>OY744482.1:394196164-394796164 GCA_963556165.1 Tipula helvola
CCATTGTATCATGCATTCTAGAGCTAAAGCAAATATGAAAAAATAATTTTACACATTCGATAGTTTCTTAGTGATCGTAGACGAACAATTTTAAGTAGTCCGAACCTTTCAATTAAATTTGCTTTCATTAGAGAATAGTATGTGGGTCTCCATTTATCATCTATCCAAATAATCTGAAATTTCACAAATTCTATATCTAATATATAAAAATCTCATGTCACGGTGTTGTGGTCGCACTACTCCGAAACGGCTCGACCGATTTTTATGAAATTTTGTATGTATATTTGGTAGGTATGAGAATAGGTCGTAAAGTATATTTCATACCGCTAGGTGATTAGGGTGTCCCCCTTATACCCAAAATTTTTTTATATATCTAACCAAATTTTTTTTTCGTATTTTTTTTTGATTTGGCATCAAAAAATACCTATAACCCCAAATTTTCACCCTTCTACCCCACTCTCCCATTTTTTAATCGCGATTTTAGTATTTTTGTATGAACAATATCCAAATAATTTAACTGTAGTTCGTGTTTCAAACATAACGAAATAATTTATATTGTTGTATGGCAGTAGGCGCTGCGTCAGCCTCATCGAACTTTCATCTACATATGCGCAAGTCATTCACGAAAAGCGTTGCATCGTTTTAACTTTTCATTCTGCATTTGTTATGTATCACAACGCAGTGCGTGCAAAATTTTGTTCGATTTATTTTAATTTATAAGAAATATACCGTGTTTTATGATTGTAAAAAGGTAAATACTAAAACAACAAATTACATTATCGGTATACCGTGTTTCATCAGTAAGTACAACAATTTTGTCTATTTGTGTGTGTATATTATAGTGAGCAATGCCAGCAAGACGCAAAGGGGCCCATTTGGGTCGTCGAACGAATAAAGTAACAAACATGCGAAATAATAGAGCAGAAAGAACAAACGAACAAATCCAACAAGATAACGAAAATGTGCGTGTGAGCATGTCGCAATTGCGTGGATCTCAATCACAAGAGGCACGAGCTGAACGAAATCAACAACGACAATTGGAACGGAGTAAAGCGCACGGGTTCGTAGTTAACACACGCAGAGCAAATGACCGACAACGCCAAGAAGTACATCGAGCATTTACATCCGCTTCATTCCTTCGTCTCGCATTCGAGTACGAGCCAGATATTCAATATTCCACTCATCCGAAAGTGCTGATTGGTGCTATGGACAAAGAATATCCCCATTGTCATGCGCTCAAATTCAAACATGAGTCAGCCGGGATGTGTTGCGCATCAGGAAAAGTGCAACTACCAGAAATTGAGACACCACCAGAACCATTGAACGGCTTGCTCATCGGCACGGATCCAGATTCAAACCTGTTCCTTAAGTCCGTTCGCACATTCAATTCCTGCTTTCAAATGACTTCGTTCGGAGCAACAGAAATAGTTCACAATACTGCGGCAAATGGTCAAAAATTCAATTCAACGTTCAAAATCAAAGGCCAAGTGTACCACAAAGTAGGCTCATTGCTGCCAATGCCAAACGAATCACATAAATTTTTACAAATCTACTTTATGAGCGGTGAGGACATCAATCGTGTGAATGCACGTTGCGGCTACAATAACCTCAATTCGCCTAATGCCAGGCGCATCGTCGGCGAACTGGACGCCCTATTGAATGAGCACAATGAACTATTGAAAATGTTCAAATCACACATGCACGAATTGCAAAGTGACAATAACGTTATTGTCATAAATCCCGATAAAACACCCGCTGGAGAGCACGTGCGTAGATTCAATGCGCCTGTTGTTGACGACATTCCTGGAATCATGATTGGCGACCGCACATCGACACGAGAAATCGTGATTCGAAGAAGAACCAATAATCTGGAGTTCATCGTTGACACACACCGTTCATACGACGCTTTCCAATATCCGCTAATTTTCTGGAAGGGACAAGACGGATATTGCATAAACATTAAACAACGAGATCCCGCCACAGGTAATTCATTCATTAGGAATATCATTACTCATTTGGAATTAATATTTATGAATATGTTGTTACAGGAGCCGAAACAAACAAGAAAGTGAGCTCTATGGATTTTTACGCGTATCGTATGATGATTCGACGAGGTCAGGACAACGTCATTCTGCGATGTCATGAGCTGTGCCAACAATTTATGCTCGATATGTACGCGAAGGTAGAGAGCGAACGACTGCGATTCCTACGACATAATCAACAGAAGCTGCGTGCGGAAGAATACATTCACTTGCGAGACGCTATCATGAGTGACACCGACATCGCCGAAATTGGTAACTCTATCATTCTACCATCATCGTACGTAGGCAGTCCACGTCATATGCAAGAATACATACAGGATGCTATGACTTTCGTGCGCGAGTACGGACGACCGTGTTTATTTATCACATTTACATGTAATCCAAAGTGGCAGGAGATTACATCTTTACTATTGCCAGGCCAAAATGCAATACATCGTCATGACATTACAGCACGTGTATTCAAACAAAAATTGAAGTCTTTAATGAGCTTCATTACCAAATTACACGTATTCGGTCCCAAACATTTTGGGCCGAGTATATACGGTCACTCCAAGACAGATTGAGTGCTTCCATCTGCGACTGTTGTTGGTTAATGTCATCGGCCCATTGTCATTTCAAGATATACGCAAAGTGAATGGATAACAGTATCCAACATATAAAGATGCATGCCTTGCACTCGGCTTGCTCGAAGACGACAATCACTGGGACGATATGCTTGCTGAAGCAGCATTGAGCTGTACAGCAACACAAATTCGTCTACTATTCGCTATAATGTTGACTACATGTTTCCCGGGACAAGCAGATACGTTGTGGGATAAGCACAAATGTTCAATGACTGACGATATATTGCATCGAATTCGTATACGGTGCAACGATTTAACGATTACATTCAGCGACGCTATGTACAATGAAGCATTGATTGCTATCGAGGATCTTTGCGTTTTCATTGCCAATTTACCACTCAGTCATTTCGGTATGAGTTCGCCAAATCGAAGTGCATCTAATTTAATGTACACCGAAATGAATCGTGGACTACAGTACGATACTGCAGAAATGGCAGCGATTGTTACTCGCAATGTCCCACTACGGACTCATGAACAAAAAATCATTTACGATCGCATTATGCTGGCTGTTTCGGCGGAACAAGGTGGATTCTTTTTTTTGGATGCACCCGGTGGAACTGGTAAAACATTTCTCATTTCGCTAATCCTCGCCGAAATACAATCAAATAATGGCATCGCATTGGCCGTTGCATCATCTAGCATTGCGGCAACTTTATTGGATGGAGGCAGAACAGCTCATTCAGCATTTAAGCTGCCATTGAATATTCAAAATAACCCAGACGCAGTGTGCAACATAAAAAAACAATCGTCCAAGGCCACAGTGCTGAAACAATGAAAAATTATCATCAGGGATGAATGCACTATGGCACACAAACATTTTCTGGAGGCGTTGAACAGAACACTCAAAGATATAAAGCACAACGACAAACTATTCGGCGGCACTCTGTTATTCCTTTCAGGTGATTTCAGACAAACTCTTCCCGTCATTCCACGTTCAACGAACGCTGATGAGATCAACGCTTCCTTGAAATCATCGCCACTGTGGCGTAATGTTGAAAAAGTTCAGCTACAAATAAACATGCGCGTCCAAATGTTACAAAATCCATCCGCTGACACATTCTCGAACCAATTGTTAGATATCGGCGATGGAAAAGTTGCTATTTATGAAAATACTGGATGCATAAAATTGCCCACTAATTTCTGCACAATCGTTGATTTGCAAAATGCTCTCATTGACCGCATATTTCCCGATGTACGCACACAATACATAAATCATGCGTGGCTGGCAGAAAGAGCCATTTTGGCAGCAAAAAATGTGAACGTCCACGATTTAAACTGCAAGATACAGCAGTCGTTGCCAGGCGACTTGGTATCATACAAATCGATCGATACAGTTTGCGATGCCAACGAAGCTGTAAATTATCCAACAGAGTTTTTGAACTCACTGGATTTACCAGGCATGCCACCACACCTTCTACGACTGAAAGTTGGATCTCCGGTTATTTTACTTCGGAATTTGAATCCACCACGGCTGTGCAATGGCACGCGATTGATCATTAAAAAATTGATGAAAAACATTATCGAAGCCACCATTTTGAATGGCAAATTCCGAGCCGAAAATGTTTTGCTGCCACGAATTCCAATGATTCCCACAGACCTGCCAATTTAATTCAAACGCGTTCAATTTCCTATTAGATTGGCATTCGCAATGACAATCAATAAGTCGCAAGGCCAAACGATGTCTGTTTGCGGCTTAGATTTGGGCACACCATGTTTTTCACACGGACAATTATACGTGGCATGTTCTCGCGTGGGCAAACCATCGAGCTTATTTGTGTTGGCTAAAGACGGACTGACAAAAAATATCGTACACTCAATTGCTCTTCAAAATTAATATTGATTTTCTTTATTTCATTTTCCTACTTTAGAATAAAAAATATATTACCTTTTTCACTTTACATTTAACTTTTAAGAGATCAAACAATGAATATGTCCGTTACGTTAATGAAATACATTGAATTGATAAAATGAATGATTGGTGTTTTTTTGTTTTTATCGACGTTCATCGTCTATGCGCTCCATTCCTCTTTTAATCATAGATCCCATCCCCACACACTTACAATAAATTCGTTATTTTTTATTTAACAACCAAAATATTCACTAGAAATAATTTATATCGCAGAACAACGTTTGCCGGGTCAGCTAGTATTCTATAATATTCTTCGCCTATATACATATTTTGCGGAAATAAAGTAATTTTTAACGGGATGCGATAAACCAATCTATATAGCTCGTTGTTGAATAGTTCTCATGAAATGTCCAAGCCTCAGATCAATTTCAATTGACCTACCTAAGATAAAGGGATAATCATAATAATTTTTAATCAACCAGATGATGCACGTATCTTCACGCAAAGCGTGAAGTTTCCTGCCAGGTTCAGTGGACTGTTTCCCAGAACAGGAAAAATAATAACAGTTTATGATTCGTGATATAATGAAATGGTTGGTTCCACATTTATAAGCAATCAAATTTACTATTTCCCCATTATGAAAATCACAAATAAATGTATGCTTAAAGTGGGTGGAACATTTATTATACGTGACATAAGAAAAATTTGATGAAACAATTAATTTATAAAGTGTTTATTCACCTGGGTCAGTGAATTTCATGAAGATCTTAGTTATACAAATGTAACTGGAACATGTGTACGTGCTTTTTAATATATTTAATACACGTCATTTTGTAATTTTGCTTTAATTTTGTCGCTTCGAAATTCGGCACATTGTTCCTAATTTGATTGTGTATTTTTTAATTGAATGATAAATTAAATCTTTTGTTTTTGTGTTAAAGCTGTTGTTTAAATCTATTAAAATATTTAAAAATAAATAAAATAATTCGTTTTCTTATTTTATTTAACGAATTAGGAGCAGGAATCATTCCGTGCTTAGTTTTAACCGACATTACAATTTTTGTATACTAGGTGCTATTGGATGCCTAGTAACAGTTGGAATGGTATTTGGCCCATTCCTAAAACCACTGTTATGGGCCTACTTATTTGGTGCCGTGTTATTCCCGCTGAAACGACGAATTGCTGATAGTTTAAAACAATGGTTTGTACGGCTCGAATCTGATAATAATTCGTTCTTGTATGATGTGGTTATCTTATCATACCGTTTCATGCCTTTAAGAATATGGGTGAATTTTGTGGCCTCTGGTTGAAGGAGCATGTAAAATTTATAATCACAGGTTTGGTTATAGCTGCATAGTTGTGAAAGTATTAATCTTGGTTAAAGCACAAGGTATTTTTTGCTTCGCCTGGAGACTAATCTACTGCTTGCACAGTCTCTTTACTAGTGCATTAAGTCAGCTGAACTGGATTATTGTAAGTACAAACTATAATTGTTACTTATTTTTGATTACTGTATAATACGAATATCCTCTTTTAAGTGTCTAAAATGTAAATAAAAAATAATTAGGTAATCCAGCGATATAATTCAGAGCCGAAACGACATGACTATGTTTGCAAAGAAATCAATATATCATCTCCACTAATTCTAGCTTATATGTTGGAACGTCTATGTAAACTTCTTCCTTAAATATCGAAATAGTATACTCATTATTAATTCAACACAATTTTATAAGAATATACCAATACCAAGTTTTTTGTTCCGAATGTACCCATGCAATTAATAATTACAAAGGACTTAAAGAACGCAACAATTCTAGCATTTTAGTTCCCAAAAAATCAAAAACAAATGTTATCTCATATTCGTGTTTCATTTATTGTAGAGTTTTACACTTCTGAGTTTCTAAATTGCTAGTTTAAATGAACGAGACTTTTGAATTTGGAACATATCGGTCCATTTTTCATATACTAAATAGATAATATAAATAGTACTACATATCTTTTACGTTATATCTTCTCTCAAGTGGTAAATGTAAAGAATTAAATCATTCATATTAATTCGATTTTCAATGTGGCAAGTGTCACTGTTAAATTTGAGGGTTGGTTTTTCGAACTTAAAAGTGTTTTACATTCAAAGATTTTCACAGATGTAGATGTCAAATCAAAAATTCGTTTACTTTACCAAACACATAAAAAATAAATTTAAACAAAAAATGTCATAAACCAATAAAAAATAATTGGTTTTCTTGTTTATGCAACCTTATTATAGTTATTTATTCACGCATCGGAAATTTTACAGAAAAAAGATGAAATTGGACATTTGAAAAAAAGCAGAAAATGATTTTTGGGTTTGTCTCTCGGGTTTAAATTGACTTTTTTAAGCAGATGATTATTTTTTCTCGTTATGTCTTTGTAGTTTTTCCTATATTGTGTTTCAACTTTGTTGCGAACGTCGAATGTCGTTGAATGTAAATCAGCAATAACAATAGCGAGCTTTAAGCTTTAAACAATAAAAGATTTTTAATAAAAGATTTTTAATATTTGAGCCAATGACAAGTTGTATCAACAACTCTAGAAACTAAAGAAAGCTCTAAAAAATATTTGATGACCAATAATTTAAAAACAAATTTATTTTACAATTTGGCGACTGTATCTAAAAAATTGTAATGATTTCAACTAACAAAATTATTAAAATATGAAAAAAAAAAACGTTTAGATGCTAAAAATGTTCCTCTTTCACAAAAATAATTCAAGTCACTTTGTTTTTTTTTTTAAGTTTCATGCGGATTCATTTTTATTTGTTGCACTGACATACTAAAAAATAACAGAATCAACAGTCGGTTAAATATTAAACTTCCAAAAATCGGATGGTTAACTTTTATTAACGAATCGTTTGTGAAACCGGGCGTAACAAATTTACTTAATCTTTTTATATTAGACTGAAAGCATTTAAAGAATCGGTCATTTACTTTTCGGACGTATAGATTAAAATGTACCGTATAAGTTAGTGTACCATGATGATATTAAAATATTTTTAGAAATTCATAAAATTTAATAAATCCTGAAAGTGTGCCTATAATCATTTAATTAAGAATTATTAAAAGATTCAAAATAATATTTGTTTACAAAGTAATTCTTTATTGACAAACTAGTTTAGTACAGAATGCACTTGCTGATTATTACTTGGTTTTTTCAATTGATCTAGAGTTCGATTGTTTTATTAGATTTTATTCGGTATCCGGTATTTAGATGTCATTTTTACCAAAATTTCGAAAGTTCCTCCTAACAAAATAAATAAAATCTAATAATAGCCTCTAATACCCTAATCTAATCTCATGAAACCATAAACATCTAATGTTTATTGTAGATTTATGTAAGTGTATCGCGTTTCTAAATTCTGTGTATACGCGGTTTCTTACTTAAACTATTTTTTTAATTTATATTAGAACAACAACAACAAAGACAAACGATAAAATTATTATTTATTTCATTTAAAGTTTTTGGTTTGATGATTTAATATAAAAAATAATATATTAATACTATTATTATTTTTATTACGATTAATATTATTATAGAGTTTTGCATTTTAGTAGAGAACATCGCACACAATACAAACATTATTTGTATATTATACACGTTATGTTTCATGGTTGAAAATTCTAATTCTTAATTTTTTTTTTTTGATTTTTATTTCATGGTATGTTGAAATGTTCTTGCGTTGTTGTACGAAAAGCTTGAATTACTTTTTTATGGTTTAACCATCAGGTATATAATTATATCAATCTTAAAATGTAATTTATTTTCGTATATTCGTATGTACCTACATACCTATATCTCTATATACACACATATAGAAACTATACAAGGAAGGATTACAACTGATTAGATATAAAACGCGTAACTGTTTTGCTTTAATAAAAAGTACGACTCGAAATCAAAGCGCGCGCGTGCTCTAATAAAATGTTGTCATATACAACCGAACTGTTTAATACTTCTTGCAAATGTTGCAAGAAATTGCGGAACATAAAATTTTGTTATGCCTTTAAGCCAACTCCAGTTTATATCTTATATACATGGGCTGTATATAATTATTGATAATTTTCGAAATTTACAACATCAACAAAAGGTTGTTTCGTAGACATTATTAATTATCCTTTTTGTAAAAGAAACATAAAAGGATTATAAAAACCTCAAGATAATATAAACCCGTCTTTTTAGTATTCGCATTCTTTTTTTAACAATCTGCAATAAAACCGTTGTTTATTGCAATTTTTCCCTTGCCTATTGTTTTAAACGGTTTTGCTGTTTTTGTTTGGATCTTATTTTACATCTTTATAGTTTTATGATCACCTTAAGCGTAAACGGTTTGTTTTTGGTACACAAATTTGGGTAATAGCATTATATATAGTGAGATGGTAATAGGGTTAGTGCGGATTTTATTATGGAAAAATAGTTTGCACGAATGGTAAGTGGGCGTATTGTTGTATCCTTTTTTATATTGTTTTAGGCATGTATGAGGTATCGAAGAAACGTCCCTAACTAATACCATAAGTGAATAATCCTTTCTAAGAGTAGAATGGTAGTCGTTTTGTTCATTGAACTAAGGAGAATTCAAAGTATATTTAAATCATTCTTCGGTACCATTCATGAGCTTTTAGGAAAAAGAACTTTTTCTTGTTTGCCTATTTTAGTAAATTTGGTTATAATATTTCGCCAAGCACTAGATGTGTGAAACGAAACTTTAGGCATTTAGACTAAAAATGTATTATCACAAATTTTAGAATTATTTATCATCCCATATTAAAGATTATTCATTAAGTAAAAAAACAAATAAAAATAAAATTAGGGTACCATAATGCAATTTATAGCATACCTCTGCTTTACATGCAAGTATTAAATTTTAACTTTTCAGTATACTCATTTTATTTTTATTTCTTGTGCTTATGTAATCTCTAATATGGTATGATTTTTGGTATAACTTAATTAGGTTAATTATTCTAATTTAAGTGTCAATTGTCATTTACTAGTTTAAAGAATGTTGTAGTATCTGGTTGAAAACCCTACGAATTTATTTAGCCAGTCAACTTATATAGTTTCAGTACTTGTTAAGACTTCATTTATTTTGGCAGATTAGATTAGTTTCTAGTTTTTGTGTTCGTAAAAGTATTTCATTAAATACAAAAATAGTAATTTTTGTTAAACTAGTGTTATGATTTTTCATTCTACTTCATAAAGTCATTTTTTTTTCTAGAAGATGCCGCGGTTCTCTACTTTCAAAACAGACCTGGAGG
Source organism: Tipula helvola (assembly GCA_963556165.1). Lineage (NCBI taxonomy): Eukaryota > Metazoa > Arthropoda > Insecta > Diptera > Tipulidae > Tipula > Tipula helvola. The sequence continues at coordinate 394,205,967 of OY744482.1, forward strand.
AAGCATAAATCATTTATGCAACTGTCGAGAAAGTATGAGCTTTTAGTATGATTTTTCAAATCTGTTACAAGCCATCAGTTATTGATGACACCAGTTGCTTTTATCATTTTGAAAATCTTAAACAGGCAGCTGATCTAAGTTCTTTTGTTTGTAGGAAAAATGTTGTAAATTTTGTTATCTGTATTTTGTTTTTGAATATAAAAAATATCGTGTGACAGTCGCCGTTAAGGCATTTTACGTGACTCGTAGCTGTCCTACTCTGGAAATTGGCTTTACTTATCAAGTAAATGCCTATTTCTTGACTCAATACGTAATATACTATTAATTTGCGAAGCAAGCTCTCATCAGGTCAGATTTCAACAATAATGAAAATATATTTATTTACTAATGTGGAATTTAACGACGACTAGGTAATTTAGAATATTTTCCCAATATACAAGATTTACAATAACTAAAGTTGAACAGTCATTGCTTTTTTGATAATTTAATGTGAGGATATTGCATGTTTCTTAACATAAAAGGCAATATTCACCTGTTGTGGATTAAAATAACCGTTTAAAGTTAGCCAACGAAATCTTAGCATTCTGATGTTAATTTTATAAATCAATTTGGTGAAGCAGCAGCTGGTAGATCAATTCTCTACAACCCTTACTTATGTGATAAATACATAAGAATATAGGTGTGACTAGTGAAATTGGAACCTAATCGGGAAATATTATGGTATTGAGGAATGATTCACATTTTTTTAAGTTACGCATTTTAGGGAAATACTTAATTGCCTCATTTTAGAACAATTATCTGAGTTTTACCCTTTTACATATTATTTAAAATTCGAATTCTCCATATTCGATTCCATATATCGACCTATCCAAGTAAGAATATGATAAGTGAAAAATACAGTTTTTTCAGGAGAGCAGTATAAAGGTTTAATTAGTTCTTTTCACTCCTAGGAATAAACGGATCACTTTTTGTTCTACGATTTTTCTTTGGATTATAAACATATTCATTTGGAATAAAACTGTGAATGGCTTATAAACACAAATTCAAAGTATTTCATTAAAAATGATCAAAGATCAAATTCTCCATGGAACAAAAATATAACCGTACTTACCGAATGAACAAAATAAAAATATTCCCACAAAAAATATGATAACCGTCCTTTTCAATCGAACAGTTGGAAAAATATTCTAGGAATAAAAGTATAACGAACTTTGTTATACATATTTAAAACAATATATTTTCGAAGAAGAATATGATAAGTGACTTTAGCGTTGATTACCAAAAGAAGTTTTTCGTTATAAATTAATGCTAAGTCACTTATAGAAACGTTAATTGTATCGTTTATACTTAAGAGTATTATAAAGTAGCTTTGAATACTTTTAACGGGATTTTTAGTTAAAAACGCATTATTTGAAGAATATAAAATCCGGCATAAACTTATCAATTTTAGAGATAATACTTTAAGATTTTGTCATAATAAGAATTCGACATCGTATAGAGTCCAAAAATCGTATTCCCGTAAAACTGTGATAACTGACATTTTCATGGTCTTAATTGGATAGGTCGATATGTAAATGTATTATCAATTTTTTGTAATATTCCGGCAACTACAAACAACCGTATTTACTGTGTACAAACGCTAAAATTCAAAAAGCTCATACGATTTTCAATGATTCTTAGTTTTAAAAACGATTTCCTGAAAAATGCAAATTTTCGAGTTGTGCTCCTTTGTTTTACAAGTACAGAACTTACAAACAGACGTGATTTACTCATTTAGAGAGGCTACCTACAGATAAAATATTTAAACCACATTGCCCAAGTTTTAGTAACCTTATCAAATTTCATTCCTCGACTATTCAAACCCAACCACTAAGCGCTGCAACATAAAACAACACTATTCCAGTGCACTATTGATATGGGTTTCAAATCATTTTACAGACGGATGCGTAGCTTAATTTCCCGAACTTTATGTTGTATTTGTAAATGTTGTACAATAATCAAACCAAATGTTGCGCATGACAATTAAAATTTACTTTTAAATTCCTCCATAAGAAAAGAAAATAAACAACCCGTAGAAAAAATGTAATTACACATCGCGACAAACAAAACAAACCACCTTCATAAATCTAACAAAATAAAAACTAAAAGGGTAAGCATTTATACAAAATAACTGTAAAACATAAGTAAAATTAAAAACTATCGAAAACAAAACTAAGTAAATAATAAAAAGAAAATTATGTCATTTAAAAATGTGAGTTTAGATGACCAACCCCGACCTTTATATAAAGTATATAAATGTATTTGTTTATATACCTACAATATTAAAAAAATAAAAATAAAACCGTTCGCCGCTATATACAAATAACTAAATGCCTACATTAAGAAGAAGAGTGAATCTGCCTTTATAACAAAATAATAACAATTCCTTAAAAAGAAGACTTTTGTATCTTATATCGCGTTATTATGGTAAATATATGTGTTAGTATGCGCGATGACCATCTTTCATATAAACAAAAGCATATATAAATAAGTTTGTATTGTGTTAGTAGGTTCTTGAATCTTTTAGGCTTTAAATTCCCATCCCACAGTTAATTTTTGTATTTTTTTATTTTGTATTTTTTAATTCAATCAAAAGAAATTAATAAAACTATACCTATTCTCTCTATATATAGTTTTATACACGCAGACGCATACACTTAAACTTAAGTTTAATAAAAGTTTGAGCTTAAGAATTTGTATGTGCATACACAGCTATATATAGATAAGTGAGAGAGCGCGCATGCTAGTATTAAAGAGAATCTAAAGTTTTTAAATCGAATCACGTAAAAACTAAAAACTATTATAAAATATACACACAGCACAGCACACAAATATCTATATATATGGGGTAGGGGAAGAGTAGTAAGTAATATAGCTGTACATGTCGTCCATTGTTGTGAGTATAGCGTTACCTGAGAAAAAAAAGCAAAAACTAAAAAAAAACTTGCACTTAGCTGTAAAGTGATACAAGAGAACCGAATAGTACAGTAAGAGACGAAACGCCGCAGTGTTAACGCGTATTCTGTTAGTTAAGCGGTTATTTTTTTAAAACAAGACTATTATTTTTTTTTATAAACAAATACATTATTTTAATGACAAATATCATTGAAATGAATGAAAACGGATAAAATTAACAAAAAAAACTTTGTTTGGGAATTTTACTTGAACACACAAATCGGATTAATACAAGTGAATTATATATATACATATATTATTTAAGTGAAAATTATTGAGAAATTTTGGAAAATTTAGTGAAGAAAATGAAACAAAAAAATTTTTATGTGTGCGCTAAGTTATAACAAAAAATAAAAAAAAAATGTTTTATCTTTAGTGTTATAAAATATGTGATTGAATATTAAGAAATAGAAAATTTTATATATTTTTATTTTGATAAAAATACAAGTGATAAAAATAAATTTTGTAATAATTTAAAAAAAAATTAAAAAATTTTAAAATGCCGAAAATTTTTTTAATCAAAAATCGATTGCATCAACAGCAATTACGATTGCTGGAATCACAAAATTTGCTACACGCAAAAGAGGAGGACCGACTTATCGGGCCCGTAAGTGATTCAGAACATGGAAATACTGAACCTTTACCACTTATATCACGTAAAAAGGATAAAGATACAGGTTAGTAATATATAAATATACGAAAGACTTCAATTCATTAGCATACGGGAAAATTTTGGAATGAGCGACGAACCTGATTTTAAAAAAATAAATGAAAATACGGCACCTGTTAATATATACACACTCCCTACTGTATATACATCGCTAATTATATTCAATTCACGTTTTAAGTTTTGTATATTCATTGTAAAAATAAAAATTTATATAAAACAAACTTTACCTATAAAGAAAAATTTAAGATTCGCGATACCTACACGCATACAATGTACAATATAAATTTAATTATACATAAATAACAAAACTTATAAAACAAAATAGTCGTCATTGATTTGCTTATTTAAGTTATTATTATTTATTTTTATATGATTGAATAACAACAACATACCATATTGACGCGGTCATTTAAGTAACCGTTATATTTGTGAATTAAATAAATTCGCGATTTTTATTTTTTTTATTTTTATTTTTTTTTTGCTCACCTTGGAGATATAACACGGCGATAAAATACTTGTAAGCTTATATGTGCGAATTATACATTATCTACTTAGTGGGAAGAAATATATAGTTGTGTATTTTTTTGCCAGTGGTGGATTTGGGCGTATTATTTAGTTTTAAAAATCTTAATTGGCTAAATTATTTTTTTTTTGTTTTTTGGTGTCTATCGCAGCGTCTATCATTGGATTGTCTATTTATAGTCGGACCCAATCATCCAAAATACTCATTAAAATGTACCTAAAATTTCGTAAATAGCAAACTAGGAGATCAAAATTAATGTCTGTCAGAAAATGATGACTCAAATATGACCAGAAAGTGTAAATACCATTTTTAAATTGAGTAAAAATATTACGAGACCTCAGGGGTTGTGAATACCGAAAAGCTATTGTCGCAAGTCAATTTTAATGAAATTAGCTAAAAAGTGTCATTTCATCACAATTTCCCGTACAATGATTATCTATAAAGGTAAAACTAAGATAGGAAATTTCGAATAAGGCAAACTATTAGAAGCAAAAGTGTAAACTAAAAATCTAATTTTCATTTCCAAATTTAGTTATTATTACTGCCTAAAGACCTGAGGGGAAATTCCGATCAAATGACACATTTTTGTGACTTTCCTAAAAAATGTTAGTTATATGAATCTCCAAACCGATAATGAGAGTTACCTTCTGAGGAAATTAGCATTCTTGTATGTTTTCACTTGAAATTCCTATTTGCCTCCAACCTTATATTGTATAACAATGTCACGAAAGACTGTCATTTTATCACAATTTACAATAATGAAATAATCTGTCTATGAAATTAGGCATTTTAATGGGCAAATCCTATCAATGTGAGCTTCCAGTTCCACCACCTATTGGCAACCAATTCAATAAGTTGATATCTGAATGCGTCTGATTTATTGAAAATTTGATGGCAACATTCACATTACACTAAAGATTTGGAAGCGCCCAAAATTGCTAAAATGTAAGGTATCACTGTATCATTTAGGTAAAGAAACACTGTATTATTTCATATTGCAAAATATAAAATGTTGGCAATTTTCTAGAAGTATTTCTTGCAGCTAAATTCAAATTCACTGAGTTAACGCAACGTTTCAACTATCGCAGCAAAGCCGCTCTATGCGGACCTCTGTATAGTTTCACTAATTGTTTAATCGCTAAAGCGTTTGAGACTGCCATGGCGCATAACGTCCATGCGAATTATCAGTAATTTTTATTATTTGTATGTCTCTTCTGATCTTAATACCCAGAAAAAAATGGGGATAATATTCACATAGAAAAATGCTACAATTCATTTTCACTAGATTGAAGTGCAATTCCCGTAAAACAACTAATTTGATAACAATTTTTTTAGAAAAAGTCAATTCTGCAAATTTTAATTTCACTGGCCAAAAGAAAGTCTTTTTCAGTTTCTGCTGCGACTCGATCTCCAGAATATGAAGCATTACTTGAATTTGATGTGAAGTATTATTTCAAAAACACTTAACTCAAAGCCAAATGTATCATAATATTTCACCTTTTTGGTTTTTACAGAAATCGTATTTTTATAATTCTACAGAATTCCCATTTATTTTATAGCCATTTTCCAAATGGACATTATCCTTAAAAATTTTCTGAAGATTATGCCACGAACCTCCGATTAAGCACTCTATATTTTCTTTTATTTATTCTTATTTAAATATGAATACAGTCTAAAATTCGACATTTAGTGATGGAGGGAGGATAGAATGGTTTCTCACAATAATGTGGATTACATGAAGAACTATTTAGGCGTTTCAGCAAATAAAAATCAAGTACACCGTCGTCAACCACGATATAATAATATAAAGATATGCTCAATTGCTTTTCAAAATTTGGTTTATTTTGCGCATTTCGTCATCCAGTGACAACTCCATACATTTTAGTACGGCGCGTTTATTATTTGTACAGAGAATTATTATATTTTTGTCACTCGACGAAGAAATCATGCACGTGAGTATATCGGGGTCGTCAAAAAATAGGTAACCGACAGAGATCGTTTGATCATATGCTGATTGCATAGCCCCAATACCCACCACCTCTATTTTCATTAATGATGTGATAATCAAATTCGTAATTTCACGATTCAATGATGCTTTATTGTTCCAAAATTTTTGAATTTTGTGTCACATCAACAATTTTCGAGCCGTGATAAAATTTCTACAATAAAGACAATAATATTTGGAATACCAATGAAATATTTCAACATAATCCAAAAAGCGATGGGTATAGGTATTTGCTTACCCTAAAAAAATTTCACCACCAGTTACACAATTATATCTAATATTTATGCAAATATAAATATTCAAGTAATGCAATTATCCTGATAAATTCAAAATTTAATTTGCTTATATTTTAATATAAAATTGAAATCGAAACCCGTAAAAACGCCAATCACTATTTTTCTAGTGCGACATTGAATCCATAATTGTTTACACGTGATACAGTGTATAAATATACATATATATAGGTACGACCTAAAAAGACCCATTTCTTTAAAATGCGCGCGATTAAATTTAAATAAATAAATTTTAATTCGCATATGCATACATAATATACATATGTATACATACTCTCGAAACAACACAAGATTAAGATAAATGTCTTTTGATTTGAAATTCGATTTTTCTTCTTCACCCAGGTATATTCTGGTGACCTCTAAAAATATTTAAAAAATTCAGTCTGTAGTTAATAAAATCAAAAACATAAATTATAAATTTTATAAATTCGCACGCTTCTGTATTTTTGTTTTTCTTTATATTTCTGTTAAAAAAAAAAAATTTAAATAACTAAAATGGTTATATGTATGTATACACCGGATTTATGCTTTAGATATGTATGTAAGCACAAATTCATATTTCGTAATTAATGAAATCTATGGACAAATCACGTGACAAAACTATCTATCTACATTTCCTGGGGATCAATCTGGTAGTACGACTATATTATAATATTCCGTATTTTAATTAGAACACCATGGGATGAGAAATTCCGCCATTTTGATTTTAATTATCATTCTTAATTCTATTGTCTAAAATTATATACAACAACTATATATAGTGTGAAAAGCGTAGAACAAATAAAATAACAAAAACTACAACCAAATAATAGTTTGATTCTCTATTCCGGAACAAGTTTATTTATTTGTATACAAACATAGGTAGAAGATGTTAATGACATTTTTATGAGATTCATGTGAATGTGTATAAAAAGAACGGTTAATTTCTTAAAATTTCGTCACACTCAAAATGGCCGATTTTGTATACAAGAAGCGCCATTTTGATTTAGTTTTGATCATTATCGCACCACTATTATTTATTGTATAAAGTTGTTGATTTTATTTATTAGTACCTAAGTACTATGTATAATATCCATATGTAGATGATTATTCTAACATGTAAGCGTTAATCTTTAATCATAAGCGCCTGGGGTCCTTAACCGTTAAATGGGTCAAACTGATACATCTAAAAAATATACACATTTTTGTTCGATACTCATTTACTTGTGAACTTCGAAGATGAGTTGCAATATGCTTACGCATAGCATTAAAACATCAAAATCACAATGATTAAGAAAAATTTTCAACAGAAAAGAAATTTTAACACAAAACAATTTTCTTAATAAAAATCTATAACCCATTATCCACATTAGACTCATGAGATATTAGTCACCGCGCCGAACAAAATTAATTAATTTTCTAAACCAAATACAGTTGACAAATAATCACGGAAATGTTAATTAAAAATAAACAAATAAAAAATTTAGACTACACTTGAAAATACTAATTAAAAATCCATATATCTCGATCGAGCCATACATATTATATATAGGTATATTATTGAGAAGTGTTGGCTAATTTACGTTTTATGTGTTTTAATGGGACTATTGACCGGAAGCCAATTTATATGTTAAGTGTTTAGAATTTCTCTCTGCGTGTAATACCGCACATTGTATATACTCGTGCATATATAAAGTACTCGCGACATTTTGATTGTGTAACGGAATTTAATTGTGTAAAAAAATTGTATTTATAAATTCATGTGCCAGACAAAACCGCTTTAATATCACCTTGGTCTTGGCATGAATTTTATTTCTCAGATCAACGGCGACATGTAAGCATTATGCATATATATGCACACACGAGTTTTGTAGGTATATAAACACATCGTCGCGAAGTTTAATTTAAACAGAACTTTTTTTTTGTTTTCATTTTTTTTTTTAAATAAAATAAATTTTCGGGTCAGGGTTGACTTCTGTGTGATTGCGCGATTATGTATACATTATTTATTTTACAATTTCGAAATAATTTATTTATTGAAGCAAATATATGAATATATATTCGAGAGTATATTATACGCAGCATGGTGATGCCCGTCATAATATAAACGCTGTAATTACGATTGGACATAAAAAATCTGTATAGTAACGTGTATTAAATTACGCTCCCACGATTTCAAATCAAATCACATCAAATTCAACTATACAATATAAAAAACATATCTAACTAACCATATGTTGGGTTATTTCCTTAGACCCTAAATCAGGTTCGTTGCTTATTCACTTAACACAAAAAAAAAATAAAATCTTTTGTGTTTTGATCGAGGGGTAAATACATACAGACACACACAAAATATACGTCAAAAAAACGAAGAAATCTACCTGGCGTGTTGTGTTATCTTTAGTAAAAAATCTTAAATTTCAGGGTCTGCATAAATATACATACATATGTATGCGAGTGTATAGACTTAGAGAGTGATTCAGGTGAAATGTTTACCCAATAATATAATATTGATTCGTTATAGATTTTCATTTTCATTTCTCTGACCTTAAAAAATTATATCGATATACATATGTGCGCGTATATCAAGGACTTTATTGTAATATACTGTACTGTTTGTATGTGAAACTGATTTTATAACAGAGATGGATTGTTTATAAAAACGATACATTTGATTAGGGGGAATGAATGAAAATGTTTTATTTAAAGGGGATGTAATCAGTCGAGCATCACAATCTACAGGTTGTTTAAAGGTATTACATCTACTGTTAATTTTGATTAGAAGGTCAGATTTCACGGTACAGAAGAGAAAAGTGAAAAATTTAACAAATAAGCCAGTTTGAAGCAGGTACTATTAAAACTCAAGTTCCAATTTCTTATAAAGAATGAATTTTCTTTGCACCCGATCAATTAAACCACGTGCTTTCAAGAAATATACGATCGACCCAAATTCAATAAAAAACACCGCGAATTAAAAAAAAACTATTATCCATCAATAACATAAAACCTGAAATTAAGAATTTCGTCAACAAAACAAAAATACAAAACAAGAAACTTGAAATTTTAACCGTTTGTTGCAATAAAACATCTTCTATGATTTTCAGCAAGTCAAGTTTACCAAATGATGATGTATACATCATCACAAGTTCATTAACTTTTTTGAATAATATTTAAAATAAAATAAAAAATCTTCTTTTATACATAAATTAATTCATTGTTGTTTTCTAATATTAGCTATAGTGTTTAAAAATAAATTTACTGAGCGCACAACTTGTCCTATCCTGACGAACGATGTAACTCGAATCACATCAAGATAACGATTTTACTATTTAAGTCACAATTCAATAGTCTTTTGTTTCGATATGTACGTATAATGTATATAGATTACAAAACTTCCGAAATTAAAATATTTAATTGTCTTTTGTTCAATATTGCGGTTATAATAAATACTTGCATGCCGAGTGCCTACTTGAATATTGCGTGACATTACGCGATGAACAACAAAATGGTAGAATATACAAAAAAAAAAAGTTTGTTTCGCACCGCAATGCAAAAAAAAACTGTTGATCATCATCATTGATACATAACACAAGTAGATATAGATTAAATGTATTTTCTTTCTTCGCTATATTGGAAGAAACGATCGAACTTCATTGAAACCGGTTTCAGCGCGATCTTATATATCCACATATATTATTTCAAGTTCGCCTTTATATTTTGCTTTATTTATTTGTGTTGTTATTATTATTATTGTATAACCGTATCTCGATTTGCAATTTTATATAAATTGTATGTCAGTGTGTATACTTAGTGTTTACTTGTAAATATATGTATATCTGTTGTCCGCGGACAGCATACAAAAATCTGAAGATCGTTTCGTTTTCTTCTTAGAATATAGCTGTTATTTGAGTTTTACTACGCTGTGTGCTGTTTATGAATATAACGCCATGATCAATATTGTATTGAATAGCTGTACTACAGACTTTATGTACCCAAACAAATTTTCACCATTTTGTTTTTCCGATCTTCGCGATCTCGATCATCTCACTTTTCTACATAGGCATTCCATTACGCATAGGTATACATAAAACATGCATCAATTTCTTTTTTTTTTTTTTATAAATGTTATGTAATTTTATATACAGATGATCATCCTAGAGCACTTATATATTAATATTTATTTAAAAGACAGGTATAAAATTAACCCGTTTGTCTTATTAAACTATATGTACGCATACATAACAAAAGGTTTATAAACACCTGTTTGTTTCTCTAATAACAAATCTAACATATTGTGTTTATGTTTTCCATCCATCATTATTTTTGAGGTTTTTTTTTGGTTTCAAACGAAAGGGTTAGTGTTTATTTTCCTCTTTACCACCAAAAAAAGGTACAAAAAATGTTTTGTGCACCTTTAACAAATCTTATATAATTTTTGTTCTATTTGAACAGGTTGTATAGATTTAATTAATATTCCTTCGGTCATTTGGTTAAATGCTCACCTGCATAAGTTTTGCTTGTAAGTTTAAATTATACAGATGTCCCAGTATTCGAAGTGTTAAATATAAAAATAAAACTATTCCGCTTACCTTATTTATTCCAGAAATCCAGTGCAACCAGTTGTAATCAATCCTTTCAAGACCAAAAATAGGCATTGATAAGCCTATGTTACCAAAATACATTACACTTCTTTGGGTTTGCAAAAAAATTAATTTTTTTTTTTACTTTTTGTCTTTGGTCGATGAGACAAATACAAGGGTATACTATTTTTCCAGGCATTTACATCTCGAAACTTTGATGTTTTGGGTTCTTCATGACACCCCGCACATAATTTTGGTGTAAATTTACTGATTTCTAATGCATCTGAGTATTTTTTAATGTATTGAGAAGTTTTGGCTGAGGAGTCCGTAAGTAGCCTTTGATTGTAGAATTGCCAGAAATTTTTGTTGATTCGATGACAACTATAGAGTTCGTTGTTCAACTGATCAGATGATTTTTTCCGCCAATTGATGGCATGCCTTGGGCAACTCTCATTCGTTTAAGTAATTCACTTTGATGAAATCTAAAAATGCATAATTGATAATCATTAGTCATTAATCATTAATATAGACCAAATCATTACATCATACGTATTTTGTTTCCCCAGACGCGCCATCAGTCATAATTCAAAAATCGATAGTTTTATTAGTGGTTTAATAGGAGTTTGAAATGTTTACGCCACTCCACTCTTGTGATGACTACCAAAATTATAAATTGGAATTAACGAAAAGTTCTTAAAACTGTTGGCCTTATTATAGCGCTAAAGTTTTAGAAAGATTTCATATGTTTTGTATATTTCATCCGACTTAGAAGTCGAAAAACTTTTCGCCATCCCAGTCCAATTGCCTGTATAATGCGTCCAATTGGTTCGGAGTTCAGTCTTTGAGTATATATGTATATATACTCAGAGGTTCAGTGTATGAAAACTATTTTCATAAAATAAATAATCCAATGTTTTGTATGAATCTTTGTCAAAATGACGCAAAAATCATCTAATTCTCGAATAAGCGTGCTTCCATAAATTGTTGTGAAATAAGAGAGCAAACTGGGAAGAGACCGACACAAATAAATTCGACTTGTACGATTTTACTTACAATTTTAATTTATTTTTTTGATCTGAGGCTCTGTGTCATATTTGTCTTTACTTCCATACAGAAAATGATAAAAACGGTCGAAAAAATTAACTTTGACAAAACTATTACTGTCTCATCTCTTCAGATGTATGCATCTCGAAGTTTCAACAAACAACGCCTGCTTCCCTTCTAAATCTAGTTGGATTTTGTCAATACTCTTTGATTTTAATCCGCAGCGCACTTTCCATTTACAATTCGTTTTCTTTTTGATCTTCACTTTCAACCTTTCATACATCTCACCCGTGAATTTTATAAATTCGCGCGCTTCTGTATTTTGTTTTTTGCTATTTCTGTTTAAAAAAAATAAAAATTTAAATAAATAAAATAGTTTTATATAAACAGATTTATGCTTCAGATGAATAGTAGCTATGTACAAATATAAACGAATGTTTCGTAATTAATGAAATCTATATGTATAAATCACGTGACAAAAATATCTATATACATTTCCTGGGGATCAATCTGATAGTGCGGCTAAATAATATACATATGTACCGTATTTTAATTAGATCAGCATATGGGATGAGAAATTCTGCCATTTTGTTTTTGATTATACGATGGTAAACAATAACCAGAACCTGCATAAGGCCCGTTGCACATTTCAGCTAAGCTAAGCTACGCGATGTAAGCTATGTGCATAGCTTTCGGTTGTAAATAAAAAGTTTTAATGGAACGTTGCACACTTCAGCTAAACTATGCGAGCTATGTTTTTTGTTTTGAGCGATGCAAACTATATTAGCTCGAGTTGTCTTCGCCTTGCTATGTCAGCTAACATCGCTCACATATACACTGATGTTTTTGTATGTTTTATTATTAATTCGTAGGCTACTTAGTTATATTAGGTACCGTGGCATAAATCATAATAAATGAATTATGCAAATACATCAATGTATATGTGAGCGATGTAATTAGCTCAAATGTGCAACGGAGTGAGCTAAGCGGGCTAAACTCTGCTAATATCAACTACGTTTCTCGCTTAGCTTAGCTGAAATGTACAACGGGCCTAACTGTTGCTTGTACGTAGGCGCATGCCAAAACACTTCAGGTTTTTCGGCACTCAGTCTACACTAAAAGATAAAAAAAATTACCACTCTTGTTACATTTACATTCTAAAAAAGTTACTAAAAATAAAATAACAAAATTTAGTAGCTTTTTAGAATATAACACAACAGAGACGGAGAAAATTTATCATATAATAACCTGAAGTCTATAATGGGCCTGCGCCCGCCTTGTAGGTTTTAATTAAACAGATGCCCCAGTTTTAAACTAACTTTGAGAAAAGTTAAATATAAAAATAAAACTATTCCACTTACCTTATTTATTGCAGAAATCCCAGGAAAGCCATATCAGAAATCAAAATAAACGTATGCGTACAACTTCCATCAAACGAAACAAACGAATCACGATAAATCATGTCAATATGTCATTCAATATTCAAATTCAAAAATAATAAAATTCCAACCTACAATTTTAGTACATACATATGTACTAATAAAATTTACGACGTTAAAAGCTTTCCAATTGACCAACCGCTACCTAGTAGAAAGGTTTTTATCTTTGCTATGATCGATTACCCAAGATCTCCACTATGCAAATTTTCTGATATGTATTTACTATCCTGCTAGCAATTTTTTTCAATGTATGTGTGAGTATGCTATACAATTTGTTTACTAGCAGCAAATTATCAGGCTGATAATTTCGTAAAAATTATCAATGCTCTTGGGATATTACTGGTGAAATTTTTTTGGTAAAATAGCAAGCCTGTTAAATCAGTCTATTTTGAGTCACGTGTACGAAATAAACCAATCAAAATATTATTGACGATTGTAAATGTTCGAAAACGCCGACCTACGAGAAATTTAAAAATTAAGCAAGCTATCCGTAAATGACATTTAATAATAACAAAAAATCACGTGCGTATTATGTGTATCAGCACGTGTTTATATTTTTTTAAATTAAAGGAATCTATTCTTAAGTGACATTTCATAATAACAAAATATCAACATACATGACATTTCATAATATCTTAAACGTCAAATTAGGATAGCTCGTTCAGTCCCAAATTTCTCCGCTACGTGGTACCCACGATCCTCCAATCGTCAATTACACTGATAATTTCCCTACTTAGGGATGTTATCAGTGTAATGTTATTTTGATTGGTATATTTTGTACACGTGACTCGAAATTGACAGATTTAATAGGCTTGCTATTTTAGAAAAACATACTCTGGGTACTAGATGAAAAGAATTTATAGTTTTATTTTACAATAGTCGTGTTCCAGTCAACCACTCACAAGTACTTATGAGTAGTTAGGTTTGTGTCTTTGCTTAAATTTAACTACTCGTAACTGCTCTTGCCAGAATGCAAGAGCAGTTACGAGTAGTTAAATTTAAGCAAAGACACAAACCTAACTACTCATAAGTACTTGAAGTGGTCGACTGGAACACGACTATTAATACTGTTTCAAAATGATACTTTCATAGAACAATTTACAATCTAGCAGCCTTACTACTAGAATAAAATAAAATTGCAAAAAAACTTCTCGTCGAATACCCCTCGAGCATTGATAAATACCTCATAATTTTATTATATTTTCCTCAAGCACGTTGCTTTTAGGTAACACCCCTCAGCCTACGGCTTCAGGCTGTTACCAAGCAACGTGCTTTCGAAAAATATAATAAAATTATTTCGGGAAATTATCAATGCTCTTGGGATATTACTGCTGATAATTAACGAATGTCATACGTTTTAAATTATGTTTTTCATTTTCGTAATTTTGTTTACAAAAACATATAACGATTATCATGATAGTAATATCCCCAGATATGATAGTTCATCGACAAATATTTCTAAATTATATATCAGGAAATTTGCATAGTGGAGATCCCGGGTAAGTGTTTATTAAATCGTCCTAAATTTTATTAGTTCTACTGTTTTGCCGCAAATGCGACACTATAAGGGATAGACTTACAAATGTCAACTGATTACATTGGGAGTCCTATGCAACAAAAGTTCATAAGAAAAACAAATTAGGAATGAATTTCATTAATTTATTTAGCGTATTTTGTTGATAAATTTACAATAACAATTGCACTAGGCATAGGAATTAAATAATTCAAAAAATAATACGAATTATTTAATTCAAGTTTGAACAAGTAAAATACGTAAATAATTGACAGAAAAATAGGAGAAGTAACAACATAGAAGCTACAAATTAAATCGAAAAAATAATTCTCGACTTAATATTCTTGAAGAAAAAAATAATTCCAAAATAATTCGAATTAATTTTTTCTCAACAAAATACTCTTATTATTAAATATTAGATTTTGAACTACGCTTTCAAAACTCATTCTATGTATATATGTATTCGATTTTACATTACAAACTCAAAGAAAACTGAGCATATTTTATATGGCGAAAACACTGAAATCTCTAAGTCTCCAACAAAAAAAGTTGGAAAAACATTGTTGGAACGTGTAAATCACGCTTAAGAAATACATATTACATATAAAATGTATCTATCGGAAATAAAACAAGCTATCGTACCCACTGTCTAAAATCACGTCTCCAATCGTCAATTCTGGTTTTCCCAGGGAGAGGGAATATGGAATTGAGAATTGCTTTATTGTGAATTTTTTTCGGTAGATTTGTATTCTTCTTCTTTTCCAAACTATACTGCGACTTTTGGTAATAATTCCATTTTATAGCATTTTTGTTTTTATTTTTCTCTTTAAATTTTGTTGGGCATTAGATAGATGAGTCATTCAGTACAAAAAATAAAAAAGACTAAGAAATCCTTCCATTTCTTTATATCAAGTACTTTTGCAAAACATGTAGTAGAATAGAAACCGGCACATTAAAGTTAAAATATTTACATGTAATTTGTATGCAAAATATTTACTGATATATCAAAAGAACCCTATTCGCCTTTTAACGCGGAGTGGCTAACATCTGGCAGATTATTCGAGAACTAGAGCCAAAGGGGGCTAAACGTCAAAAAAAAAAATTCACATATAGCTCAGTGATTTTGTTTCTTTATTTGTGTTTTTAAAATAAGATTTTATTAGTAAAAATGAAATTTATCGAGTATGAGAAACCCCAAAAGTAAAAAAAAATGTGTAGCGTACCAAAGTTCAGTACTTATTGTGACAAACTACGCACACATTATAAACGCACCTTTTCTTTTGAACAAATTTAATTGATCTGAAATAAACAAAAATATATTATTATAATATACATTTGGACGTAAATAAAATAGGTTTTACGTATTAAATTATTGTAAAATAAAAATAGTTTATCAATAATACTTACATTACACCATTTACCAAAGCATTTTGACATATGACCCCCTTTGGCTCCGAGCTATTGTAGCTCCTCTTGCGGCGCTTTAAAGGCGAATATATTGCATCGAGAGGACTCTATTGACGACTGGTATGGTGTGATCTGGCGGACAATATTGAACTAACTAAACTATGTAAACAAAAAATTGCTGTATGAAGTTATATGGAAATAGAGTCTATTTCATTTTAATTTTTATTTATTAAAATTGTCATGATTGGAAAATCTAATGAATCCATTATATTGTTTAATATGTGATTTTTATATATTTGATTAATTTGGAACAGTTTTATCATTAAAAATGCCAGAAAACTGTACAGAAAATTGCAGAAAATTAATGTTAAGTTCACTATAAATATATGTTTGAGTCACTAAATATTTTTGAAATTATATTATACCACATTTACCATGTTTTGAATGATAAATACAAGATAAAATTCAATACTTTTAAAAAATTTTGTTTTTAGTAACATGAGATTAGTATGAAATTTCTCCAATTTTTAAGCACAAATTTCTGTTATTTGAAATGATAAAACTATCCAAATTAATCAAATATATAAAAATCACACTTTAAGCAACATAATAGCAACATTAAAGGCCCGCAAGAGGCGCTACGATCGCCACTAGTTAAAGGTAAACAGCAATTCAGCGTTTATTTTTATGTGTGTTATTTTTTAATTATTTTGTCGCTGAACAAATAAATATAACTTTTATGTGCAATAAATGATTGTTTTGAACCGAAATCAATAACAAAATTGTCCAATTATGTATTTTTTTTATTGCTGTTCACCTTTAACTATAGTTTCAATATCGTCCACCAGATGTCAGCCACTTTGCGTTAAAAGGCGAATAACTTCATATAGCAAATTTTTGTTTACATGGTTTAGTTAGTTCAATATCGTCCGTTTAAGGCGCTTTTTCAACTTTACTAGTCGTCAATTTTTGTCTCAATTTTGTGTACTGAATGAAACATCTTTATTATGGTATCAGCTTTAAAAATCAATTACTTTTCCATACTTTTGAAAAAAATATCAAACGTCGCAGTATACTTTGGAAAGAAAGAATACAAAACACTTCTGAAAAAATTCACAATAAAACAATTCCCAATTCCAAATTCCCTGGGAAAACCAGAATAGGGCCACTGATCGTAATAAAATATCAAGAGCAGATGCGAGTATGTAGATGATTTAGCGAAGACAAAAGCCTTTCTACTAGCGGTTTGCTAGCGGGTGCTTCCGGTTGGTCGATTGGAAAGCAACTAATTAATGTGTAGACTACACAAAAATTATGTACCACTAAAATATCGATTCGTTATTATTATTTATCGGCTTGCGGCTATAACTACAATGTAATCAAGACATTTTTTTATGTTTTTGTTTATTGTAAAACCAAAATGTCTAATTACGGTAATTATCCATAAAGACGAAAAAAAAAATACCATAAAATTATTTAATGCTTTTATTATGACTTTCTGTTGGTTGTGTTGTCGCATAAAAATGTAAAGAAACCTTTTATCGTCTTGACCATGACATTCATTTATACACAAATTTATAATGCATGTTCCAAAAAAAAAAATAATCGAACGAAAGCGCATCACCAATTAATTGACACATCTGCCATTCGGTTCTTAAATTAAAATATATATTTTTTTAATGTGACATAACAATTAAATTGCAAAAATTATTAATGGTTTTTGGTGCCCATAAAAAATTGTTTTTTTTTTGTTGTGCGAATTCTTTTTTAACGATCGTTAATTGAAACTTGAATTTTGAACGGAAATCAAGATTATTTATCGTTTAACATTTTAATTAAAATGGTTTTGAGTATACATCCTTTGTAGTCCACGCCTATCGATTGAATAAATCGAAGGTACATACATACTTCAGCTTAAACAGTCAAACATATTGCAATGTGCCAAAAACTTATTAAAACGATTGACATTATCACATTTTTCGTTTAATGATTGATTTGATCGATTTGTATACCGGAATCGCACACTCACACGCAGAAACATTATACGAACGAGTCTAATAAGAGAACCAGCAATTACTTTGTTAGTTTATTCAAAAATTTAAACAAATTGGATTTTAATGATCTTGATTTACATACATACAAGACTGCCTTTGATTCCCCCCAAAGAACTATAATTAACTAGAACAAAAAAATTAGCGCTAGTTTTTGTCTATAATTCTTCACCGAGTTCAAGGATAGTTTCGCAGTGCGAGCAACCGTTGTATGTGTGAATTTTGTGTTTTATTTTTTTGGAAGTTTTATTGTTCACAATATACACTTAACTGTTTCTTTTATTAACCAGTAATATCTTAATGAATATTTTAAATTAATCAAATTTATATATAGCAACACAATAATAATAAAACTAAAGCCATTAAGACGAGCATGACAAGGCTAGAGAATCGTTTGTTGTATAAAATTTTTGGTAGAAAATTTAAATGTGTTGGTTAACAAAATGTTGAAGGTTTTGTCTACACGCATAAATTTAAAATAATTTTTGTACAGTATTCAGTTACGGTTGGTTACTGTGTATTTGCAAATTAGTCACCCTGTACTGCTATACGTCCTTCTTAAAACGCGTACGTTTATACACTGTACTAAACAAATAATACTCCATTTATGAATTCCATTGAAATATCGTCTAATTAGTATGTAGATGACAAATTCAATTCATTGCCTTCAATCAAACGGTTGTTATATAATTTATACAAAATCCCTTGATTGATACGGTCATTTTGCTTTATATACTGATTTAGAAATTTTAGGGTTTGGCGACAAACGGTAAATTCTTTAAATATATTTGTATTTCTTATTACGAATATACGAATACATAAGATGCTATTTGCATACTAAGTACGAGTTCAACACTTGTTGCACCCCTCCAACCGCTCCAACAGCACACAAAAAGAAGTCTAGAGTGAAAATTAATTCAGTTTTGATGGTATTTACAGTATTTTTAATTGCATGGCACAAAAAAATTTCCCACACTTTGGTCTTTTTCATACATAAAACGTACTTAAATGCATGAAAGACGATGGTTAAGAAGAAAACTTAAAAAAATAAAATTTGCATAAATGTTTAAGAAAAACGATCGCGATAATTATTTATTTAATAATAATGTGATATTTGTCAAACGTTTTTTTTTTTTACTTTAAAATATAAAATGTAAGCGATATTCAATTTACACATCTAATGGCATACAAAGCAGCAGAAAAGGTACTAGCAAATTTTAAAATGCGTGCTTCCCCCCAATCAACACCAATCGTAGAGCTCAATTTTAGTACATTTATGATTTTCCAGTGGGAACAAAAAACTCCGAGCAGAAAATGAGCGAACAACTATTCTACGCAATTTAAAAATATCACACCTACAATAAAATTCTCCATATTGTTTCGTTTTTTTGATCGTCCTTTCTTTGTTTGTATTTTTCCCGCATATCAAAATTAATTAAATTCAGGTAATTATAAATATCAAAATTAGTAAGGTAGATTATTTGCCATAAAACAGGTGTCATCTTTTAATTAGATATTGCGCAAAATTTTCTAATTTTATGGGAAGTTAAACAAACAAAAAAAAAATCGTGTTTTTGACAATCAAACAAAACTCGCTTGCCAATCGAAGGCCATTTAAACAGGAGGTCAAGTCGAAAATTACATAACCTCACGTTGATCAAATTTTATTAACAAAAACAATGTTTAGTTTAGAATTTTATATAAATTATAGAAGTAGGCTCTAAAACTTATCCGAGTGTATTTATTGTAAACTACAGTGTTATTTTTTGTTTTCTTCCATCCACAGTTCGTGATATATTCTCGGAGGAAAATCGTTTATCGCCCAGTCCCCCCGCATCAGAGACCTCATTATCAACAAACACCCAATTCCAGGTACAGTGCAGCCCATCATCAGCACGACATCAAATTGAAACTAGTAAATTAATTGGGGGGCCTGCACGTCGTTTCATCTCATCAATATTGGGCGGTGATATCCCGTACGGAAGTCGGGGACATATTTTAACCCCTGCAGAGAGAAAAGACTATCCAGCTAGTAATGTGCCGATACCGATTTTAAATAAAAACGATATTGTTCCAGCGATCGAACCTAGTAGCAAGGCAATTTGTGTGACGGAAGATAAGCAGCGTATTTTGCCCGAAGACCTTGATCTGGAGACAAAACCACTGAGTCTGAAAACAACAAAATCACCTCAAGTTGAAAAAAGACCAAGTCCACCGCCCGCTCCTGAACCAGCGGTACGGTGTTCGGTCATAAAACGAACCCCATCGACGACAACAAACTCAGCACCAGAGAAGCTGCCAATTGCGGTTTCAAAGCATACCGAACCTGAGCAGGAGCAACCGATCGATTATCATATACCAAAACGTCGGTCAGATTTTGATGACGAACTGGAGAAGAAATCTAGACAAGAAGCTCGCCGTAGTAGCGCGTTAATGAATTCTTCGCAGACGCCTTCAATATCAAGACCCCCTTTATTGTCGATGCGTTCTGTGGCTCGAGGATCCCACTTTGTGGGTAAAATCAATGGAATAACTCAAGCGGCTGCTGGTCACGGTCGATCCAATGGATCAAATTCCACAAATAATGGTAACACAGGAGGTGGCACAAATAACACAAATGGTTCTAATGGTGGCGGCAACTGTGGATTCGGGGGATCTGGAGGTGGTGGTGGTGGTTTAAATAGCGGTTCCAGTGGAGCAGGAGGCGGTGGATTAGGAGGAGGTAGTGGTGCTGGTGGTGGTATGGGAGGTCGTGATGGCCGTTCTAATTATGGCCCTAACAGTCCACCTACTGGTTCACTTCCACCATTCTACGAAAGCCTAAAAGGAGGTAACAACGGAATGAATGCGTACAACGCAAATAATGGTAACTACATGTCTCAAAACGGCTATAACCTCATGAATTCGATGGACTGCGATGGAAATCAGGAACTAACAAATTTGGGTGGAAACTACGAGAATCAAAATAATAATCCGAATTCGAATAACAACAGCAGTGCAAACTCAAAGTCCCATTATTCGATGCTGAATGCAGCGAACGCAGCTTACGGTCTCGTCCTTAAAGATGAACAAGACCTGGACTACGATTCAAATTTACTACATAACGGATACGGTGGTTACGATGTAAATGATTCAATGATGGTCGATATGAATGGGTCTGTGGTCGATCCATTACAGTTCACAGCCACTCTCACATTTTCGTCACCTGCCGAACATGCCCTTTTGGATAGTCTAAGCGATGCCGTCGATCTATCATCATTCCTGCAGCGACTACCAAATGATGACCATTCGAGTCCCGGTAACGATCTTGAACTCTCGTCCACACCATCCTTAACACCAGACTCAGTCTCAATAACTCCAGTGGATAGTAATCACCTCGAATCTTACACAGACCATTTATTAATGTCCCGGCATAATAGTTACGATTCTCGGATCCCATATAATCTCAACTCGAATAAATTGTATCATGACAGTCCACCATCCTATCAGCAGTCACGTGAAATGAATCAAATATTAGGACATCATGGGCCTGATCATCACCAAATGATGAGTGGCGGATCTAGTGGGATAAGCTTTGATCTCGATCAACAAAGCAATATGTCACTCCCATCACCATCGGGCACAAATTCAATTGATGGATCGTCCTCATCACACGATATGCCAATCCCGAGTAAGCGAGCTGTTCAACAATCTGTAAGTTGTCGTGATTCGCCAGAGCTAATTGGCGAGGCCAAACATATTTATTCGCGAGTAAGCATATTATTAAATCTGAATATGCCTGCTTACTGTGTTATTTCTCCTCATAAACCCAAAATGTTTTTTATTTGCAGCTGGGGTTACCGGCAGAAGTACAACTCGAATTCGTAAACGGTGGCCATGGTATCAAAAATCCTTTAGCCGTTGAAAATGGACATGGACATCGAATTCGCGATGAAGAAAAATCTAAAACTACAATTCCTGCGATTACGGATGAAGATCCTAATAAATTTATGTGCCGCGTCTGTTCGAAAACTTTTACGCTGCAGCGACTTTTAAATCGGCATATGAAATGCCATTCCGATATAAAACGATATTTGTGTACGTTTTGTGGAAAGGGTTTTAATGACACGTTCGATTTGAAGAGGCATACCCGAACCCATACCGGTGTCAGGCCGTACAAGTGCAATTTATGTGAGAAATCATTTACACAGAGATGTTCCTTGGAGTCGCATTGTCTTAAAGTACATGGCGTGCAACATCAGTACGCGTATAAGGAGAGGCGTGCAAAGGTAAGTGATTTTAAATAATTTTTTTTTTTTTGTAGTTTAGAAGTACTGGCCAAGTCCAGATTTAATAGGAGACTAAAAATTTCAAATGTAACAGATTTGACATGTAACTTTACGTTACTGACGCTTAGAACCAAATTTTAATTCCTTGTCATTTGGTGTTGTGACTTAGAAATTCTAATTCACTAATCCTTCAATTTTGTTCTATTAATTGGGAATAGCGTTAGATCCATGATTTTTTTTTCGTAGATGTTAAAAAATTTCAGATCGGTCATCCTATAATTCAGCCGGATGGTTTAACTACTTATGAGTTTCTTAATTAGTACCTGTGAGAGATTGGAAATAATATTCTCTCACGATTGTATTGAGGCGATCACGTATACTAAGATCTTGTGTATCAATTACGCAAAAATTTAATAATATTGCAAGCGTCAATTGTCAACATGACAAACTTGACTGATCGTTTGAAATATAATTAGGAAATAGGGTGATTGCGCGTCGTTTCAATTGATTACAAAATCAGGCATCGAAAAATAAAAATTACACACTTCGATTGATCACTCGGTCTATTAAATATGATGTTGATAAATTAAAGAAGCTGACGGTGAGTAACATTAATAAAATTAAGAAAACGATTGCATGTACTATCGATCAATTAACCATCAGCCAACGAGCATTAAGATTCAATACTCTGATCACTTTATTTCTTAATGTATATTACCTATACTGCGAGCGATGCCGAAAAATTTGACTGATCGCTTGAATCAAAATTAATGTCATTTTTCTCTTGCACACAGATCAGATCAGAAATTGTTCGTTTTCCCCTGGTTGAAATCATTTTACATTTTCCAAATTTCAAGAAGAGGAAAGATCACTTTCAGTGATCTGCGTTCAGCTGAAAACATTAAAAATGCTCATAATTCTCAAATCAAACGTGTTCCTTACACAAAAAAATCGGAGACGTATTTGATTTACTTTTTTACTTAACATTTTGTGCGATCATTTGACCATCAGCAATCGAACAAAATTTGTTTACTGTTGAATTGTCACTTGTTGAAAATGATCGCGGTACCAACATATTTGACCGATCGCTTCAGAAAGAGTGAGCGACCGGTGGAAATATTATTGCACGACTGATTGATCGCGTACGATTTTGCACGAACAATTCATCGTCAACCATTAAGCAAGTGTTCCACTCTTTGATTGTTTATTTTTTGTATGTTCCAATCGATCATTTAACCGAGATATATTTTTTTACACTTATAAGTACTTGCGGTGGTCGTTTAGAAGTAGCAAGCGATGTAGACAAATTTCGCTGATCGCTTGAAATATAATTAAGAAATTTAGTTATCGTGAGTAGTACTGTTTCAGGATTGTATTTAGGCGAGGCCTCGATCGTGTACACAGATGTTTTACGTGGTCAATTGACCATTGGACAACGAGCAAAACTCGATTTCTTAAAGGTAATTCAAGCGATGCTGACAAATTTGACCGATCGCTTGAAAGATAATTAGGAAATTGATTGATCACGAATAATATCGTTTCGTGATTGTATGGTGGTGTCCATTTTTACTAGCAGTAACATTTTGTGTGACCAATTCCGTCATTAAACAAAAATTGTCCACATTTTGATCACTCGATCTCTTAGTATATTGCAAGCGATGCTGACAAATTTGACTGATCATTTAGAATATAATTAAAAAGTGGAATGTGTATGAATAATCTTATTTCAAGGTCATGTGCGGAGATAATTGCTAATTAATAACAATATTTTGTGCGATCAATATTGATCGTTAGTAGTTTAGTAGATTGATCATAGTTGACTGTTTATTTTATTATTTTATATAAGTTCCTAATCCCTTTATATATTTGAAGCGCAGGTTTTCGGCAAGGTTTGAGGATCACGAGCTACCCATCAGTAAAGTATTTGCAAATGGTGAATTTGTAAATATAAAGCGTCGTTTTCGTAAAAATTTAGTAACATTGTGCGCACCAAAAATTAGCCCATGGCTATTATAAATTGAACTACAAAATAAACATCGAAAATCTCTTTAAATAAATTGGATTGAAATTTGCGTGTGTGGTTGTTGGTTTTTGTCTTCGATTTTTGGTTTCTTTTTGGGTTCGGTGGTCGATCATAAAAATTGTTGCTTTGGGCCAAGCTCAGAATAATCATTTTTATGATTAGGCTACCGACCTCAGAAAGAGATAAAAATCCGTTGACTTAGGCCAAACGCAAACCAGTCTATAAATTTGAATCCAATTTTATTCCAATTAAGCTTTCCTTGCTATCATTTCCCGACTGGACATTTCACTAAAATCTAAAACCGAATGACCAGGGATAAAAAAAATACTAATAAATGTTTTTTTTTCTATTTTTTGTCTATTTGCAGATGTACGTGTGCGAAGAATGTGGCCACACCACAAGCGAACCAGAAGTGCATTATTTGCACTTGAAAGAAAATCATCCGTATTCGCCTGCGTTACTAAAATTTTACGATAAGCGACACTTTAAATTTACAAATTCAACATTTGCAAATAATTTACTGGGTCAATTACCAATGCCAGTACATAATTAAAATTCCTCCTCGCATCTCGTTGTACTCCCTCTTCTCTATTTACCTGACCTTTATCTACTATACAAACACACACACATTTTTTGTTTTATTTTCTCTTTACGAAAAAAAAAGTCTGAATATTTTTTTTAATCTTATAATTATTTTTATTTTTTTTTTATAATTATTTATAATTAAAGACCGTGATTTATTATTATTTTTTATATTTTTATGAATTTTTATTTTATTTTATTTTTTTTTTATATTCAAAATCGAACTGAAATAAAAAAGAAAACATTTTTTTTTTTATAATTATTGATTCTTTTAAAACAAAAAAAATTAATTTATTATTATTTTTGAAATTATTATTTTTATAATTATTGATTTTTTTTTTTATTTCAAAAAAACGACTGCAAAATTCTGTTTTTATTTTTTTGGTTTTAAAATTAAATTAATTTTGATTAATTGAAACCAAAAATATTAAAAATCGGAATTTAATCGAAACTAAAAACAAAGTATCGGGTTTTTTGTGCAATCTTTTGGTGTCGGAACAAAATGGGTTAATTTTAAAATAAAAAAATTAAAATTAAATAAATCATAAACTAAATTTAACTCTTTATATATAGTTTTATATATTTTTTTTTTAAATTTTTGTATTAAGTTTAAAAATTAGAAATGATGATCATGAAAAAGCAAAACATGTAATAATTATTGTTATGAAAAAATGTAGAATTAATTTAAAAAAAAAAATATTAATTAAACACACAACTCGTAAGATAATGAAAAATATATTAATTAAATAAATACATAAATAATAAAAATCAAAGTTATTACATTTTTAATTTTATACAATATAAATTATTTATTTAATATTTTATATTTTATAAAATTAAAAGTGCAATGCTTTTATTAAGTACCTTTGCTAGTGTATAAGTCTAAAAAAATATTTTTGAAATATATATACATATATATCGATATGTATATATATATACATATATAAATTATAAACATATTTTATTATGAATTAATTATTGTTAAATATAAATATTTTTCTTAAAAAAATATTAATTAAATAAATTATTTATTGGAAAAATAACATATACAAAACGATAAAATGAAATTAATTATTTTGATTATTTAAATCAATTAAAAAACAATTATGAAAATCACAAAATTAAGAATTAACTTTTTTTTTATTTATTCTATTAAAAATACATAAATATTAATAATATTATAATGATATATATTATTTTTTTTTTTTACTACAATGATGAACAAACAAAAACATAAAATATTTATTTAAAAATAACATAAAACTTAAAAAAAAACATAAATTATTATCAAAATTATTATTTTATATATTATTATGAAAGAAAATGAATTTATTTGTTAATTATTTTATTATTATTATTTTTTATACAATACTATTGAAAGCTCTGAAAAATAAAAAATTAAACACAAGAAGAAAAGAAAAAGAATATAAAAAATCTTTAAAAAAATGAGAAAAATGAATAAATAATAAAATTATTTAAAAAAAAAAAGTTATTCCTATTTGTTTAATTTATATTGTACCCGAATTCGCAGATGAAAACAGTGATGATGAAATATTATGACTTGACACCCAAAGGGCCGATTTTATGAACGCCGATACACAATAAAATTAACCCTCGGATTTTTTTTATTCTCTGATTTATCTTCTTCAAATACTTCGAATTATTTAATAATTTAATTTAATAAAATTCATAATTTACGCTTAAACCAACCATATAAAAAAAAATCATAATTTTCTGAAATAATTATTAACAAAATGAATTTAAATAGTTTTAAAACTTTAATTTAAATAATGAGTACCGACGGATTAGACAATTGGTTTAGTATTGTGGAAAAATCAAATGTACAAAAGATCTTTTAGGTCGCAGTGCGGGGTGGCTTGAACGCCCACATGGCCCTCAACTAATAATAATAATTGTGTCAAATTTAGCATTCTTGTTCGTTGATGACGACGTATATGAAACATTTGTACTTAAAAAAACAAACGCGAAAATAAGAAAATAATTGTTGAGTAAATAGAAACGTAAAAATCAAACAAAATTGTTGCCACTCATACAAAAAACTGCTATAAAACAAAGCATAATTTATTATTTATCCTCCAAATCCCCGTCCTATTGACGATAATGGCGTTGATAGTACAAATGTTTCATATACGTCGTCATCAACGAACAAGAATGCTAAATTTGAATTTGAACAAAAATCTATTTTGAATTTCGCTAAAAGACAAACATTGGGAGAGTTGCTCGCAGATTGTGTAGCAAAGGATGGTTTCTCGATTCGTGCCATTACAAGATCAAGGGCAATAAGAGAATTTATTGAAAAGTGTGGATATGAAATGCCAAACAGCGAGACAACGGTTATGAAACAAATTATTGACTTGTTTCATGACAATAAATTTGAACTAAAACAGAGATTGGTTAATCAGAAGGCTACAGGAAATAAATTTAGCATAACTATGAATTTATGATTAATATTAATAAATAAAATATAACATAATTTTATATGTAAAATAGTATGGTTTTTTATTTAAATAGTATTACCCGAAATCCGATCTGAAACCGTCGGGTAATGGTAAAAAACCGAAACCGAAAGTTGGTTAGCAAAAAGTCGAGTAATTAGATTCCCTAAACCAAACTTTACAATTCAATGCTGATCCGGATTA
Organism: Tipula helvola; assembly: GCA_963556165.1. NCBI lineage: Eukaryota > Metazoa > Arthropoda > Insecta > Diptera > Tipulidae > Tipula > Tipula helvola. The sequence goes on from OY744482.1 coordinate 394,233,998, forward strand.
AGGTTAATCCTTATTTTGAATAAAAATTACCATTGCCAACAACAAACTATTTTTCAATTGAAATAACTTCGTTAAAAACACTGTAAAGACCTACCAAATTGTTAATGAAAAAAATGTCGGATCACCTTTCTTTTTATTTGAATATATTTGGAATAGTGTAAAAATTGTGTTATTAATCAGAATCTATCATTTTGACCATCTACTTTTGAAGCAAACGGCGGTAATTCCAAAATTTACTTTAAAAATTCAAACCAAACATTTCAATGGAGCAGCGTGTACCTAGATAGTCTAAGAACTAGTGAACGATTTCTTAAATTAGTTTCATAACTAGCAATAGGCTGAAAATTTAAGAAAAGTTATTATATTTTTATTTAAGCGATCAAAATCGATCTATCGGGCCAGCCGTTTAATTTTTTTATATTTCAAGAGCATTGGAAATATACTGTAAAAATTACGGTATAAAACATTTTAAGTATAACACTCAATAATAAAAGCAACTTTTACATTGGCCGTACGACAAGTCAGGTCAAGCGAAATCGCCTGAAAATTTGGTTTATCGCTTAAATAGGTGTAAAATAATACGTTATAAAAAATTTAAGCAATATACTTTCCTTTGAACTGCGAATATTTTAAGGATAAAAACTACATTTTCATAAATTTTCAGCCGTAATAAACTCTTTCATTAAAACGTTCACCAATTCTCCTACTAGTGGGCCAACGAATAAGGACAGCAATCACAAAATTCGCTTTTCTAGAAGAACTCCGGATCGTCCAAGAATGTACAGAAAACTATTGAGCTATTTAATTCTACGTTTAATTTTTCTTAATTTATTGTTCCAACTTATGCAAAACATTTTCGAACACGGTCAACTCGGCGAAACCAACTCGGCGACGGTCAACTCGGCGACGACCAACTCGGCGACGGTCAACTCGGCGACGGTAAACTCGGCGACGACCAACTCGGCGACGGTCAACTCGGCGACGACCAACTCGGCGACGGTCAACTCGGCGACGACCAACTCGGCGACGGTCAACTCGGCGACGGTAAACTCGGCGACGACCAACTCGGCGACGGTCAACTCGGCGACGACCAACTCGGCGACGGTCAACTCGGCGACGACCAACTCGGCGACGGTCAACTAGGCGACGGTAAACTCGGCGAATAAAAATCCCGATTTTCAGAAAATCCTGTTTTTTATTTTTATTTTACTTTAAATTAAAATTCTCCTTCACCAGAAAGGGCGGCTCGAATTAAAAAAATTACGTCTTTCAAAACCAAGATTTTGAAAAGTGGGATTTTGAAAAGCGGGATTTTAAAAAATATCATTTTTAAACGAACACGGTCAACTCGGCGAGGACCAACTTGGCGACCTTCAACTCGGCGACGACCAACTCGGCGACCGTCAACTCGGCGACGACCAACTCGGCGTTAGTCGTCGCCGAGTTTACTGTCGCCGAGTTGATCGTCGCCGAGTTGACCGTCGCCGAGTTGGTCGTCGCCGAGTTGACCGTCGCCGAGTTGTCCGTCGCCGAGTTAGTCGTCGCCGAGTTTACCGTCGCCGAGTTGACCGTCGCCGAGTTGGTCGTCGCCGAGTTGACCGTCGCCGAGTTGGTCGTCGCCGAGTTGACCGTCGCCGAGTTGACCGTCGCCGAGTTGGTTTCGCCGAGTTGTCGCGTACCGAAACATTTTAGCTTCTAAAAAATGTGTTTTGGCTTAAATGTCTTTGCATTATCAAATTTCAAGCTAATTAAGTGGAACTACGAATTTCTTGAAGACAAATTAAAAATATTTGGAAAAACTCACAAAATATGTGCTAAAACATAAAATAAATTGAAATATGTACAAAATATGTGATAATGCGAAAATATTTAAATGTATGTAGTAACATATAGGGCTCATTTGCCTTTATTTGTTCTATATAAATTTCCAACAAATTTTTGGTTTGGATTTTCCAACAAAAAAGTTTTTTTACCTAAGAAACCTAAGCCTAATTATTAATTAATCAAAGAATTGGATTTTGGTAAATTTTATTGTATGCATCTACAAGGAAAATTGCTGACAGTAGAGATTAGAATCAATCGTTTGACCAGGTCTAGAACACCATAATGTACGATTCCCTTCTAATTCCACCATACACACAACATAACCATATGGGGCGTCAATCCTGGCTTTGAATTCGTTTGTGGTGGTTTATCTTTCTTTCACCATGATCTTTTTCGAACGACATTCTCGTATTTTACCCATTTTTCATCGCCAGTAATAATTTGCTTCAAAAATGGGTCGATTTCTTTGCGTTCCAGTAGCGATTCGCTGATGGAAATTCTTCTCCTTCTTCATCCGCTGGCGCTACATCCCAGGGCCTGAGATTTGGCCGGCTCAACGATGCTCCTCCAAATAATTCGATCCGCCACAAGAGAACGCCAGACACGTGAACGAGTGTGTATAGGTCCCTTTCAACGTCGTCCATCCATCGAGTAGGTGGCCCCCACGACTCGTGGACCTCGTGGGCCACGAGGTCCTACTTTCGTCGGTGCCGACTCCAAGGCCTGTTTGGTGGTCCGATTTTGTGAACGAAGTACGTGCCCAAGCCATCTTAGCATTGACGATTTTATGAATCCATTGATGTCAACTTTATCGAGATCATTTCTGATCTGTAACGAGACTGAGTCGAGTTACCTCAACTCTATCGTTTACAAAGTTTGTTTCCCAACCGCTTATAGTCACCCCATGCGGCATTTACCTGAGCTCAAGGCCGGTAGAGGTAACTTCGTCGTGGGGTTTGGGGTGACGCGGTCGAGAAACCTAGTTATACCGCATTATTGAAAAAAAAGGACAACTTAGAGTTTGGACCAAAACTTGGTCAACGGATGTATAAATTAGGAGAGGAGGTATGAGGTTTTTTTGGGCTCTTAGGGGAATCATTATGGTGCGAGTTCATCGACCATAGTCAACAATGGTGAGCTTAGCTCTGAGCCATTTAAATGTAAGAAAAAAAAAAAAAAAAAAAATCAGGGGTTAGTATGAATTAGTTTTTTGTGGGGGTTTTGGTGCTGTGTTTCCAGCAGAAAGGGTGAAGAAGCGTTTCCACTTACTTTCTCCCGTCTCTAATGAGACCGCTGGATTGACACACCACCAATTTTGGTTACTCGTGGTTAGTAGGTTGGGATTTTTTTAATGGTTATACTTACCATTGTTGTCACCTTTTCTTTTCTTTTACGAACGAACAAAAAAAAAAAAATTCTCAAAAAAAAATTTAATTAAAATCGTTACAGAATTTATTTTTATATTAAAACAAAAAAAATTAAACAAAGAAAATTAAATTGACAAAATTTTGTTCTCAGAAAATAAAATTTAACACCCACTAACAACCCGAAAGCAAAAAAAAACTACTGTCCCCAAATAAAATTTTGGTGAGGTTTTTATATCATTTTTTCTGCTGATTGACCAAAAAGACGTATTCTTTTCGATCAATCAACTACCAAAAATTCCATAATTACCCCTGCATTATTTTATGTGGTTTATGGATTATTGTGCAAAGCTTGCTAATAACCGGCACGTTTTTTTGGTTACAGGTGAAAACCCAACAACACCAAAAAAAAAAAAAAAAATGCAGAAAAACGTTTTTGAATTCATTCACCCAGTGGAATTCAAATTGGCTGACAATAACCTTGGGTGAATGAATAAAAGAAAATTGCTAATAAGCAAAACAACAATTTTTATACACATACTAGCCCAAGTATGTGCGATAAGAATAAAATATGTTTTTACGTTTATTTACGAAACATGAGATTTGTAAATAAACGTAAAAAGAAAATGTGTCATATGGTATGCGCCATTGAGAACATTTTAGTTTTACACTAATTTAGTTGTTGGTTATGAATCTTGTTTATGTGCATGTTTTAATATGCACAACACACGATTAAACCAACATAATTAATGTAATTTGAACATAATCTGTACCCTGATATTGTCATAGGGATTTGTTTAATATTTTAGAAGAAAATATCTTCAAAAGTGGGGTACAGTTTGAGGTGTGGGTTTGGTGGATTGGTGTACTTTGTAACGGGGATGACAAACGCCCGTTACAGATCTCGTGATTCATTCGCATTCTGTACGTGGCTCCTTCTTTAAATGGGACCGAGAATTCTTCTTATGATCTTACGCTCAGTTACAGCGATTTTCTGGATGTTTTGCGCTGTCAGTGTCAAAGACTCGCAACCAAAGGTGATAACTGGTCTTATCAGCGCCTTGTAGATGTCCAATTTTATTTTGCGCGATATATGAGGAGACTTGAAAATTTTTATATTGGCATAAAATGCTCGGTAGCCTGCTGCGATCCTCGATGAAATGTCCACAGAAACGGAGTTTTGCTCAGTGATCCTAGATATTTGAACTCATTCACCTTTTCATATTGAGTATCTCCTGAAGTGAAGTCCCCACGATTCTGCCTTCTCGCGGTCACCATGTATTTGGTTTTCGCTTCACTGGAATTTTTTAATTTTAACCTCAGATTTGTGATCAGCGACCCCGAAAATCCCCTAGAACATGTTTTTATCGATTTTTATAAACGTTGAAAAATTAACCATTTATGGCGGCCATCTTGGGTCCGCCGTCTTGAATTTCCAAATTCTGGCCCTAAATTAATGATCACCGACCCCGAAAACCCGCTACACCGAGTTTTTAATGATTTCTATGACAATCGAAAAATTAGCCTTCTTTCGGCCATATTCGACCACTATCCTGTGTCCACCATCTTGAATATTAAAATTCTGACCTGAAATTCGTGATCAGCGACCCCGAAAACCTTCTAGGACATGTTTCTAACGATCTTTATGAACGTCGAAAAAGTTGCCAATGTTGGCGGCCATCTTGGAATTGTAAAAAACTAATAAAAAATGTGTAATCTATGACACCAAAAACATTTTTGACTGAGTAACTTAACAGAGTTAAAATTACGTTTTTATATCAATTTTATTAATAATTAAAGACTTCCTTAGCAGATATGGTCCGCCATTTTGAAAATGGTGCCATATAAACGCCATACGACATTAAAAAGTAGACTTTCTAAGCAAAATTGTAAGCCCAAAAAAGTTTATTTATCTCAAAAAATGAAATGTGCAGTGGGGTGGCCGATTTGACTGAGAATGCCCCATAGATAGTTTCGCTTTGGCAATCAAAACAGCAACTTGTACAAAACAAATGCCAATTCTGTTCAAAAATAAAACCGAGAACAATTATCCGTCAAAAGTTAATCAAAACATCAAAAAATCCCCCAAAATTTCCAAAAATGTCTACACCAACAAAGCTTGGTTGAAACCATTCCAAACAGAACGGAAAAATTACACGGCACTATTTTTACCAGGTCCGCACTAAAAGTGCAAAACAATGACGCACTGAACAAAAACCAAAATACGGCACCAAACTATTTTATTGTTTCTTTCCCTCGCACCGAACTTCTTACGCTTGACGTTTGTTTAATTTTCCTCTATAGCTGTTAGCTCTATGATACATACATAATATATAATATGTATATTAAAATCACACACCAAACTACATAAAGCCACTTGTGTCGATTATATAATATAAAACTAAAATACAAGACATTCGAGTATGGGTAAAGAATAAAAATTAAAACCATGCGTGAACAGAAAAAAATCTGCGTATGTCCAAATGACTCAATTCAATATCAGTTTAAATTAAATATGGGATGTTTTGTATTTTAAATTCTTATGCACAACCATACAAACCTAAAATCATGCATTATTTATGAGAAATCAAGAAATTTGACTTCCCTCACTACAAATTTAAGATATTTAAGAAAGACATTGCCTGATAAATGCATCCCGGTGGATTACATTTTTCCATATTTAATTACACTACCCTGCAAACTTTTGCCCCTGGACAATGAATAGTTGTTTCCGAAGTAATTTTTCACGCTGGATCCGAATCCGGGCTCAGAATTGCTCTATCACGTCAGGTTTATGAGATATTCTAACCTAAAAGTGCAAAGAACACTGTTTTTTGACATATTTGAGGTTATGTAGCAATGCAGTTTTTACTTTTTTATAAAAGCCATTTGAAAGAAAAAGACTTGTACTATATGATCCCACGCATGAAATTTTGAAGAAAAAAAAATCGCGATGCTAGATAACCTCAAATACGTCAAAAAACAGTGTTTTTCGCACTTTTAGGTTAGAATATCTCATAAACCTGACGTGCTAGAGCAATTCTGAGCCCAGATTCGGATTCAGCGTAAAAAAATTACTTCGGAAACAACTATTCATTGTCAAATGGCACCAAATTTTTAAAATTTTGCAGGGTAGTGTTATTAAATTTTCTTTAATTTTAATTTAAAACACTTCACACACTGAGATTTTTTTAATTTCAGCCATAACACTTTAGTTTAGACCACTACATTTTCGATCAGTCAACTCAAAAATAAAAACACAAAAATCTATCATTTTTTCCTTTACTTTCAATTCTCTCGTGTAATTTTTTTAGGTTAGAAAAAAAATCAAAAAATTAAAATTGCAAAAAAAATGGAAACAATTAACTTCACGTTGAAGTTTTTATTGCAACAGGTATAAAACCCAACAATACAACAAACTATCAACTTTTTAAAATTAAATTAAAGCAAAAACAGGAGAAAATTGACAAAAATTAAGGAGCGAATGAAAAACACGACTTCACACACTGACTATATTCTAGTACTTTTTTCTACGAAATGAATTGCGGATGAGCTTTTAAATGAATTTACATCAGTATCGAAAGCAATATTACACGTCTTCTACAAGGATGATTTGCCGTCAGAGGCAGATTCAGACGACGAAGCACTTCGATTAAAGGCAGAAATAATCTTAATACTGGGAAAAAGAGGGCTTCATTTGCAGAAATGGCGATCCAATTCACAAATGGTACTTGATTCATTTGATACAAATGATATCGATCTAAGTCCAAAATTAATTGAAGAAGAAAGCATTGCTAAAACCCTCGGCATTTTGTGAAATTCACGAACAGACACCTTTTCATTCAAAGTCCAACTCAATTAAGGACTAGACGTAAGGTATTGTTAGAAATTTCACGAGTATATGATCCGTTGGGATAGATACTGTATCAAAATTATAAATCTGAAGTACTATACAAAATGAATTTATATTCACATATTCTCAACTTACCCATTTACCACAAATCCGCTGGTGCTAAATCTATTCAATTACATGCCTTTTGTGATGCATCTGAAAATGTTGAGGAAACTAGTGGTTTCGTCAAAATTGAATAATTTCCAGAAGATTCTGTCCAAATATTTGCATGGACTGATTCGATGACGGTGTTAAGATGGGCGCCCGATGTACCCCGACGTTGGGAGGCCTTTATTGCTAACCGTACATAAATAGAAAAGAAAAATCTGGCCGATAGGATTACTCGAGGCGTGCTACCTCAGAAAATAAGCGCAGTTGAGGTGAAAGAGACCAGATTGGTTGGAAAAGGATGATAGTTGGTGGCCTAAACCACCAGACCCAGCTCCAAAACTTAATTTAGCCAAGAAGATAATTAATTGGCAGCAATAAAATCAAAGGACTAGCTCGCTGGTTTCCCATTATCTGTAAAATAATCATAAATTTATTATCAATTTTATTAGGTTTTACTTACCTGCTACGAGTATTCCAACCCTTTCCGGTCCAGTCAATACAATTGTGAGGGTATGAAGCAGAGTCCATAAAAATTGTTATTTGTATATGCAATACAGATCAGCTCTCACAATTGTGAAATTATTTTCTTTGCAAACCATTCAACTAAACTAACATAAGATTCTCGAACCAAGTGTTACAATTGTGATGTTACAGCCATTATTAAATACTTTAATGTAATGTAACAAAAGTGAGGATTATGCTTGAACTGTGACAAAAATATTAAAAATAAAAAATAATAACAAAAACCATCGGGCTTTGATCGTAACCATCACAAATGTTACACTTGACCTTTACTTATAAAGAAAAATTTTCTTTTTTGGACCGGAAAGGGATAAGATTATCGAAATTAATTACAAATGTAAATGGCCTATTTAAAAAAATAACACAATTGTGCTCCAAAGCTTTGTTACCCAAAAACGATCGCCATAAGTGTTTGAGCAATAATATTTATGTGACAAGTGTAATAATATATAGGTCATTATTACTAGCAACACTGGATGAATAATTACTGATCGTTTTTTGAATGACAATGTTTATCCCCTTCCACAAACATTAAAAAGTTAAATGTTAAATGATCACTCCAAATTAAAAATTCTGTAAGAATAAAGCTAAGGAGATTATTAGTCAGAAACGTTGTGATAAAATTAAAAAATAAAAATCAACAAACAAACTTCTTACCGAACTCATCCTATACTGTTAAAGTGTGTTCTTACATTTTATATCTGATATCCAAATTTTAGAAAGACAAATCGAATTAGCGCAAATTGTTATCCATTAGGCGCGTAGTCCTCTTTTTAACAATTTGTTTTCCAATAAATTTTCCAATTTCGGTTATTCAGCACGTATTCAATCAGTTACGCTCGCTCGCATAACATAACATCATCAAAACCGTACGCAGGCTATAATAATCGTCTCAAGCCAAAAATTCACATCAAAATATCAAAATCAACCCCCTTCTTATGAGATGTATTTTATATGAGCATTAAAGAGCAATTTAAAACAACAAAAGCATTAGAAAATTATGGTTGGTATTGTATTTTATGGGTCTATTAAAATTTTACGGATTTATGTGTATGGTAGAAACCCTTCCCCAACCCTTTCTTAAAGCTGAAATCCATTTGTATATTAGGATACATGGTTACTTCATACCACACCATACACTTAAAATTCCAACGATATTTTTTTTGGCGGGGGTTTGGGATAATAATTTCTCTGTTCTTCTGCCTGCTGTATATTATCCTACCACCATAAATTGTATTTTGCGTGATATGGATTTTAAAATATATGCGACTGTTCGCTGTTGTGTGTCTTGTCATTCTTCTTCATTTTGTTTGAGTTTTCACGATACAAAACGTGAGAGAATTTAGATTTGAGGGAGGGGAGATGGAGGGTCCCAGCTAAATAAAAGGTAATTTTGTTAAGTGCTATTTAAAAACATTATGTCTCTTATTGTGTAATACAGGATACAATTTAACAGGATCATTAAAATGAGTTAATTGTTTTTATGTTTTAAATTTTTACTTTTTAAATATATTTTTTACAATTTTTATGATTATTATTTAGTACAATATAAAATTTAGTAAAATTTATTAAATTTTTATGTATAATAGTTTGAGTATATAAATTTATAACAGTATTTTCGTTTTTTTTGTAACAGTTTAATGTTTTGTAGTTTACATTTTAAAATTTATAAAATCACAGTTTACAGATTTTATTTGTATCGCTTTTGGTTTGTGCAAAAAATTTGCAATTTGTATAACTAATTTAGGAAATAACTATTACATATTTAGTTTAGTTGTTGTTATAATTAATTATAGTACCTAATTAAATTTCGATTTGTTTTGTATCTTATGGATTTCTCGCGTTTATGTACATCTCGATTTCACAAAAAGACCGTAAAGATGACGACAGCGTTAAGAATTATTAGATGTATTGAAAGTATGTACCAGCTTTTGCAGTTGTGGGACGCATTATTTAAATTTTCAAGTGATTAACAGAAGCAAGAAGCTAAGATGGAAATCTTATCTGACAGACAAATTTTTGACCACCCTCGATATTGAAAAAACTAAAATCCAAACAAGTTTTTTTGATTACTTTTTGTTTTGGTATAAGCACAGAAAACTTAGAAATGGCGCGAATTACATATCCCAAATACTACGCCATCAGCAACATCATCACTACTCATATTCCCGACCTTGGATAGCACGAAATCGTGTAAAGTAAACAGGAAACCCATAATATTAAATCTGTTTAATTATTTTTTTTGATTATGATCATTCTACTAACTCGTGGACTAAATCCATTAGCATTTCACTGTAAACAGGAAATGCAGAAGCAAAACTAAAATTATATAAACTAAACAAAATATGTATTATCAAATCTATTGGGATTCGACCGCAAACATACCACCGCATACAGTCCCAAGTGTAAATGGGATGATAAAGCGTTGGCCATAATTGTTATAACAAGGCAGACTGAACCGCAGGCTTACCATATGTTCTGTTAGGGTTGAGAACCATTTATCGTGACGAATTTCGAGCAACATAGGCAGAGTTGGTATACTGTGTTACATTGTGAAAACCTGGTTAGTTTTGAGAGCATAATGAGCATACGGTACCACAGTCGGAGTACGTAAAGAGTCTTAAACAGCTTTTCAAAGAGTTAGAACCAGTTCAAGCAACGCGACAGATAAAATATTCGTCAGTACCCAATTAGGAGAATATACTCATGTTTTTATAAGAACAGACGCTTTATGCAAAGCACTACAGCATTCATATACTGGCCCTCATGCTGTAATCAGTAGGTCCGAAAAATTGTACCAGATATATAGAGGTAGGTGGTTGTCATACTAATATTTCGATGGACCGTCTTAAGCCATGTTATTCCGAGGGTTTGTTAAATGCAAACCGTCAATCCAATAAAAGTATAAAAAATGTGTAGATTATCATACTTAAACGTATTTTGCAAGAAAACGAAACAAGACGTTGCGCTGATTTTTTAGTATGTTTAAGAGAACTAAATGAGAAAAAAGATATATTTGGGAGAAAATTCAGAAAAAATGTTTTGATGGCCATTTTGAAAAAGAAGAACTGAAAGGTGGTACCATTTTTATAATTATTTTATAATCCCCATTCATGTATCTTTAAAAGTAGCTCAATACGCCCAGGCGGAATACAATTGAAAATCGACCAAACCCAAGAGATTGTAGGTATCATCGCGATTAACGAAGATTAATAATAATCGTTTGATTTAGATATTTAGCGTTAAATGGTTATAATCGAATTTGCAATGTTGTAGAAGCAGTTAGTTTTAATTTGTGTATAATAAATGTTGGTCAGCTTTTGGACACTCCATTATAAATGAACTACTGCTCAAAATAGAGTGTTCCAAAATTTATGTACATATGTATATAAATAAAATTAATATAAATAAATTCATTGTGGAAAGTCGGATACCTAGATTAGACAGGTGTTTTGATAATTATTGCAAAATTTATACAGAAATGTTGAACGTAATTTCGCTTATGGTTGACGATGAAAGTATGGAAAAAATTGAAAGTATTGAAAACAAGCACAACGATGCATCTTCACACGATGGGGCGTGGGCTCAGAGTGATGATCATGATGGTCGTGAGGAGAATAAGTTAGTGCTTGCTGAAAATGTTCAACAAACGCAAGCAATCAGTTAATTATGTGAATTTAGACGTCGTGAATTCTCGACTAGAAGCATAACAGTCTATGTGGGGTGTACCGGAGTTGCAGTCGTGTAATAATGTTCACAACCAGATTTGTCGATAAATTCCAATAATTTGCCTAAAATAAAATTGCCCCGATTTATTCGCGATAAAGAAAAGTGGATAAAGTTTCATGATACCTTTTCGAGAATAATCATTAGATATAATAAAAATATTTTCGTTATTGAGAAATTTCATTATTTGGATGGATCGTTGGGATTTTGGGTTTAAATTTTAGCATGGAAAGCATTAGTGTCGCGTTAAAATGACGTTTGTTCGCATATAGGAGGTTTTTTCGGTATGAAATCATTCAGAACTGAATCTGCCAGTCAACTTCAATATTTACCTGACGAGACTTTAATTTATTGGTATGGATTATATAATTTAAACAGGGCATTGTCGGATGTAGTTATAGTCCATACTGTTATAGTATTTTTGCCCTATGGTTTGTGGGTGAAACGCACCTAACTTTAATTTAATTATAAAAAGAAGAAGCAAAGAGGAATGAACATCCAGCTCATCAGGCAGGACGGGATAGAGAATCACATAAGACCACAGAGAGAGTGTTTTTTTATTGTAAGGAGAATAAATATATAGTGCAATTAAATTCTTAGAATATTGTGTTTTGATATATCACCATCCAAAAGTCTACTATAGTTCAGAAGTGGAATGAATAGATTAGATATCCAAATAACTGTTTTTGCACATGATGATAGTGGTGATGAGGGCATAAAAGCACATAAGGTACGTGGATAGAAAAAATCGAGAAGTATAAAAAATTGTACAACAATAATTTCAAGATTAGATACAATCTCAAGATTAGCACCGAAGTTGTATCAAGAAGCAGAGGATGTGCAAATAGATTCCTTCGAGGCATTGAAGCAAGCATTACTTAAGTAATTATGATAGTTTAGATGACGAAGCGGACATATTTTTCAAATTATCAAAATACATATACGCAAAGGATTAATCATACGAATTATATAATGTATGCTATCTGGGCATCAGGCGGATTGAGCGAACCGGCGATTATAAAATACATATTAAGAGGGCTATCTAGAGAAAAAATTTACCACTGGGTAAATAAAACAATTTGCAATACCATACAGGAGTTGACGGAGAGAATTAAATAGGCTGAAACAAATATGGAAATGATGCTGCCAAACAATAGTGTAAATGAGCAGAATTTAAGTGATAATAAGAAAAGACAAGTGTTTAAACAAAAATACCAACGAATTTATAAATGAAATTAAATGTCATGATGATGTGCATGTTGTGCTACATCATACAGAAAGTTGGGGCACATTGAGAACATTAATACGCAAATATATACAATAGAGGTAGCTGCAACCAACAACATTAAGAAGGAATGGTGACATCACAAGTACGTAGTAACAGGTAATTCTTTGTTAAATTAAATGAATTATTAGATTTAGGTAATAATGTTAGTTTTTTAAAAAAATCCATTGAAGGAAATTTAAGCCAGTTAATGAAAAATGATGAAGTAGAATCTATCGAAGTTAGTGGAATAAATGATTCAACATTAATTGTATTAGGTCAGTTAAAAGCGATGCTCGATATTGAGAGTACGTTATATCCGGTAAGGTTTTTAGTCGTTCCAGAATGAAAGTGGATGCGTTACTAGGTCGGGATTTTATATATAGTAACAAGTTCAGTGTAGTAAAAATTTTGAGAGAGATACGGAAATAAAAGAGGATAAGCTAAAGAAACCTTTAGTAGATTATGATGTATACATTAGATGGAATCAGCGGTAAAGGTGAATGACGAATATTTACTTCAATGAAGAAAAATGTTAAATTTAGGTATGGGGATGATCCGAATACTAAACTGTTAGAGGACAGAATAATTGAGTTATAACAACGAACAATGTCTTTTTTCCCAAAGAAAATGCTTAATGAGAAAACTGTATTGACAACAGAAGAATGCGAATGTGAGCGTTTGTTTGATAGTTCTCATTCACTTGATGAAAATGGCCGTTATACGGTCCATTTGCCACTAAAGGAAAATGTGTCTTGAATGGGAGGTTCGTGTAATAAGGCGCTAAAACGATTTGAGTATCTGAAGTCCAAATTAATGAAGGATGTTGATCTGAGAAATCAATATATATTATGCGAGAGTATGACTTGTTGGGACACATGGCTCCAAGTGATGAGAGGTCCATTGTTGTTTTGAGAAGCTTTAATCCAAACATTCAAGAAGGGCATTTCAAAGATGTGAGCTAGCAGACTGCGAAGATTTGTCTTCATTTGTCGAAGGAACGTCATATCTTTATTTAATAAAGACGAACAATAACATATTGGTTGATTTTATTATTTTGCAAAAAGAAACAACGAATGACGAAATTCTGCACAGGATCATAGAAGGAGTTTTGAAAAGTGATTTCAAATAGCTGACGGAGGTGAAATATAGAAAATATCTGCGAGAACGAAATGAATTATCAGTCAAATAACGAATTTTAATGCGAGTACATAGAGTCGTGGCCGAGAATGAATGAAGATATCGAAAATATTTCGAAAGTAAAAACCAATTCTTGGGAAACACCAACCAGGCAAATGATGTTTTGTAACGCTGAGAGTAAACGTGTGATGAACATTATTAACAAGGATATGAAACGAAACATAACAATGACAACAATAAGTCAATTAGAGTAGTTCAGGCATTTGAAATTTCGACTAAGCAGCAAGACGACATAATGGTATTAGAAACCCCAGTTATTTCGAAGGACAGAGATATTAACAGTTATGATTTACGCACCTCTCAATATCCGATATCATCTGAAAATGACCTAAATTTAATATGCATTGTGAAACCCAGACGGTGGATCTTTATAAGCAGAATTCATTCATCACATCAGTTACTGACGAATAATTAACAGCTTTCGATTGCAAATTTCTACTAAAGGACGTTAATGCAATTAGAACGGTCGCTAGAGGCAGAAATGCTGGCCAGTACGATTATGTATCATATCGCCTCAGTGTTGAATAAGCTTCTTGAAATAGATTGTTAAGACTTATGTTCTTACGTGTATTAAGTTGTTATGTAATTTAGTTTATAGTTCATTGTACATTTTGGTGTATAGGGTGAATTTGTATGTATGAAGTTAAAACAAAAAAGCTTTTGCTACTTTAATAAATTCTACACTTTGGCCGCCTGGTACATTCATTAAGGAATTTGAATTTATTTTGTCAACCAGTCAAATCACATAATCGTACCGAAAGATACAATCACATTTGACATAAACGAAGACAATTCAAAAGATGCTCAGAAGGTGGAAATTGATCCTTTAACATCTAAAAGTGAATCAGAAATCTCTACTAAATTCAAAGATGTGTTATATGATGTGAATTGGGGCTTAACGCACTTCTTATGCAGCAAAGAATATCATTTATGGTGAAACTAAGACTGAGAAGGAAATTGATTCATCGCAACCTTAAGAATAAATCATTTTAGAAATCTTTAAAATTCAAGTTACTGGAAAAAAGGTTGCAAAACTGTTTACAAAGAGGATTTTGCAAATTAGTATGACTTTATCAAGCGGATTTCTTCTCAACCATTTGATTATGCTGAACTTCAAATTTCTTCTTGGATAACGGGAATTAATTATCAATTTCATCTCTCATGATTTGCGTTGCTATGCAAGCCAAACTAGACAAATGTCTTCTGAAGGAATTTTTCATCAACGCAGTTACAAAAGTCTACGAAATTGCTGCAGGATGTGGCTACGGCATTGTGAAGAAACGTGATTGTCATCCATTTAATTTCTTGTAGTACCTAGCGAAAAAAATCGAGCAAAAAAAAAAAATACGATAAAATTGCATGGTTTATTAGAAAATTCAGGTCAGAAATGATTGACGCTAGATTTTCCGAAAGGTTTGTATTGTATAATAAGTTAAAAACAGGGAGCAAATTAATGGAATAGATGTTTTGATCGAGTCGAGTAATCAAAAAGAATGGAGATGTATGATTGTAAAGATGTAATTTAGGTTTCAAATCACATATGTAAATGATATTCTTGGTACATCAACAAAACAAAAATGTTGGTTGATTTTCAGAATAAAATTAACGCAGATTTTTCAATTTTGAATCTCGGAAATTTGAAGTTCTATTTACGTATTCATTTCAATCGTGACGAAGAAGGTATATTCTGCATGCGTCCACAAAAGTACATTCAAAACAAATTGCATGAATAAAAATATGGGATATACAGCTTATGGCTTCCAAACCTTTCAATTCACACGAGATGAGTGTAAGTGAACCGAGAACATGTGTCTGGGTTGAAGTGAAAAGAGTGTTCAGATATCTAAGTGCTACGAAGGATTTGAAACTTCTATTAGCATAAAGTTTGGTCCTTTGTGTAAGTGCTACTACCGCATTTATATTTTCGGACATTCAACATTATATCCCAAAACAAAACAAATCGAAATTTTTAATTGATTCTTTTCTACAAAATCTCTAATCTTTAGACGTTATTATTGTTTTTTTAATTGAAATCTACAACGTTACACGTCAATCCCTCTTTTATGGAACATTAATTCCTAAATGGCTAATCTATATAATTACGTTTCCTTGAGTTACACTGGAACTATATTTTTAATTTCATATTTACTAATCTAAACTTTTGTTTAATTAAAAATTAGAAATTTATTGTATTTTGTATAAATAATAATTCCTATTTGTTATAAGTACCTAAAAGAAGAAGAAATATTTTGTTTTATAATTTTATTATTCTATATAAGTACCAATGATAATACTCGTATTTAATTAAATTGAATGACCAAAAAATATGTTTATGTTCATATAAAAAATTTAAGCGAATATTGTGGATTTCATTTATAAAACTCTTTGCAGTAATTTAACTAGGTAATTATTTAGATGTGGTTTAGTAACTGTAACTATTGGAAGACAATTTAAATAAATAAATAAATAAATAAAGGCACATATAATTAATAAAAGTAGTATTATTAGAAACCAATTAAAACACAAAATCAACGTAACAAACAAAACGGATAAGAAAATCAATTTCCACAATTTTCAATTAAATTTTTTTACGAAAATTTTATTTTCTCGTGATCATTTAAAAATTATTTTATTATCATGCAGAAATAAAAGGCATCACTAAAAGGCGCGCTAAAATAGTAACGATTATCAAATTGCATTTTAAAATTAGTGTACACACAAAACCATTCATTTACACTTTTGCCATCTATGCTTAACTATGGTTGAATTAACAAATTTTTAACGATTTTGTAATTAAATATTTAAATTGCAATTTGACATAAATTATTGTTTAATAAACAATTTAAATAAATAACAAAAAAAAATAATTATCTTTATTTATACAGGAACTCCAGTACGATCTTTAATTTTTCCCATCACATTCGCTTGACTTTTGCTATGGCCCTTGTGTTGCTTGGCTAGGTCATGCGCTGAAAACGACATTTGGGACAAATGCTTCGCCTCTTTTTGCGTGTGTTTGCGATGCAGCGACGTATCTTTTTCGTGTTCGATAATTTTTGTATTTTTCTCATTTGTGATTGTCGTTGAGATGCGATCGAGTTCATCGTCGATTGCTTTAAATTGCCAACTCCAGTTGGCGCGATATAGGAAGGGGCGATGATCAAAACGATTGTCATCGGGACTATATGATTCAGCATGATACGCTGGTGTTAGCACAGTCATTTTATGACGATTAATTGCGTAGCAGCGGAAAAAATGTTTTACTTTATCCGCCACCTCTTTGGCAGTGCACGCATCTTTCCATGTTGCAACTAGTTTACAAAACATGCTGTACGGACCACAGTATGCTTGTTTTCGTAGTCGTCCAAATTCGCTCAGCTCAGAGTACGTCATTCCCATGTCTTGCTCATCGGTTTGTACAATTTGTCCGTCGACTAGCGGTTCTAATTCGGCGGTTGGCGGAGCCGAAATAATTTCCGCTAATATCGGGACGTTAAATTTATCTTTGGCAAATCGTAAGAATTTTCGTAAATCCGTTTTAGAAATTCCACCAATTGGGTTCACGTCCGCGCTTGAACAATCATATTTCGTCATATAGCCTCGAAGTGATTCATCCACATTTGCTGATCCGAGCACAAGTAGCCCGCCCGGCCGATTACGCACCCATAACATGAGTTGGGCGAATAAATATGACAGTACCATTCGTAGTCGGGCCTGGATATTTTGTAGCGCTAAATTTTGTCGGGCGCATCCACCTTGTGTTCGAAATTTCGGCGAAAGTCCCGTGACTGCATTAAAAATTGAAAGTACGGCTTGAACTGCAAGATCAATATTCAATTCGATGTGATAGCATCCCAGTTGGCTGGCTAGTTTATTTGCACGCTGCTTTGTCTCTTGACTAGAATTTGTGCTGCCCATGTAGCATGTAACTAGCAGACGGTTGCATAGAGCCGTGGCTTGTGTAGGCGTATACTCAGGATCGGCTAATATTTTGCGTACATCATGTAGCACTTGTGAATCTCCACTTTCAATCGCTTGGACTACGAGGCGACACATCGAGTGAACTATTGTGGCAGTGCTGCTGCTATCGACACCACCACTGAGCGGTAAAAAGAATCCTCCTTGCCCCGAGCGACGAAGATAGTCCCACAGCCAGCATGCGGGTCCTAGAGCAATCTCCTCCTCGGGCGTATGATAAATCCATTGCAACGGTCGATTGGTCGGTGTGTAAATATCATTCTTTGTCGACAATTCAAAATCAACTGATACTCTTGGATAAGATGGTGTTGATGCTGCGGTCGTGCTACGCGATCGATGCGATATCCGATATGAGCGAATATCCTCTAAATCGATTGTGGCTATTGTCACTTCAACGTCCTGCAGCGAAAATTGTTTAGCACGCGAAATTATATCGCCATTAAGTGCGATGGCCGAGCACCCATTGAAATAAACTCGCTGCCCATCACATCCTCGTAAATTACTAAATAAATAAGCACCACCCGCTTTAAAACTAGCATTTCGGATTAGATCCGTTGTAATATGTGCTTTCCTTAGCTGCATATAGCTACCCGACGAATTTGAAATAATTTCGACGCCACTCAATGACATATCGATATGAGTACTCTTCGGATTCCAGAGCTCTTCGCAAATCTCATATCCGATACACGTGTCGCGAGTTGCGATTACGGCATCACCAAAAGGCACTGTAGTTTGACCCGTATAAGATGCTATCATACGTGGTAAGTAAAAATCGTCGGTTTGTAAAGTCTAAAATTGAAAGAGTAACCAATAGTTTAGATATTGTTAATGCAGCGAACTAACTCTGCTAACGACAAACTTACTTTGGTCCACGGTGTAAACCATCGTGTTTCACGATAATTCCCATCATCACAATTTGCCATTTTTGGTCGGATGAGTAAAATTTTCTTATTAAAATAGACTACTCGGCAATTGTACGCCACATTCCTGTGCTGCACCGGCATGCCAACATCAATCAACATATTATCGCTGAGCGGTGAGGTCATCAATTCGAGTAACACTTCCCATGAATGTAGGAAGGTGTCTGGCTCGTGAAAATGATCCTCACAACTGTATCCACTGAAATGAGATATGTATTGATAATTTAGAGACGGTTTAAATTTGTAAAAACAATTTGGGATTAGCCTGTTTCTATCAGACTTAAACTAATTTTGTAAGGAAATGATATTTGAATAAAATCATACGGTGCTCATTCCAGAATGTTTATCATCACTGTGAGATTACATTTAAGACAATACACAAAATCGTGCTACTAACCAAATTTCTAATTCCGGGCCAGTGCGATATGTTGCCCCCATTTCTTTCGCCTCCAATATAGATTCCATAATCCGTGTCATATTGCCCTCGAAATCTAGAGCCCATTGATTTAGTGTTGACACCGCAACGGTTACCTTTCTGCCCATTTTTCTGATTTTCCTCTGCAAAGAAAACACAAAACAACCACACTTTAATTATCCAAATTTTCATTTTTATTAAACAAAAATAAAAGTAAATATTTTCTACCATACTCTACTTGTCTCACACAATCAATCAACAGCACTGAGAGTTAAAAATATAATTTTGGAAATTCCATGGCAAGTGGAATATGTATTGCAAAAACAAACATAACACACAATATATATGCATACAAATGTAGAGAAAAACGCGTGATGGCTGTAAAAGTGCGCGACGAGGAGGTCAACAATTTTATTGAATTAATTTTATGGTTTGTTGTCATGACGAAATACAACAACAATGTGCTTATACATATTTTCTCAATTTTCGTTTTCCATTTATAAATTTTACTTTTTATGAATGGATTATCCTCGCTCGAATCGGATCGATACAAAAATTTGATTAGAAAATGTATTTGAATTCGATTTTTTATTTTATTTTAGAATACTAGGGTTAAAGTTCAGAATTTAGACAAACCTCTTTGCGAATTTTCTTACTAACAAATCTAAGCACCATAACACTTAACACAAACACCTTACTTGTACGATGTTTACGTTAATTCTAACATTAAAAAAAAAAAAATGAAAAATTAGTTTATGTTATTTCCCACGTGAATTTTTATTTACTTGGAGAAATGGGAAAGGTGTTCGTGTTATTTACATGCAGTCATTAACGCGATTATTTTAAATCCTTTACTAATCCTCGGCTGACATGCATCACCTGAAAGCCTGCGATAAAAATGGGAAAAACTACCTAAACTTCTCTTGACGTATTAGCTGTATGTAGCCTTAAATTACATAGAGATGAAAATAGAAACATTATCGTACACATGTACATACGTGATATAACGGTATAAAATTTCAATGTGGAAAACCAGGTTCAAATGTGCAAATTTGTTTGTTTCATTTTTATCGTTAGAATTAAGTTAGCAAGTAAAACGAAAGTGTGCGAAAAAATATCATGGCATGATTCGCACGGTAAAAAATGCGTGTTCAATTATTTTAACGCAGAAGGATTCAGTCTGAGAACCATTTGTAAAAAAATTTCAAAATTATAACCTTGATTCGAAAAAAAACAGAAGGAACCCTTATTTAAGGGATACAGTCTGCCAAGGATTGAAGAAAACTGATCTCAGACGATATCAACGTAAATTGATATCACGATATACGGATAAGACAGGAATCTCTGCAATGGCTGGCGAAAAATATTTTACTCAAATAGTTCGGATGTAACAAGCCATGGATTTTATAATACAGACAAAAAACATCGGCACCTGATAATGTAAAATCTGTTTACAAATTGAAATTTAAGGCGAAACTGTTGGTACAGTATGGGTTATCCACAAAAGGTATTTGCAAAGTATTCATCCAAACACAAAGAGGGAGCAACTAATTTTAAGCAATTTTATCGCAAATGTCGTAGTTTAACAAGTATTATTAATATACAGGGTGACGCAATATACAGCAATATACACTTCTAAGAAACTAATTTCAGTACATGAAATGGTATCTAATCTTCTTATCGGCTAAGCCCCTGTCAATAGATTTAGTAGAGATGATCGGAAGCACCATAATAAAGGAAAAGTTGGAATAAGGAGGACTAAGTTATCGCTTCTACAATTATGATCTATTTTAGGCAAAACTCTATAAAATTGACGACTGCAATTATTAGCGACTTCTAAAAATCATATTTCCACTAATAAATAACCAACACATTATAAAGCAGATACGTGTACGTTATACATAATATGTGACTGAGTACAACTTATACATAATATGTGACTGAGTACTGCATCTGAAATACTTGTAGCGTTTGTTCTTAAGAACGGTTGTTTTGATAAAAGAAATTTTTTGAAAATATCAGCAAGGCTTTTTTAATTTTTTGATCATCGTGCATTCTAATGAAACATACTGTAAGATCTGATGTTACATGCTCTTACAGATAAATTGCAAATTGGTACGAAAAATGTAGACTTAAAGTTTCACTTTCTTCTTAGGGGTTTTCTCCATCTTAGTGCAAGATCGACCCTGTTCGAATCAACTGTGTACTTTTAATAGAATTGAAACACAACAAAAAGTACAACAATACAAGCTTTTAAAAAATCGATAACATAACATAAAGCACTCACGTACCATATTCAGATAATTATCAAACATGTCAACTTCCTTATTACTTCTACATTAATACTTCGTTGCATTTTCTAATTTTTTTTTATATTTCCCTCTACTACGAAACTTTTCTATTTTCATAAAAAAAGCAAAAAATGAAATGTGTCAGATTTTCGTATCTGTTTCATTCAATCATATTTAAACATTTTCCAAGTTAGAAGCAGCAGCAAAAAAAAAAAAATCACGCGAATTTAATATTCATCCATTTTTTATGTGTTTATGCTCTGCTGCCAGTCGAAAAGCTTTTAGTTTTTATTTAAAAAAAAAAAACTTTCAAAAGTTTCTTTTTTTTTATATATGTAACTATACAAACTGTACGAGTAATTATTATTTATATTTTGTTAAGTTCGGGGTTCGTTATTGTTATATAACGTGTATATGTAGTACAGGAATTATTATCCATATCGTTAAGCGAGATAAGACAATAAAAAGTGTTCGTTTATCCCTGTGTAATATACACGTTCGTTTATACAGAAGAGAAAACACCTTACAGACAAAGTACACAAAAGGCAAAAGCTTATATTCATATAAAAAAGACGAACTTTTTATTATTATTTTTTTTTTTGTATCCGTTTGTACATTTGTATTATGTTGTAATGATTTTATCGTGGACAAAATAAACGCGAATAACTGTTATTTTTTTACTATGGCTGAGGTAGTTATAACTTAAACACCTTCAAGGAAATACAAAAAAATTGTGTACATAAGAAAGTTTTTACATATTACAACGTCTAGACGTAATATACAAAAGTGAAATAAATTTCCGCCCAGTTTTGCCTTTAGTATGTATTTGTATGTAATAGGTGATAGTTATAGAGGTAACTGAAACTCTTATCGCTTAAAAGTATCTAGAAAGCTTTCATATTTAGTTGAAAACTTTGTTTATAAAATACTTAGAGATTCTAAAACTGTATTAGAAGTTTTCGTATTTATTATTTTATAAATATATAATGTTCATCGTTTAGAATAAACCCCTCAAATGAGTATAAGCAGATAAGGACCAGCGAGCCATCATAAGCACCGTCGGAGGAAATTTAAAACTTAATCGCCACAAATCTAGGGAAATTCGCAAAACTCTATAAAAACACTTGTGAGAATTGTATCGTTTCTTTTTTAGGGTTTATATGGCCATGTTTAATTTGATGTTGTATTGCAACTTATTTAAATTAAGTTGAAATCATGGTTAAACATGACACATTAGGTTCAAATTATAGTTAACTGGAAACTTATATTTTAATATTTGTATTGGATGTAATTGTTTTAATTATTCCTTACAGACTCTCTTAGGAAATCATACAAAGCTTCTAAAATTATTAGACATTTAAATCATTATTTTACTGATTAACCGCGGAATATTTCAAAATAGTTCAATCTCAACCAGAGTACAAGGTCGAAGGATTGCTTAAATTGTTTAGCATAGTCTAGAAATTTACACGACGGAAAACTCGCTTATCGCACTGCGAAAAATTCAAACTTCCATTTTTTTTCTTTTCTGGCAAGGTTAAAAAGGTCTAAGACAAGGTCTAATTCAAAAATGTTAGTCGTTAGTGAAATTGATTGATAATTCCCAGCAACGAATGGGTGAATGCCACCCCTTCTAGGGGGTGGAAATTAGTACACTCAAAATACCCACAGAAATCGATAGAGGGATGAATTCTAATCAAAAAATATCGTATGAAGTTTTTTCCGTTAAATCAATATTTTTTGAGTTATTTGCGATTGAAAATGTTCTAAAAAATGCATGTTTTAGAGCGGGTTTTTTACGAATAACTCGAAAACCTTACGTTTGATCAAAAATCTTTTAATACCAAAATAAAGCCTATAAAATAGCAAATTGATTATTCAAACCTTCCAACATTAAATAACGGGAAAACGACATATTTTGGAAAAAAAAACTTGTTAATGTTTTTTTAAGTACATACTTGAAAAGACCTTTAAAATTAGCTATATTAAAAGGAGCTAGCATAAAAACTTACGGAATTATGATAAAAATAAAATGGTGATCTCGTTTTTCCGGAGAAATATAGCTTAACCGCAAGAATTGAAATTAAACGTAATCCATTTACAATGTACTTTATTTAGGTACTAACAATAGGTTCTAGAAGTTTGAATGGTTTAGAATGTTTAGATTTGAAAGGAAGTTTGATTCAATTTTGAAATGATTTTTCAAATCGAAAAAAAAAAAAAAAATTCACAAAAACTCAAAAACTAAAGAAGATACGTATAAAATGTGAAAGTACAAAAATTAAGAGTTTTTGTGCAGAAAATTTTGTTATTTTTTTTATTTTCCTAGGATGAAAATTAATCGAGATATCACCGTTTTAAGCTCACATTTGAGTGAGAGGACAACCTTCTCCGAACCCTTTAAACAAAAAATCTCAAAAACGCAGGGTTCAATGAAGTTCAACCTTACAGATCTTATAGCCCTTGAAATTTCCTATAAAATGGTTTTAAGAACATTTAGATATCTTTAAAATTAAGGATGGTATCGTTAAAAAACCAATCACGTTTTTCGGTGAAATTTTCGGATTGCTCTCAAACTGCACTTTTTAGAAGAAAAATCAACATTTTCAATCGCGAATAACTCGAAAAATATTGATTTAACGAAAAAAAATTTATACGATATTTTTTGCTTAGAATTCATCCCTCTATCGATTTTTGTGGTTATTTTGAGTGTACTAATTTCCACCCCTACAAGGGGTGGCATTCACCCCCAGGATAAAAGCACACATCGGCACTACATAACTTTTGTTCCTTAAACCATTTCCTAGTATGGGAACACCCCCCAACTATCCCCTAGGGTAGAAGCACACATCGGCACTACATAACTTTTGTTCCTTCAGCCTCTACTGACTGTCCAAATTTTACAAAAATCGGTATTGTCCGTAAGAATTCAGAGGTAATGACCTATTTTTACCGTTAATGACTGTACTAATAACCCCAGCGGAGAAAATGAAATGTGGATGACTTACAATTAACTATAAATATTTAATATTTTAAGATAAATAGTACGTACAGATGTATTTTCGCGATTTGTGTAGAGACCGTAATGCAAATCCCACAAATAAGGCTGGTAAATAAATATCATTTTTAATCAATAAATAAAAAAAAAAATCGTGTTTTTGTCGCTTTCAAACTTTAATTTTTTGTTGCCAGATCTACAAACAATTTTGTTCACCAAATTTAATAAACAATTCAGTATAAATTGTATATTGGTAAGAATCGGTTCAGGTTCATACTGGGTTGATCAACCGAAAAGTATAGATAACCGGCTAACTTTGATTACCTTACCATTAATGGTGTTAGCAGCTATCTATCTATACGGCTAATCCAAAATCAATTTGTAAATAAGTTGAAATAACTAAAAAAAAATCGGTTATTGACGCCGGAGTCAGGGCGTCCCAGTAACGTCACTACTGAGGAAATGGTGAATAAAATTCATGATATCTTGCTGGCCGGCCGTTGAGTGAAGGTTATGATTGTTCAAATGATAAACAACTCAAACAAATGCGAACGGAATACCCTGCCCGAACATTAGGCCATGAAATAGATGCTCTTATAACATTTCATAATGCACCCGCTCACTCATACCACCTCATACCTAAATTGCCACCTACAAATCGGTCGAATTACGCTACGAATTGATGTCTCATTCAATGTTTTCACCAAATTTGAATACATGTGAATTTTTCCTGTTCCCAAACTTCAAAAATCAATGCCGAGAAGTCAATCGAAAATATCGAAAGATACTAAGTTGAAAATACTCGATTTTTGGTCAAAAAATTATTATTTTTCTGCTCATTCAACAATTATCTGACTTTACGCTCTACTTTTAAAATTTGGAGACCCGTAAAAGCTAGAGGTCCTGAATCCGAACATTAAAATACCGCTAATAGAGATAAATTTGCCTTCCTTTCCATGCTAAATCTTTTTAAGGACACAAACATTTAATTACAACAGTGCAAAAATGTCCTGTAAAACAAGTAATTTATAATTCTCAAAAATCTATCACCCCAAACGCAACTTCTTACCACACTCATTTTTTCTTTCACTACCGGTTGTATACATTTATTATTTAAACCAACGGTCATAAAAAAAGCATACAACCGCAAATGCTTTAAAAAACACATTCAGACATAAATTCATTTTCATAATTTTTCATTGTACGATAATTTTTAATAATTTATGGCCTCAGAGTGAAGCACAGCACCAAAATAATTGAGAATTCCAATTAAAGCGCATTGTTTAAATTATGGTTCGCACCCCTGTATTGTAACTATGAAATACATAATAAAATATAATCAAAAAGCTTTTTTTTTACATTTCTAAAGTGATTTCAATATAAACTTGAATATTTTCAAATGAATTTATTTAAAATAAAGTTTTTTTATGATTTATGAGCGAGATGCTCGTTTTTTTTCTTGTATAAGAAACTTTGTAATGTGCTGAATGAAAATCAATTTTCCAACGGTAAAAAAAGAGTTAAACTACTTTAGTTTGAATATTTTTTTTTTTTGTTTGATATGGATTTTAAATTGAATATTGAGTAAGTAAAAATGGAGGTATTTATTTAGTGCTCGTACCAACTTTGCCCTTATACAGCCCCTCTCCTCCCTCTTATAATTCTGGATGAGTTCAATGAAAACGTATGTAAAGAATAGTACAATGAAAAGATTTTTTATATTCATACGTACTGTGAAAATGAATTTCGTTTTGGTTGTGTTTCGATTATTTTATAATCCGGACATAAGGCACAGTCATAACCTCGTTTCATTTTAAGGGCAATATGGTGCGTAACATTTTATCATAATTCCCCATAATTTGTTTTACAAATTTCGACATAATTTCAAGATACATAAAAGTCATATTTTATGGTTTATTATGCTAACCCAATTTATTGGTTCTCCATCGTTTTTTTTTTGTAAATATGGATATGGTATTTCCACATACATATTTCTTTGTTGGTAAATTCGGTATCCATATCCTTGAATGGAAAATTGATCCTGTATCATATGTAACAAATGACTGTGGGGAAAATTTAATTTTTTCGCTTCTTATATATGGGTTTTATTGTTAGAGTGTGGCATGATGGCAAGAATATTGAACTTGGAAAGGTTTTTGTATTTGAAATTGTATAGTCATTGACTCGCGTGTGAGTTTGTGTCTTCGTCATTGTTGAAATATTTTCTCGAATGATATTTTTTGTTGGTTTAATGGATTCGATGAATTGTCGATTTTGTAGATATAGTAAAATTGAATTATTCAAATTTGAAAAATTCTTTCTTCAGTAGAAATTCAGAAGCGCCAAACCATGACATGATGTTCACAAAAATGAAATTAGCTGGGTAAAAAAAAATCAAAATTTGTTTAGATGCCCAATATTATGATACAATACGGACTTGCGGCAAAATATTTCGTCCTTTGTCCTAATTTTTGTCTCCTGCGTTCTTTCTCCCCCACCGATTAATTTTTGAAAAATTATAAAGGGCCCGATTCTGAAACGTTAAAATCATGTTGTTATTTTACATAACATAAAATGTTGGACCCGAACCAGAGGGGTTTTTGAAATTATCAATCCGAACTCGATACGGCAAACCCTATTTTTTTAACGAACCCTAATCGTAAAGTGCATACATAACTTTGAAAACAAACAGCATAGTATTTATTATCGAACTCTGCCCTTCAAACCACTTCAAATGATGTAAAGACCTGCTACATTTTTCATACTTCATCTCCATTCCATACTATGATAGTTTTTACCGATGCTATGAATGGCTGACCTAACTATGTTTAAATCAATTTATTGCAGGAGTTTGATTTAAGATAGATGAACAGAGCCACAAAGTAAGATTAACAATGAATAAAGGCTTGACGGCAGAACTTTGATAGAAGATTTTCCCATTAATAGGATTCAACACTGAATTAGCACCATCAGGTAATTTCGGTCCTGAATTAGACATATATAAACAAATATCTATTTTGATATATAGCAAGCAACTTCCTTAATTTAAAAACAAAACTGCGGTGCTGATATCTACTTAAAACGGATCCTCTCAAAGATCTAGCCTCACGTTTGTAACGAACAATTTTCCTTTCCAGATATTATGGTCAGTCGCAATATAGATCTTGAAGAGTGAACATCTTTATTGAGCTCGTAGTCCCGGGTACTGCGTAGTATCGTAAAAGCCCCGTTATATCGTGTACAAAAGCGAGGGTATTACAAATAACAGCTCAATAAAATAGATAGTGGTACTGGGTACTGCATTTTTTAATGTCTAAGGCCCATAATATCCGTGCTGGTCGGTGGTATCACAAAGTGCGATTCAGTGAAAGTAAAATCATCATACTCGGGGCGTCCATGTTTTCTTTCTAGAAACTTGGATTAACCGTTTTATAAAAAAACAATAAGCTGGGTCATATACAGCTATAAGGCCCGTTATACATTTCAGCTAAGCTAAGCTAAGCGATGTGAGCTAAATTCTTATCCGCCGGTTGAAAATAAAAAATTTTAATGAGAAGATATAAAATCAACAAAGTATGTGTGTATATGGCTAGTTATCAGCTGGAAAGCGCAAAGGGATGAGCTAGGCAAGCTAACTAAGCTAACGAAAACTACATTTCTCGCTTAGCTTAGCTGAAATGTGCAACGGGCCTAAGTGCTAGTCGACCTTAGCAAAAGAAATAAAACAACAACAACGATATTATGGTAGTAGCAAGTCTAGCAACACTGTATTTATAATACCTTTGCGGCCTGGTAACTCAGATGTGAAATATAAAAGATTCCGGATAACTCTAGGTATCCTTGATATTATAACCAATACCAGCTACACGAATAATCGCCAAAATAGCCAAAAATATGTTGTTGTTTGGCTTTGGTTCCTTTTGTCGAATCACCCTTAAAACTCTAGGAACCGCCCAAACAACATATTCTGGTCTGATTCAAATCTTTACAAAAAATAAAGTTCGTGGGCTGGGCAGTATTTCCTAAAGAAAATAAAGAAATATCACAACTGGGCTTTGCTTCGGCGCGGCGGTTGCCTTGATAAAGTCATTATCTCCATTTGTTTTTTCTGGGGTTATGTCTCTTTTAAAGAGATATAATATCCATTTTTGGGGATATTGTCTAAGTTTAGAAAGTGTCATAAATCCAATGAGGATATTGTCTATTGAAAGTAAAATTGCATAACAAACTATGCCACAAATTTCATGTTCATGATACACCACCGAACTAAAAACTTACCGAGCATATTTTATGGAATAATAAAATATTCAAATGGTTGGGTTTTAGAAAAAGTTTATTTTGATTTAATTTGACGGCGGTATTGAGAAATATTTTATGATTAATGTTCCACATTTTCACATAATCTGAAGGATGTAACATAACTAATACTGGCCTACTTAAAATTGCCAAAAGTTCAATTGATGGCCACATTAAATGATGTGATTAAAAAAAGTACCTAAATGCTTTTACTTATATTTTTCAAGAATTTTGGTTGTTAGCGAGTGAATATCTTAAAGTATTTACTTGTTGGTTCATAAAATATTTCAAGGTGAAGTTAATGTCTTGCATGTAAAACCTTAAATTTAATTCATCTGCTAACAAGGATTTTTTAGCATTTAAAAGCATTTACTTATTTTTATTCACTTCACCCTTTGGGCTATTCCACGGGATGTTCCAGTTTGAGTTTTTGCTATAAACAATTTATTATGTAAAATTTAAATTTGTGCCACACGCTGTTTGTGTAACATAACTTCGGTTTCTCCATCTTTTTTAATTGTTCTAATATATTGATCTCCCCTTCTCATTGTTTCCAACCGAGCACGAATTTTGGCCGTAAACAAAGACTGCAATGTGCAATAGTATTAAAATAAAACTAATATACCGTTTGAAAGGATGCCGATTCCAAAACGAGAGAATTTGACGCACGATTATACAGATAATTCGAAGGACGTGCGAAGCCTTTAATTAAGGTCCTCAATTAAATTATACAAACTTCTCTTAAATTGTAAAGGGTATAGCGTCAGTGTACTTCGGTGACTCGCTGGGCTTTGCACAATAACATTTAATATTCAGTGTTGAGTTGGTTGTCATGCCTAAA
This sequence comes from Tipula helvola, assembly GCA_963556165.1. Lineage (NCBI taxonomy): Eukaryota > Metazoa > Arthropoda > Insecta > Diptera > Tipulidae > Tipula > Tipula helvola. The sequence goes on from OY744482.1 coordinate 394,263,640, forward strand.
GTCGTCCTACTTATTTCGAGTCAAAAGGTTGGTACCAAGGCTGGTGAATATACAGATTTGTTGTTGAAAATAGAAGGTAAAATAGAGATTTCGACTTGTCTAGCTAAAAGCGATAGTTAGGAATGTTGCTGATCCTGAGGAATAAATCGAAGTCACGTCGATTACTGAATTCACAAATCCTCTTAGGAGGCGTTCTCAAGCTGAAAGTTTATATTCCTATAATATGCATAACTGCTAGATTTGAAACTTCTAAACTGTGCAATGGTTCAATTCACCAACATCTAAACCATTTTCTACTGGAAGTGATCGTTAAGTATTATCCCGTGAATATTCCTTAAACTTTTAGAATGTCTTTACAAAAGGAATATTAAGAATGGCAAATTTAAATTTTGTATTTAAATCCCTATACACACATCTACTACATATTATGGCATGTCTATTTTTACTAAGACATCTAAATTCGATGAAATTAAATCGAATTAGAACCTCAATCCATCATAAAATAAACCCATATTGTACCACAAATTTTTTATGCATAAATTTCCGAAACGAAAAACATGATTATCATACCAAAACATTGGGAAAATGTTTATGTATCGATCCGAATATGGTGAACATGAAATTTTTTTTTTTCTGAAAATTGAATTTTCCGATGCCAAATATGCTAATTAAGGTATAAAAATGTATTCAACAATAAATTTGCCCCGAGTACACATTTATTTATGGGTGGTGGGGTGGGTGCAGTGGAATTATTGTACAATACAATATATGTATGTATATACTCGAAATTCTTTGAAAATACTCTTTCTATACTCGTTTACTCGTTGCAAATAGCTGCATTGCTAAAGATTAGTTTTTAATGTATAAGTATGTGTAAATCCTTTGTGGGTTTTCTGATTTTACTTTTATACTTCATTTCCTTTTTTTCTGCATTTGGGTGTTATTTCCTCTCATGGCTGATTATCATATACAATTTTTTTTGCTTCTTGGAAAACCTACTTCTGTATATGTATAAATACAAATACATTTGAAATACTTTTCACAATTTCCATTCCAAATATGCTAATTAGTGAAAATTGCTTAAAATGAACTGGAAATTTGTTTTGGTTTTTTTTTCACCTTGGGACTTGAAACTTGAACGAAAAACATTAATTTGTTTTCCAATTTTTTAAATGAAGTCAGGTCAGAATATTTATAGAAAGAATGAGAGGACGAAATGGAAATGTGCAAATCAAGGTGAAAATTCTTATATCCGGTTGAGCAGCAATTAAGATTTAAAATTAAAAACAAATTGTTTTGTTTAACCACTGAAATATGGTTTGGTTGAACAAGATAATAGAATTGTTTATCTGATTTAGCAATGGAATTATCGTAATAAAGTTTATTTTAGGCAATCAAAAACTAATATTAAATTAAATTATTTGGAGTAATTGAAAATCGAAAATTTCGTTTTTCATTCGTCGAATTGGAACATAATTTGAATGAATGTATATTAAACACGAAACACGCCTTGAAGTCGACTGATTAAATAGAATTACAATTTTTTTTTCGTCTTTGTTCTACTTATTTGTTAAAACAAATGGATTTTAGATGTTCTGCAGTATGATTGTTGTATAATTTGTTCGGCAACCTTCAAAAAACGTCATTGGCGTCTCGAAATTTAAAATAATTGGTGGAAAATCAAAAGAAGAATTGTTGTTTCATTCTTTCGACCAGCTTTAAAATTCTTATCAAAACAGGTCTATATTAGGACAGAAAGGCACGTCTCTCGAAGAAGTTTGATAAAAATAACTATGTATAAGAAAAACCAGGAAGTCCTTCATGATTGAGGCGATTACAATCTAAATACAATGAAAACCTATGAATCTTACAATCATGTAGAGTTTGAGTTGTAACGGCAATATTATCGAGAATTATGCACAGGGTGAGCAACATTTGAACAATTCGGTTTTGTTTAGATTTGCTTAAATGTTTAGTTTATAAAAATCAGTGAAGTAATTCGTACACAATACTGTTGTTAAGAGAATTCGTGTAGTAAACTGACGACGCTTGTTGTAAACTTATTGGAGCTTTCCCAATTTTCTTGATTTAGCAAACCGACATTGCTGCCAGAATTCTACTTAAAAGTCAGTCCAAGCAGAGTACGAAATTTTATCAAATTTTTATGTTAGGGATTGCGCAATTTCATTATTTTTTTACTCTCTTTATTCGAGAAATATTCATTTTTAGAATATTTGGAACAATAATCTAAATGGAACTTATTCTCATGTCTCAGAATTTGAAAAGATGTCAGAGTTCAACCTTTCGACGTCCGAGAAAGTAAAAGAGAATAACAAGCTAACTGTGGAAGTTTCATAATTTTTCTGGAATTTGACAAATTTGAAAGTGTTACTAGGCAGATAGCTATAAGGAAATCGTTTTGAAATTTTATATTTTAATTGCTGAATCAATTTGCCACCAAAGTTCGACTGTCAAATAGTGTATCTAGTGTGCCAACCAAAATATAAACTTTATCTTTAAACTCAGAATATGAAATGGTGTCCGTGTTTCAGAACACCACGTAAGCCAGAATTTGACATGCTTCTAGATTACGACATAATGTCAGAATGCACCGTTATTTCATATTCCAAAATAAGAACATAATTCTGTATATTATCGAAATTTCAATAAAAGTAATGAACAGTTTGTAATACTCGTGGAATGGTAAATTACACCAAACTTAGTCATGAACTCTTTTCAAATATTTAAAAATCCGAAATGGAACGTAACATAAAAATTTGGCGAAATTCAAAGTCAATATCCGATATGTCAGAATTTGATCACATTATATATTTAAAAAAAAAAAATTCAGAACCCAAATTGAACGATATGAAACTTAACAGATTATTCAGAATTTGAAGTAAAAAAATAATTTTGGTAATCAATACTTTCTAGGAGTTCGGCAATTTTTATCAGAATTCGCGAGAAACATAATTTTTCAAGCCGTACGTCGGATTTCAGAAATCGTCTTAATCAGAATTCGATAAGAAGATATATTTCAGTGTAATATCATAATCCGAATTGAACTTTTACTCAAAACTCAGAAAATGAAAACGAAACTAGTGTAAAAATCCAACACACTTTCAGAATTCGTCATTATATCAGTATTCGATAAGATGACAGAATAAACACAAAATTGTTGAAATGTAATGCCAAAATTCGACCAGTTTTCAGAATTGAGTACTAAGTCAGAATACGACATGATTTTAGGTTTATGTCAGGTTTCATTCTATACAATCTCGTCAAACAATATGGTGTACAATGTACAATATGGTTTCAGAAATTGCCGTAATGTTAGAATTCGATAAAATATCAGATTTTGAAGAAGTCAGATTCCAAAGTAATGTCAGAGGCTAAATTTAACTTTTTCAATAAAAATCAGAATATTAAAATTAAGTTACATATCTACACTACGACAGAATTCGATACAAGTTAATGCCAGGTTTTATTCTGCATAAAATCGTCGAACAAAAAATGTGAAAATTCGATGAAATTTCAGAATTGAAATGAAACTTTATACAAGAAAATTTTTATTGGACATTTTGTACAAATTCAATGTTTTTAAATTAGATTTTAGGTACCTTTATGACTTAAATCAAAATCTGAGTTGGTCACAATTCAAATTGCCAATTGATTAATTTTTAATAGAATGTTGTAAAAAGTTGCACATTTTGTCAGAATTCAAATAAAACCCCAATAATTTTCTAAAATCTACGTCATATTGCACCGTAACGTCCGAATTCAGAAATTGTTTAATACCAGAATTCGTTAATTTGCCAAATTGAACTATTTACATAACTTGGAAATTTCAGTCCTGTGTAACCTCATCGAACAAAATATTGTAATAGAAAGAGAAGTTTAGTTGTCTGTATTAAATCAAAAAGATTCTTTCGGCTTTTTATAGACACAATATATTAATAATAATGGCATTCACAACATTTTCGACTTGTCAATCAGAAAAATGAAGAGGCCAGTCATTTATAATATATCTACCAAAAAAGTAGAAATATCAAAATCCCCCCGTACTTTAACCCGAGAGTTAATACAAAATGTATTTACTTTTTTGGTAGATATATTATAAATGACTGGCCTCTTCATTTTTCTGATTGACAAGTCGAAAATGTTGTGAATGCCATTATTATTAATATATTGTGTCTATAAAAAGCCGAAAGAATCTTTTTGAAAATATTGTAATGTATTCGATTTTTTTTGTCAGAATTCAGAAAATGACGTAAGTATATGCAGAACATAAGTATTTGATAAAATGTCACATTTGAATGTAATGCTAGAATGTAAATTGAATTTCTCACATAAATTAGAAAATGTAGAATAACTTAGCAAAACTTAGAAGTAGTAGTGTATGTAAAATGTCAAGTGACATGTTTTAAGAATTCGGCATTTTATGAGAATTCGATACTCTGTCAAATATTTAAGTTTATTCAAGATAAAAATTAAATTTTGCAATATGATACTAGGATTCGAAAATAATTCAAAATTCTTCGTAATCTCATCGAACAAAGTGCGAGAACTTTATAATTTTTTAATGAAATATAATCAGAACATTTGATGTAATAACAAAATAGGAAAATTTACGAGAATTTACATATTCACTAATTTGTAGTAATTGGGGTAAGGCTTGGAGGAGAAAATCGTTTTACGGTCAGTCAGAATTCGATGAGATGCCCGATTTTGATTTAATATCAGAATTCGATAAGATGACAGAAACCAATTTAAAATCAAATTAACATCCAATTTGAATTTTTGATATAACTCAGAATATAAATATAGAATTGTAAACATCTGACACGCTTCAAGAATTAGACATTAGAATTCGATAAGCTTTCTGAATTCGGTAAAATAACACAATTTGATATGATATTTGGTTTATAGTGTGGTTTCATTCTCTTACAAATATTCTCTTCAGATTACATGAGTATTTGGTATGAGTATTTCGAAATGTTCTCAAAACTTAACTTTTCTGGCAGAACTCAAGACAAAAATTATCAACTTCTCTAAGGACCTTAAATGCCATCATTCAGTTTTTGAGTTAATTGATAAATGATACATAATGAGGTTGATAATTTTTCTTTATCTTTTCTTCTTTATCTAACTTTATCAATTTCTAAAGGTATGCAATATCAGAATTCGACATGGTAGTCAGATATCGGTGTAACTGAAAAAACGGCGTTGCACCAAAATTGGTCGTTTTGATAGACACTTTCAAAATTCGACATTATGTCAGAATCTAAAGAGATGCCTGGTTTCGATTCTTTATCAGATTGTACGTCAAATTGGTACAATTGAGAAACTCCAGGTTTCATGCTAACTTGAAATTACAGCAATATTCGTTATTTTTATCGGATATACTGTCTATAAATTCCATGAAATTGCGAAGATTACAAATAAAACCTTACCAATTTGTAGAAACCAAGATAAGGTTTAAAAATTGTCATAATGTCGGGATTCGATTTGTTTTAATACCAGATTGCGATAAGATGTAACGGCAATTCAAAACAGACAATAAACTAATCTTCAACTCAGAAACGATCAATATTCACGAGAATGTCGGTTTTGAATATTCCGGTTTTCGTAAATAAAAATACACACGTGAAACATTAAGAAATCGTCATTGAATTTTATTTCTGTTTTAACAATACAACCTTTTTGAAATACAACAAAGAATAAGTGAATTAGACGACTTATTTCAAAATTGACATAAAATCCTTTGAATCTTGAATCAATAATCACATCACATGATTTCATTAAATTTAATTGAATTCTGTCGATAAAAACTGTCGATGTATTCGTTAGGAGAAGTAATGGACTTTTTTTATAACTTTCAAATACCAATTTTGCCACACAACACAAAAGTAGAAATCCCTATTATTGAGTTGAATTTTTCTATTCATCGAGTCGTCGTCTCGATTTTTATTTTTTTTTTATAAGCAAAAATGTCAAAATAATTTTCCCTATATAGCTATGGAACAAATTTTAGTTCAGACAAAATTTTTTATTCGACCCGACCATTCTCATATTTTTTTTTAGTTTATTATATTTTTTGTAGTTTTTTATAGTTTTTTTTTTTTTATATATATATTTGAAACGAATTTTTTTATGTCCGCGCGTGTCGATAAAATTACAACAAAAATTATTCGTGCGATATAACTAATATTTTATGAGTTGTCCGGCAAAGTTCTAAATTCTTCAATTTCGTGTCCGATGCAGAATAAGTGTGGGTGTATGGCAACAGTGTGAAATCTCTAGCGTTTATGGTTTAGTGATTTATAAATTTGGACGAAGTATATTTTATGACCGAATGTAAGTACCACCTTATATACGTGATTTGATTTTTATTGCTTTCTTCTTATGCTTCTTGCTTACTATACTATGCCATTCCACATGTTCTTCTGACTCCATTTAGTATACAGGATATGATTGATGAAAAAAAATAAACAATTTTGTTTGGTTTTTCTTCGTATACAATGCTATCGATTGGAAATTTATAAGTTGTAAAAGATAATCGTGGAAAATCCAAATATAATTCAAAATAAAATTTATTTCCAATTTCCCAATCATCATTTACGATAAATTTTTATTTTTAGCATACAACAGTGAACTGATATTTTAGGGTAATTGTTGACTAGAAAATTTATTGGTTGTTTAAGGTTGGATGGGTTGCGGACGACAAAAATAGTTGTATTAATTTTTTTTCAGTGCGTGTTGTGGTTTGTGGAACTGAATTACTAAATGGCAACATTTTATGAGTGAAGCCCTTTAATAAAACAGATTGGACTTAGGAAATTCACAAAATTCAATAAATTCAAATATTGAATCAAACAATAAGAAAATTGGCAACGAAATCCCTCGAAATACGTTCAGAAATAGTGAAATGATGTTGTACGAGTTCCTTAAATTTAACTGTTCGACAGTTCTACCCCCTATTGCATGTTTGAACTGTTTCACATAGCGCTCACTAGATGTCAGCTTTCTTTGCGATCATGTTTTTATGCAAATAATTTATTTGATAAAATATTGTTGCCGAGTGCCAAATGTATTTCTTCCGTTAAGTTCAGTATCCCAAATAAAAAAACTTCTAAATATCCGTTTAACTAAAAAGATTTTCCTCAATAAGCAATGCAAGAGTCTCTTGAGGAATGCTTTCTTTTTCGACAAAGCAAAAAGAACAAAAATGCCAAATGATAGAATATGTATATAAATGTTTATGAAAGTTTGCCAAGTAATTCAGCTTTTGTATTGGAAAACATATCCATAAATGTTCCAAGCAGGGCATTGCGTAATCCCCGATTTTTGGCGCTAGAACATCATTCCACTAATTATGGCGATAACAACCCAATTAATAGATTAGCAAAACCATTCAAAACGCAGAGAGGATCAATTCGATTTTAATCTTTCAAAAATAAAAAAAAATTGAAATTTTTTTTTTTTAAATTTATGATTAATTTTTCTGATAGCTTCAACTTTGAAGAACTCTTTAATTTTTTTTTAAATTTCTTGTTTTTGTTTTACATTAATTGTTAAATTTTAATAATTGGTGATTATTTTTTTTATATGACATCATAATTGTTAATGGCAAAATCGATTTCTTTACTTTAATAAATAAAAAGTTATCGAATACATCTTACCAGCAATTAAAACAATAAAAATTATATACAAAATATTGTTTACTTTAGATGGATCTCAGTTTATAAATTCCTAAATGAGGATCACTATTTTGTCCACACACTGTAAGAAAACACACATTTATACATTAAAACAAAAAATCTACATTTCCTTGATATTTATCATATCTCATCAACTTGGTTGATTCTTTTCATTTTTCCCCATTTCATAAGATTCTCCACGTTCCTTCATTTATTTAAACGAGCTTGATAAATTAATTTTGTCTTTATCGGAATAGGAATGTAAGTTTTGCTTTCCCAGGCAAAAAATAAAAATAAAATCGCTGAGCAAACAAATTACCTTTTACAGCACAATTATGAGATGAATACGACAACGAAACGTAACTATTTATAAACTAAAATTCTTTCGGTTAATTATACATACCTACGGTAAAAGAGATGAGATAGTGGTAAATAGAGTATACTCGAAAAATCTGGATAAGAAAATTTATTTTTCTTACAAAAATAATACAAAGATTTTAATGTGAAATTCCTTGTAGGAAGGAGGTAAATTAATAATTTTTACCTGGTTTTATGTATTAGTCTATAAGTAGTTTCAAAATAGTTTTTCTTTTAAAGTTGTAAAATAAAAAGTTAAGTGAATTTAATGGGATATAAAGGTAAAACTTTTCTTTATTTTATTTTATTTTTTTAAATTTGTTGTGTACGGAAGTCTATATGGTGCGGTTTTCTACATTTTGTATATTTGTATAGAAAATGCGGTCTGCAGTTTTCTATTTGTGAAATTTATTTAGAATAATGTTAGTTTTGGCATTTATGGTTGTGAAACACTTTGTCTGAATAAAATTAAGTTAGATAGTTCTAGTAAGCAAACAAATTGTTTTAACAAATGTGGGTAAGTTTCTTACAATAAAAAATTAATTATAGTTAAACTAACACCAAATTAGAATTTATCGAAAATAACAAATCTGTCGAATTTAAACCTGACGAATTTCAATCTATCCCATTTCAATTTATCAAAAGCCCCCTGGACGCAACGACAAGAATTGGAATCTGTGTTAGGAAATTTTTCAGAAAGGAAGGTCTTCGGTTATCACAACGTTAAATTTTTCCTGCTTACTCTTCGAACGTTACCTATTTAGAAATAAGATCTTCCCAACTTAGCTGATTGTTAAAAATGACATACACGGAATGCCAACCTGCGAGCTAGGATTAGAACGTTCAGTACCGAGTCGGACAATTTGGCTTTTTTGGTAAAGAAATCAAGCGAAGCGAATAGAGAAATTGGGAAACGATTTGAGATATCAAGTAACACGAGGAAAATAGTGACATATTTAAACTACGAGTAAGAGGGATACTGATGGTGATGAAAATTAGTAAAATTTTGCAGTTGCAGGTGAGGATAGAAATTTGATTTTGTATAGGATTATCCCAAAAGCCTTTGGTAACACTGGAAGAAACCTGGGAGTTAGCCGAGGAAGGGACATATGGAATAGGCATCACAAAATTCACATTACATAATTGCATTAAATACTTTTACTTCAGTTGCGGCAATAAAACCTAACTCTGAAGGCTAAATACTTAGAGTGTGAGCATGGAATGTCGGATGTGTCACGCTGATAATCGAGTCGAGTCCGCAAGTCTCGCTGATATTTGTTTTGAACAAATTAAATCATTTTTACAATTTTCAGAAGTTTGTCTAACATGCCCAACCCTTTTAATCTCAATACAATTATATTTTTTTGTGTATCCCGACACGTTTTCAATACACTTAGACTGTTCGTTATTTTGTGTAGCTACTCTTTGTGTGAAATACTTCATATCGGTTATGTAAACTCATGGTCGCGGATCCATTATAAGATGGTTTCATTGAAACATGGTGTGTAGAAGAGTTGCTCACAAATTATCGATTAGGATGAACATAAAAATCGAAAAGCTAGTTACATTTGCAAACAAAAACCAGAATTGGCTCATCAACATTACCCTTTTCAAAAAATTCGCTCAATATATAATTCCACAAACAATTTGAAAACATTCAAACCATTAAAATTTCCAACAAGGAAAATATGTAATCAATCTTAAATGCAAATGAGTGAGCATGAATGAATAACGCGAGAAAATAAGTCGACCATGCCTTGTAGAGCTATGTGTGAAATTCTTTACATGAAAGTGTAATTTCACAAAAAGGGGTGTATTCGCATATAAAACAAATATAGCCTTAGAAGCTCAGTTAATTATTCTCAAATTTTAAGACCTTCAACAGAAACTAATTCTTGTGAAATCACCTTACCATGTATGATGTCCACTATCTCTGATAATCTTTTAAACACAGTCCGCATTTGCGATTGGCGCTATATGTGGATATATGTACAGCCAATTTTTCACCACAACAAGTTCATCCCATAGAAATGTATTTCCGGTACTCAGTGTTTCTCAGAGCCATGAAGGAATGTATCTGATAAATTAGGCCATACCATTAAGCGCCTAAACATTTTATCAGAGATAGTAATGGTACGCTAATTTGATAAGAATTAGTTTCGATCTTAAGATTAGAGAATAATTAACTGAAATTATTGGCTACGTTTGTGTTATGTGCGACTAAACATATTTTTTGTGTTTTTTTTTGTGAATTTGTGTAGTTATAATTTTAGTGTAGAACTTTATATCGATCAAAGGTGGTCACCAAAAGGAGAATTATAACCGACTATTTATTAAAATATCAGGTTTACAATTAAAAGAGATTGGTTTAATAAAATAATTGTTTTGCCAAAAATTTGAATTATTCTAGTGATGAAAACGTCATAGGTCCTAGAATAATATTTGCTCTTTAGTCTTTGCGAGCTATATGTGATAAAGTAAATTTTTATAAAGCAAATCGAGACTAAAAAAATTGCCTAATTGCATAAACCAGATATTTACAAAAAAAAACATTCAGATAGCTTAAACATTAATAGGTAGGTTAGCTCAATTTATTTTTTTTTTGATTGTCTAAAGGGTCATAGACGATTTTTCAGTTATCACAATTGTGCAATTACAGCTGGAGATGATTAACTTAACGCCAATCAGAAAGACATACGAATTTCAAAATTATTTACCTGTTGTACAAGTATGTTTGCGTCACACTGTAATTTATATACGTAACATACGCGCTCAAGAAACTAACAACAGTAAATAAATAAATAAAAAATCAACAGAAAACTTGGTATTAAGCTTTTGAGGTTTTGCACGAATTTTTCTTTTAATACTAGTTTTTTTTTGTTTTGTCTTTTATTTCGGAATTTCCATTCCATCTTTCGTTTCTTATTATTTAAGTGTATGGTAAAAATGTATGTAGGTATAAATGGCAGTAGAGCTTGTAGAAAACCAAAAAAAAAACGAAAAACTTGAATCATAATAAGTATTAGTAAAGCATTTTCTACTTTAATATATGGAAAATAAATTTATTTTGAACTTTTCAGTCATCATCAAACCCGGTTTCGGTTAAGAGACATAAAACTATATACAAAACTATTTTATATTGTGTACACATAGTTGTATTATAGTGGTGTAAAATATTAATTCTCTGTAATTACATAAACATGACTAGTTGGAAAATTAGTAGTGAAATGGTAGTAATAAGCGTGGTGAAAAATTAAGCAATAAAAATTAATTAGATTTTTTAATTAAATTTTTTTTTTTTTTTGTTTGTAATATTTTGGGAAAATGATGGAAATTTTACGTTTTATTTTATTTTAGTGCGGCGATTACAGCTCGTGTATGGTTGCATAAGCAAGTGTGTGTATAGTGTGTTCTGCAGAAAATGGATTATTAAATTAACATTAGTTTGTAAACCAAATTTAAAAAAAAAGTTGCTTAATTTTTGTTTTTAAATATGGATGCCCCACTTACTGGCAGAGTTAGTAACGGTAAGTAAAGTGATTTTTAAAATCCATGTGTTTTTTTGTTTGTTTGAAAAATGTATAAACTAAAAAGTTTTATCGTTGCAACAAAAAAAAAAAAACGTAAATAGGTACAAATTGTCATGCTTTATGGCAAAAGTATAAAGTGTCAAAGTTTGTTTTTATACAGTTTGACGATAGGTATAAAACATTAACTGATGAAACTATTAAAAAACTTTTTCGTTTATCAATTTTGGGCACATAAAATTTAATTGAAAGTGTCACAATTTTTGCGTGTTTGCTAGGTAAATGAATTTGTACAAATCGCTTTTGTGGCTAGCACCGATAACTTAATGTGCTTCAAACTAGAGTAGTGTTTATTGAAGTCTAGAAACTATCATTGCACTAAATCGAACTTCAAAAATTTCGTTATACATATTCTAAATTTTTTTTTTTTTTTTTTCGCTGGCGCTACATCCCATAGAGGGATTTGGCCGCTTCATTTTGAAGTTTCGTAATCATTTTGTTAACGGATAATGAGTGATTAATTCATTGATCCTACCCTTATTAAACCAGCCGTGATTTTTTCATCACCCGCCGGGAATCGAACCCGGGACCTCCGGAGCGTAAAGCAAGTATGCTAACCACTGTGCCACCGGGGCGGCACTAAATTGTTCATTTCAAAAATCTGGGTTTGTTTTTTAACGAGTAACAACAACTCTTATGTTTTAAAAAATCAAAAATTGAATAATTCAAATAATTTTAAAGTCTTTTATAATAAAGTCCCTAATTATAAAGTATTTTTGACCCCAAAGCGCCGTTGGCAACTAAATAAGCCAGTTGGAATTTTTACATTCTGAAAATTTTGCTACACATTCAAATTCTGAATGTTGTTACTAATTCAAAATTATGTGGGCATTAATTCTACTTCTTAGTCCTTAGAAGGCGATAAGATTTGATCTTAAAGAAACTAGGGACCACCGAACTAGTTAGTCTATGATTATTTTAAAAAAAAAGCCTGACAACTGAGGTAAAACTCAGGCCTTATGGACGAAAAACAAATGTCTGATCCATCGGAATTCATGATGCCTGAGTTTTTTGAAGCCTAAGCAATATCTATCATGTCTTCTCGTTTGACTCGTGTAACCTCATATATTCGAACCAATTTATGGTTATGATTATTTTGCTATTTGCATGATGGAATTAAAGAATTGGTTCACCGATAGGTGACTGCCACCTTCCATTGTGAACAGATTCCTTGTTTCGAATTTCTAGTATTAAAATGCGAACATTCAATAAACGAAACGTTATCGAATTTCTACAAAACAAATTTCGTTCTTTACTAATAGCGGATTTACATTCAATCTTTCCGTTCTTTTCCAAAATATAAACGATGTACTATAAAAAATGCATTTTAGTATGATTTCCTAGTATTAAAATCAGAAGGAATACTCAAAAAGTATTATTCAATACTATTTACTGCAATACTCCACTTTTTTTTGGTGAAAAAGAACGGAAAAACCTGAAAAAGATGAACTGGTTTGTCTTTTTTCGTGAAAGTTGCTCAAAAGATATAAAATTCAAGTAACATTTTGAAAGGAAAAAATGAAATTTTGAATATGCCCGTCTCATTTTTATATATGGGTAAAATGTATTTGCTCTTTTCTTCGTGATTCTATTCTTTTGAAAAAGAACGAAAAGATTGAATGCAATTCAGCCTTTAGACACTATTTGTAAGCCTGTCCGTTAAGTTAATTTACAGCTCGAACATTTTAACTTGGAACATTCCGTTCGTATTCTGTTTGACATATAACTGTAAAAAGTGGAATCTCATTTCCATTATTTGAAGTAAGAGAAGCATTTATAAGTCTGTAGTACATTCATTTTATGAGTTATTAGGTTGTTCAGAAATTAATGCAGGTTTTCAACCATTTTATTTAAAACGACATATCTCAGTTTAGAATAAATTTTATTAATCGAAATAAGGACCATTAGAATCTACACATTGTTGCCAACAAGATACAAGTTTATTAATTCCAGTTGCATAGAATTCTGAAGTTCTGGAAGCAACGAATTCTTCGAAGGCATTTTTTGCGGCTGTTTGGTCGTTGAATACTTTTCCTTGTAAGAAGTGGTCGAGATGCTTGAAAAAGTGGTAGTCGGTTGGCGAGAGGTCTGGTGAGTATGGTGGATGAGGCAGAGCTTCGTGGCCAAGTTGGTTCAACTTCTGCAGCGTCGGTTGTGCAACATGTGGTCGAGCATTATCGTGCAGAAGAATTGGGCCCTTCCTATTGACTAATGCTGGACGCAGACGTTTTAGTTCTTTGTGCATTTTGTCAATTTGTTGACAATATTTCTCTGCTGTGATATTTTCGCCAGAATTCAAGAAGATGTAGTGGATAATTCCGGCTGACGACCCCAAAACAGTCACCATATAGTCTTTTTTTGATGCAGCTCAGGTTTGGAGAAGTGTTTAGGGGCTTTGCCACGGTCCAACCACTGCGCTGAACGTTGTCGGTTGTCGTATAGAATCCACTTTTCATCGCACATCACAATGCGATCGAGAAATGTTTCGTTTTTGTTGCGCAAAACAAGTGAAGAGCAAACTTCATAACGGCGATTTTTTGGTTTTCGTTCAATTCGTGTGGCACCCATTTGTCGAGCTTCTTCGACTTTCCAATTCGGCTCAAATGTTCCGAAATTAATCCAATACTTACGCCTAGGTCCCCTGCAAGCTCTCGAACAGTCGTGCGTGGGTTTGCTTCCACCAAAGCCTTCAATTCATCGTCGTCAAAGGCAGAGGGAAGTCCGCGACCTTTCTCATCTTCAAGACTAAGTTCACCACGACGAAATTTTTGAAACCAACGTTGTATTGTGCATTCGTTAACACTTCCTTGGCCCCAAACTTCATTGATGTTTCGAGCCGTTTGTGCTGCACTGTGGCCGATTTTAAATTCATACAAGTAAATTTGGCGAAATTCTTGTTTTGACATCTTAACTTCAAAGGTCTAAAAATAGACAAAACTACAATTTAGATTACAAATAGATTATGTGATAAGAAAGAGCATAAAATAAGCTTTAAAATGACTTATAATGTTAAACTCTTTGCGTAATTCTTTATTATTGAAAAATTTTGAAACAAATAAAATCATAAAACCTGCATTAATTTGTGAACAACCTAATACTTTTGTTCTGTTCATAAATATGTAATATAAACATTCGCACATTCCGTTTAAATTATTTAATTAAAATCGCGGTGGAATCGGGGTTTTAGTTGGGAGTGCTGTCTTGAAATAGATTAGATTTTTGTTTTCTGTATGAATAAAATGACTCTTGAATCGCGATCTGATCTAGAAAAGTATAGTGACAGTGCGACCTTGTTTTATGTAGTCTCATATTATATTGTGAAGTTCTTGTCAATACCAATCAGAATGTTACCATGGGGGTCTATATCACTTTTACAATAGCAATTTCCGGATTCGATTCCGCAGGATTTCAAAACCTTTGGTCCTTGCGAACCGCAGTTAAATTTGTTAATTGTTAAATCATTTTAGTGCCACTAAACCTCTTATTCCAATAATTTACTATCCGAGAAACAAAATGTTCGCTATATTGAGCTTACCTTATAAGTTGATGGTGAAGACCTTGTCTGACACGATTGAACTTTTAATTAAAATTCGGAGAACAAGAAGGATATGACTGAACCTATATTCGAATTAAAAAATGGCTTGGTAAATATTCTTATGGTTTCGTGGTTGTGATCTAATACTTGTAAATCCACCAATTTTAGGATTTGATACTCAAGCGAATTGCAAAGCTATCTCATAAATGTCAATGTTTAACGGTTGAGCTTGCAGCAGGTCTGATTCAAAACGAGCGGTTCGATATTTGCATTACCACTCCACAATGGTTTGGTTCCCGTTCGGGTCTACTGTTGGAACTTCGATTCAAGTTTATTTATAATTAAAATAAATTATGTTATAATATGAATCGAGATTTTGTCTGTTCATGTCCAAAATTAAAAATTTGTTGCTATTGTATCACTCAATTTGCAAAATGGACCTGAGTGTGACACGTCGATTTTTTTGACTACATTAAAGACTACCTTTCTCCTCACCACCATGGCAGCCCTAAAACAAAAGAAAATTTTTTCTGCTGAAATATTTATTAGCCAGTAAAAAAATGTAAGAATGGATTTTTTGGAAACTTTTGCACATATCTTTAAAATATTTATTACTTTACAAAAATAAACATAATACATACATACATATATTGGAATTTATTCCATTAGTTTTTCTTTCTTACTTCAGATTCAAAATGTGCATAACATGTGCCTTTTTTAAGTCTAAAAGGCTACACAATTTCCTTAAAAAATTTGGCCAAACGAAAAATTTTTACTGTATGCTTGTAACCATTATGAGTGGTATTGATTTTCAGATAACTAGGATCATCACATCAGATAGATAGGGATGGAACCACTGGAAGATAAGTTCGCGAAACCCGCTTTAATAAGCTTTTTTAGTAGTACATACTAGATTATTTGAAAACTTCGTGGAATGGAAATGGAATCTGTAACCTCGTTATGCTTTCCACGCAGAAATATTTTGAGGTTTGGGAACAGGTGGAAGTCAAAGGGAGTCAGATTTAGAAACACCTTTGTGACCTGATGCATTGTCTTGATGAAAGTGATTTTTTAGGTTTTAAACCGAGTCTTGTCTCGCGAATTTTTTTATCCAGTTCACCCAAAAGGTTAGAATAATTCTCTCTGGTTATTGTTTTACTGGTTTGAAGGTAATCAATTAACAAAATTCCTTTTGCATCCCAAAAAAACTGATACCACAACCTTCTTCGCCTATTTTGACTTAGGCTGTTTCGGAGTTGACCGGGCTCAGTTCACTCTTCAGTTTGTTGTCGCAATTTATGATCATAGTGGTAAATCCAAGTCTCATCCATAGTTTCAAATTGTCGCTTGAAATCAGTTTTATCCTTGTGAAAACGATCCAAATGTCGTTGAGAAAGCCGAACTCGACCTCGTTTTGTTAGGAATTTAACAAGTGCGGCAACCATCTTGTCAACAGCTTTCTCACACCCAATTCATTCGTTTTAAAATATGAAACATCCGTTCAGTTGTGAAGCCCATAGCGTCAGCAATTTCAGAATTAGTCAGTAGTCTGTCTTTCATAACGATATCTTATACAGAATCAATCATTTCACCGGTAGTAGCTGTTTTGGACGTCCAGAACGAGGATGATCTTGTACAACCACGTTAAAATTAGGAAGCCGTGAATTATGAATTTATAAATTTCCATAGCCTTTAAATTTAAACCTTTTTCACAAAGAGTTTAATGACAGTACGATGTTTAAGTTTTTTCCATTTTAAAAAACTACAAAAACACATCTGTCAAAATACCAAATTTCGTATGCTTTCTTCATATGAAGACTATGAAGAATGAATGCGTTGTAGTATGCCGTGTGGCTGTGTCTAATAAAGAGCTGAAAGCTGTATTTCAATGCATAAAATCATTGAGCACAGCACAGCTATTGTAAACGCTAACACCATAACGATATTGAGTTTCCAAATGAATGAACGCAAAATATAATTCATTCCCAATCAATGACGTACCAATAATCATAAATTTTAATAATTGCCTACTCACTTTGGGATCATATACTCCATGTACAAACCTTTACATATACGTAGACCAAAAATGTTAATATTAAAATTCTTGCTGACGATGAACAATCATTTCACATAGAAACGGAGTGGGGCGAGAGGAGGAGGTGAAAAATCAAAATGACAGTTCTATTTTATATTTTACGTTTATTCTGTGTGATACGATTTTTGTATGTTCCATAAATGAAAATATCTTGTAATAAATCACCTTTCAACCGAAACAGATAAACCCCAAACCAAAGATACTACAAACACATACTAACCAGTATACACTCACATACACAAAATATATGTACATATTTCATATTTATTGCAAAAAATTAAACAAAAAAAATTTTTGTAAAAAATTCAACATACACACAACATGATTTTATGTTTATGAAATAAATATGTATAAGCATAAATAAAAGTTTGTCACATATTTTTTTGTCTGTTATGTCCGTATACACTTCCATCTTCCCACATCACCAGATGTACAAAACATATAACGCAATGGAAACTTTCATTGATGAATACCGAATGATTTTATAAGAATATGTCGTTAGGACGAGCTTTGTGGCAAATTTATCGTTTGAATTTTATTGTTTGTCTGCGCTTCTCTACGGCTCCTTTGTTGGTCATGTACGTGACTGATGTATAATTTATAAATGTTAGTTTCGTTGTTTAGATTGTGTATACGTGTCTGTTTGTATGACAAAATCAGATACGAATAGTAAAATTCTAATTGTTTGATAATAAAAAAAGCATTTTTAGATGGAAATACGATTTTATAAATTTTTTCTATGATTTTATGCTAGAAAATTAGATTTTCCATTTTGCTATTATAATAGAATAGAAAATGGTTAATTTTACGTTGCACAATTAGATCATAAATCAAGATTATAAGAAATAAAAATAATATTTTCTAGAAACAATATTCAAAATTCAGCTACTCTTACATCCTATAAGCATTGTATTAAAAGCTTCAGAGAAATATTAAAAACAACCTTCAAAAATAATTAATAAAACATTTTGAATCTTTTAAGGTAATGTATATTGAGCAATACTAGATTAATTGGTTTGACATTTGGTTCAATCCTCCGCTGATGGCTTTTTCCTATCAAGCCACGTTCTTTCTCTTGAGAATCACTCTCATTGAGAAGATCCACACTGTAAAGTTTGCGTCGTTTTTAGACATGTTTACTGACAACACTACTCAAAATTTAGCTACTCTGAGCTAATAAGGATTTTATTAAACTGACTAGCAACGGTTACTAGCAAAACGATTCGACGAAAGACACACGAAAATTATTAATATTCATTAAAAATGAGCAATTGCTGTCATGCATATTGAGCAACACTATATTTATTAATTTATTTGAAAATTTAGTTTACTACTCCAATGATAGCTTTTCCTGTCAGCTCACTGTAAGCAGTTCAACCTCTTTAGGCTTGCTTTCGGTAAATTCGACTGTAAATTTGGATTCATATTATTATTTCACCGGATACGGTTCTTTCAGAGGCATTAACAAGTTCATTCCCAATTTAAAATTAAATACCTCCTTCTCATTTTGATGAAATAGACTCTTTGTAATTTTAGGATAAACTAATGTGTATTGTGTCTGGAAAAAAAAATTGAATGGCTGTGTTTAATTATGTACCCTGTGTGACCTACGATTAAACTAAGATATTTTAAAAATAATAATTTGTAAAAACTGTTCAGACAAATTAAAAATTTTAAAGTCTCATTATTCGACTCAAAAATTGAGCAATATTTGCCCAAAATTTTACTCAAATTAAGCATTGGTTATTTGAATTAAACAAAAATTGAGCAACTGTAAAGTTAGTATAGGCCTCGAAATATTCTACGAAGAAAAAATGAGCATCAAATTGCCAAGCCAAACAAGGTCATAAATAATTAAACATTAGATAATTTTTATGATCCAAAGTAACCTAATAAATGAAGAGGAGAAATGGTTAAGAGTTTTGCAATTCAGTTTCGATCTCATGAGGAGTGTGATAAATCAATATCATTTTTCAACCATCTCATCAGGCTATAGCGACTGAACTGCCAACTTATTACACTGATTTTTCCTAAATATAGAAATCTACCATGCCCTTGTAGTATTAGCGAATTTTACAATTCCCCTTTTAAAAACTTTCGACAATTTCAATTTTACTGTAAAATTGTATGCGTTAAATACACTAAAGTGCATGGTTGATTGCTATATATAGGAAAAGTTATAATTCTTGGTTACTTCCACTTCAGTTTGGGCACATGCTTCAACAATTAATTTATTTCTCGAATAAACAAAACTAAAATAATCTCTGATAAAAAAACTAGTATTAATTCGATAACAGTTCGACGTGCCAACAATTCGACCGACGCGACGTGCCGGTTTCTTATAATTTATGTTTTGGATATTTTGTGTGACTTACTTTTCGTTCTCCAACAAAAAGAAAAAAAAAATTATTTGTTTGGCATTATGCCCGATAAAATAAAAAATAAATTTTCAATAATTTTCTTTTGTGAAAAATCGTTTACATTTTCTTTCTACCATTTATTTTATTGTGGTTTGTTGATCTATTTTAAATATCCCCGCTTCCCTTTGATTTCTCGTTAATTTATGTATGCTAATGTCAAGGTTACCGCTGTTTTTGCAGTGTTGGTTGGCCCAATATATAAAACATAATTTGGGTGGGTGCATAGTGCGAAAATCAAATTCAGGTACATTTCTAAAAGAAAAAAATATTCTTGACGCAAATTAATTTCGCTTTAAATTATTTTTTATCACGCCTATCTCAGCATCATCAACCAGAAAATTAATTAATTTTCTCCGCTCCACAATATTATATTCAAGTATTGGTGTACTTGTATTAGGTAGTAGACGAATGTGATGGGAATTTTTAATTTTAGAATTAGATTTATTGCGCGGATGTGTGATATATACGGAATTGAACAAATAATTATTTAATTTAATTTATTTATTTAATCGATCTAATTAATTTGTGTTAAATGTTTAATTACTGTGTTGATTATATTCTTCGTTCTTATTTCCATTTTGTAACCCTCCTGGGACCATTTGATATTGATTCATTTTACTTCATAAATTGAGCTACTAAATATTTTATTTATTAAATATAAACAAAAATTCAGTAGCTCAATTTACTAAAATAATTCGAAATTAATTATAATGCAGTCGCACGATTATGAGACAGTTTTTAGCTGGAATTTACATTATTTTAAAGAGTTGGCGCTTTTAGTCGGATTTTAGGAACAATATATAAATAAGGAAAGTTGCTTACTTTCATATACAGGGCCTGTTTGATAATCCGCACGGTGCGGTGCAGTGCATACTTTTTCCTTTACTACTTAGATTTGTTTTCTAGTGGTGAAATAAAGAAACAATTGTACACTGCATCGCACCGTGCGAATTATCAAACAAACCCATTTACTACTCATTATGTACATACATTTGTACGTACTATAAAACATTGAATTTTCTTTCCCGATGGATTGTGACATTTTTACATTACATTTTTTAAAACAATTTGATTTATGTATTTCACATAAAGATAACAACATATCGTTTTAGAATCTTTTTTCAACACCCACGCAACCCTATGGAATAAAATAAATAGGTTATATACCTTCCAAAACAATTACGTACATACGTGTAACATGTTACATCCATCACCATGTTTCATATAAACAAATTTAATATTTATAAGCGTTTTTTTTGTTGTTTACCTAAAACAGGCCTATAGAACAAATCCATCCTGTAGAAGCATGATGAATATAATATTCAACATAAGATCAATATCTTAAAAGTAAAAAAAATGAAACATAAATAGACGTGATGGCATTCGCTTATTTCCTTTCTATTTATTAACTTGAATAATTTTTCATCCTTTTCCCTCGACAACTTCTTTTCTCAATCAAATTCACATTTTTTTTTTGATTCCTTTCAATTATGTTTCCTTAGTAACTTCAATAAACAATATGTATGAATGTATGCAATATACATATAAAGAAATTCAGTTGAGGCTTAGTACAAATACCAATTTATAATGGTTTCTAAACAATACACCCACACACAATAGACGAAACACAATGAAAACAAATCTATTTTCAATTTTCTTAAGAGTATATGAAATTGTATAGTACAAAAGAAAATGTATTTGTGATAGAAAAAGATTGATTAGAAATGTTTGAGGAAAAATGATCAAAACAGCATATAAATAATGAAGTATTATGGATGCTGGTGATGCGAGTAGTATTCTACCCATCACACACTGTTTGGGTATTTTCATGAATTATTATTTCGAAAAATGTTGATATGTATCCGATATTTTGTCAGTTTTTATTATTTTTTAACCCAAAAGTTGTAAATAAACCTTAATTTAACCATTCTGCAACGGTAATATGAACTCGCTGATAAACCTTAAGCATTTTTGGTGGGTAAATTAAATCCACTAGGAATTCTTAACAGTTATGACGGCTGCCGGATTCTCGGATAAATTATTTATTAGAGTAAAAGTCGGCTTTTACATAGCAAATGTTCAAATAATTTCTAGAGTTTGAAATTCAAAACAATGAGTTTTATTTTCTTTTTGGGGCTAAAGAAATTATTTATATTCGAGTACGACAAAGTGTTACACATTTTATATTACTATTCATTTTTCTATTCACTGAGAATTAATTGAAAAAAAAAAAAATCTTAGCCTAATTTTATTCCACTTTCACATTTTACTTAAAAATGTGGTCTTTCTTTTAATTCATCATAAAAATTGTACATATGTGGAAAATTTCTTTTTCGCGTGTTGCTAAAGGCCGCGTGCGGATCATACCTATTTGGCAAACAACACCAAAATTGAAGTTTAAGCATAAAGGTGATAAATATTTAGATTAACATATGAGATTTTATCGTTCATGTCTATGCACTTAACAGGTGTGGTTGTTTTGGCGGTTATGGTGGTTTGATAAATGAAAACCAGTTCTTTGCCGATACTTTGTTTGTGAAAAACAATTTAATTAATTTTGTTCCCTTATTTTGCTGACAGTGTACATTTTTACCCGATTGCTTCGCATACGCAACGCAAATTAAATTCCTCAATTTAATGAGAAGTAACAAAACTCTTTGGCTTTGAGGGTTTTAAATCTACAGAAAAGTGGTGAACTGAAATATGGTGAAGTTCCAAAAGTTGAGCACCAAAAATTTAGAAGATTTCTAACTTTCCGAAAAATCCACTTAGACCGTCAACTTAAACTGCACCGCACCCTCTTATGTTACTTTCACAATAAAAAATAAAAAAAAAAAACAGATTTAAAAATTTGAAGAAAAAACAGTATTTATTTGTTAGTTTAATATTATTAAAATATTCAGAAGAGTTAACTTAGATATTTTGTCCAACAATTCTTGAAATTTGTTCCAAACCTAGTTTTTAAAATTTGGTAGCAACCATCGAAAAACATACTTTCGAAATTTTAGAATCTCGCAAAGCATATTAATTACTTATATCTAGCCGAACTCTCACCAAGAAAATTAAAAGACCCTGTAAAAACGTAATTCTGATGCTGAGTTTATGACATAGGAACATAGGAAGATTGACACGACCAACCAAATTATTTAAAATGTCACCAGCTCCGCCTACTAGCCTACTTTGATCAAAAGTAAGAAATTTTTCAACTAGAGCATGAAACTAATAGGCGGGGCTTGTGATATTTTAAATAATTTGGTTGGTCGTGTCAATCTTCCTATCTTCCTATGTTCTTATGTTATAAACTCAGCATGAACATTATATTTACTAAATGAACTAAATGAACAATTTAACAGATTGACAATCATTTGAATCCTTTAAACGCATCAACGAATAAAACGTTGGTTGCTTCACATTTAAAATTATTGGATACTACAGACTTCAGCCATACTATATCGTCCCTCTAGTAATGAAACAGCGTATAAGAAAAATAGTAGTTTTAAAATAATTCGCATTTATTTTAAATGTTTATTGAAAAAACTTTTTGAAATAAAATCTTTTATTTTATAGAAAATTTAATTTTCTATGAAATAAAATATTTTATTTAAAAAAAATATTTCAAAAAACATTTAAATGCGAATTATTTAAAAACTACTATTTTTCTTATACGCTGTTTCATTACTAGAGGGACGATATTAATGTTTTGTTATTTTTAGTTTTGTTAGCTCTGAAATTTTGACTAGAAAGCCAAATATTTAATAGAATTCAGCGATAGACACAACATAAAAACAGAGTAAACAAAATTCATGGTGAAACACCTTGACAGACAAAAAATTAATTTTTCAAAAGGTAGTTTTATGAAAATAACGTATTTGACCAGAGTCACCTATATCAAAGAGCCGTAAGATTGTGTCATAATTTGAAGGTACTTTTGACACGAATCCCAGAAGAATCAATGTAATTTTGGTAATTTTTAAACTAACATTTATGAATAAAAAATTAAATGTTTTCAATTTTCACTTTATGTAATACAAGCAATAGTTAAGAAACACATTAACTATCGGAAAAATCGGTGCATAAAAATTCAAATTAGACTGTAATATAAATTAAAACAATTTTAAATTTATTTAATATGTTAGTGCAATGCATTGTATTCCAACCTGGATTCTGCGAAACCCTTGGATTCTTCAGAATTCAAGTGTACCCTAAAAACTGCTTTTATTAATGCATTGCCCGATTCATAAGATTTTAGTTCAGTTGCCAGCTAAAGAAAGGAAACAACTCAGCAGTTTAAAGCAATTAAAAGCATCATTTGGCCAGTATGTGACCCATATGATTGTTGCTTCAAATTCATAAAGAATCTACTGAAATTGGTAAACGAGCATTTAAACGCCAAATTTTAATTTCATGGAAAATCGACTCAGATCACTTTAACAATAAACGGCTAATTTTTTTTCTGCTAATGCGCATGATTCCAATTAATTAAATCATGTCCTGCGAGATACATCAGGTTAAACCATTAGTAATTAACAAGATTTTTCCGATGAGGAAAATGTTGATAAACCAAATAGTTTCAATATTAATGGACGGTTAATCGGACGGCTCGTTAATGACTTGAGAATACCGGTAGAACATGCCTAAGTCAAACATCGCTGGAAATTACTTTCATACATAAATGCCTGTCAAATAATTTTAATGCTTTACACCTTTCTATAAATTCATAATGCCTTGTATTTGGTTGTTTTCACAACCAAACTTCATCTTCAAGTTCAGAAATTAAATAATTTTTCTATGTCTCAGGAAATTTCGTGGGGCAACATTTTCAAGCCGGTGGACCCGATTTGCTTACTTGGGCTTAGATGAACTATGAAGATCCGCTCATCCAGAGCCCTCTTATTTTTTAGGTTTTCTTATATTAGGCAGGGTTCTCTGGGTATTACAAAGGCCTTTAAGGTTATACGAAGCAAGAAGTTATGGTGCTTAGATAGCATTTACTTCATGATTTCAGTTTTTTGAAATTATGTTATGTAGATTATTAGCACTTTGCAGGAGTTTTTGGAGATTTTCTGGTCATTCGAAATTTTCTAAAGAATTAAAGATTGTTCTGCCCTGCGCTGTAACATTTTTTATTTAAATAATCAGATGCCGAAATCGACTTCTACCGACTTCAACCGCCCTTTTAATTTGTTGGTGAACGTTATAGGTGGTCAGCCCAACGAGCGATTTTACACAAACTTTTTGTGTCTGTCGAAGCATCTTGTAATTAAATATTTCGTTAGTGACGAGTGATAAGAAATTCTTAACCACTGCTGTGCGTTCGACGATATATCGAATCAACAAATTAAATAAATTGCAAGATTTAACTATTTTCCTTCAAATATATTTTATTTATTTATTTATTTTTTATTTACAAATAAATTTATTTAACTTTTGGTGTACTCTATTTTGAGCATAAGCTCATTCACAACAGAGCATACCATAAGTGATGGATGGTTGATTTAAAAAAAATACCACATGTTTAGTTCGACCGGTCATTCATTTCCATACACCAATTCAGCAATTTCACCGGAATTTTTGCTCCCCTGAATTTTTTTTACTCATCTCCCGATCATCAGTAGCCGGACGATCATAATTTATAACATTTTCCATGATTTGTTCCAACATCTGCATGCTTCCATGGAAATCTATTTTTTCAGATAATATCCCGTGGTTGGAGCAGCATAACTGGGGGGCTTTCCTCATTGTAAATTAAAATTAAAAAATTAAAAATTGAAAAATATTTTTTCAGAAAACAACGTCCAATTGACGTGAAAGTCAAAGGAAACCACAAATATAGTGACATCCTCTGGCGCTAATGGCGAAGGTTCAAAAAATGTTTAGGAAAAAATAGTTTGATACATCATAATAATGCGAATGCTTCAGTTTTGTTGAGTTTTCTAAATTTTCAGGGCCATTTTCGTATTTCTCGACATTTTTCAGACCAATCGTAGTTTGGCGACCAAGATCGCCTGATTTAACACCCCACTAGACTTTTTTTGTAATGCTACCCGAAAAGCAAAGTGTACATCAATCGGCTATAGTCTCTTGCCGATCTGAAAGCCAACATTTAAAATTGACAACACTTCGACGAAAACACTGCGCCTCATCATGGAAAGTGCTCAAAGTGCTCAAAAACATGGAAAGTGCTAGAGGCTAAATGACTACCTTCAGCAAAACGAATTGAAATGATGCCTCTAAAAGGTATCAATCGTAATTTTTAAGAATTTTCTTTTAGTTACTGAATTATTCAAAAAATTAATTGTTTATTTAATTATGGCCCAACATTTAGAATACAAAAAAACTGTCCTGAAACCACCTAAGCAAGAAATTATTCAAAAACTGTAAGTAGTAATTTTAATGTCAAGTAGTGTACATAATTCTCTTTTCTAAGCTATGTGATCTCCATCGCTCGAATCTGGATTTACTTGATAAACCGAAAGAACTAATGAACTAACTAAAAAGGATAGAAAGGGCACCAACATAGACTTCGAATTTCATCAATCAAACTACATATAAACTATTTTCGATTCGTCGATTTAGGAGAAATGAGTGTGATTCTACTTCGGGGGGATTCAAGTTTCAACATCAAATAGGGTTTAGTATTTTTTCCCCATTCTTTTATTGAAAACTCGGTTATTTGATTTCTCTATTCCATCCTATTGCTGCTTTGTAGTTTAATTCAAAATTTCATTGAATGCAAATCATGCCTGAGAGATTTTCAAATCCCGGCGGCGTTCTTTATGTTCTTTAGATTTTTTTTTTTTATGTTCATCTTGTTCTTCTTTTGCATGACGATCGAAAGCGATTTGTGAAGGGTAACAAATAGTCTAGGTAGTCAGGAAAGATTACAAAGAATTACGAGGACGATATTTATCGAATTGGCGATCTGAATCGGCCTTTGTTGGTCCTTACTAAAACAATCACCTGCATTGTGAGATGTTTAGCAGCAAGCTAACTTTAAAATAAAACATAAGATTATAATTCGTATATTAGTACTCATTTTAGTGTTATTGATCGATATACACGATTATTTCGGAAAACATATCATTTCAACATTTCAGTGCCAACAATTTATAAACTCATTTGTTTACAAATCGTATAATTCTGAAAACCGCGCACAACACACAAACGAGTAGAGTAGTAATAATTAATTTGTAATTAAATATTAATAAAGTTGGTGTGCACGCGGGCTAAAAATAAAAACACAATTGGCGAAAGATAATTTTTCATTTTCACCTGACAGTTCTCGCAGAGTATAGCACACAGTATAATGATTACTCAATACTCACTCACATTTGTTGAATGCGAGTAATTAAATAAATTATCCGATAACATTTTTTTTTTTCATTTTCTTCTTGGAAAAATGCCCGAATGTGTTTGTTTATTAATTTTTCAATATTTATTTACTCTGCTTTTAAACGAAAATCATTCATTATAATGATGATCATCATCACGATTTGATGATAATATGTGTAGCCTTTTGACAAATTTTTATTTTTTTAATTTCGTTATACAGTGTAGAAAATCCTACTCAAAATTTTTTATGTTACGATGAATATGAAATACATAAGGTTGATAAGCGGATATGTAGGTCAGTGGTTGGTGAAAAAATACATTTGGCGCTCTGGAAAAAATTATTTTAATTAAAAATTAATTTTTGAAGCGAAACCAATTAAAATATAATTACTCGTTATTAAATTTTCATTAATTTTTTTTTTAGTTCGTGCCAACTCCGTAGATATATACAAATGGAAACGTGTTTTGGAAAAAATGAAGGTAGTTTTATTTTACCGTATGACGTAGAATTTGTTATAGGAAAAGTTATAGAAAAAACAAATTTATCACATTCATTAATTTTTATTGCAAATATAACTCAACTAGCTGGATAATTTAGAAGTCTTGGTAAGGGGTTGATGAACTTTATTTGGGCATTTTATTTCGACATTCTCGCACAAGTAAATGAGTTACAAGTGTTTCCCTGGCATTCTCGAGAAGACTTTGGCTCTCTAGACAATTCTGCATAAGAGGATTTCGAACTTGTTACCATCGAATTTCAATCATGTTGAAAATTTTTCGGTAAAATTTAAAATTGGATGTTGGTTTGGGGAAATTTGGGACTTGATCATAAAAAATTAAATATTAAATTTCATTCCAGTCATTATTACCGTAATAAAAATTACCGACTTACCTTTTCAAAAAATTCTGATCCCACTTTTCCTAAAACAAAACAAAAAATTTCGATTAACTTAAATAATCAATTCACAATACATACACTACAATATTATGTACCTATGTAACAAGAAAAATAAAATTTGATAACAAATGAAATTTCCAACTATCATAACAACAACAACACAATATCGAACTAATCAACCCCTTATACACAATATATTCGGGTTATAGTTACGTGTATTTATAGTTTGCTAAAAAAATAAAAAATAATACAAAATAGTATTTTTTGTAACGCTTTTTTATTTATTTATATTTCGGTATTAGAAACACACATGCACAACTATTTTATTTAGTTTTTTTTTTTTTTTGGGGGTAGCTAGGCTATACGAGTAAAGCATTATTCGTTTCGAGCTTTTTTGTAACATCATACATTCATATGTAACACAAAAAAAAAAATCGAATAGTACAAAATATATTTATAACAAGTTAGTTGGGTCGCCCCGAGTTCGGATGAGGTTATAGGGAATTTAGTAATTTTTGTGCGTTTAGGTTATAGGTACATACAGTGGAATTTAGTGAATATAATTATATAAATCTTGAAAATGATATAACATTTTATTTGTGTAGTTGTGTGCTGTGAACGTGTGTGTTTATTGTAATGGATTGGGCACGCGGTGCTGGTGATCGTGTCAAATGTCTACAAGCACAATTATTTCCTGTCTGTACTATATCTGACAAAGGTTAGTGTGCGCGTTTGGGTTCATTTACCACTCGTAGAATAAAAATGTTTTTATCAATCGCTTAATGTTTTGACAATAAATCGCAATAAGTTTCGGAGTAGGTGTTTTGACGCGCGATTTACATTTTGATGGATACCAGATGGCTTTTATTATAAAAATTTGGTTTAATAAAAACATAAATATTTTTAGATGCGA
This sequence comes from Tipula helvola, assembly GCA_963556165.1. NCBI lineage: Eukaryota > Metazoa > Arthropoda > Insecta > Diptera > Tipulidae > Tipula > Tipula helvola. Next base: position 394,292,477 of record OY744482.1, read on the forward strand.
TTTGATAAAAACAATTTATATAAAAATTAGAATATTTGTATTTTATTATGCGTTGCTGTTTAACCGAAAAAAACTATTGAAAATTGCCAGGATTAATGGAATTTTGTACATTTATCGAAATAATCGTACACAAATATAATTTAGCTATCGGATTAAAGATGGCATCTGTGAACAGGCGACTCACTAATTTTAATGTTATTTGCAATAAATTTTTACTTAATGTTTCAAAAATTCCAATAGGTTTACCTTGCCAACATCAAGTTTAAAGTTTGATCGATATAAAAAAATTTCTCCTAATACAAAAATGTGACAGCAATGAATAATATGATTCTCGTCTATAAAAAATAAAAATTATTATTCGAATTGGCACCATTGTGTTTTAATGATGGATGGAATTCATAATTAATATTTGCTAAAAATAGATGAAAAAATTTAATTTATGCATGACTAATCCAGGTAATTGATTGAGCAAAGGAAAGTTAACCACAAACTTTGAAGTATACGATTTTATTATTAAAATAAGTTGAATCATAAGTTGCGTTTTGCTTGCTTTCCTGATTGGTCTATTGCTGTAGGTTCAGCATTTATTCTGCGTAACGTTATTCTCGCCGCCGATAGTATTATTCAGCTTGGTACACTAGTGGTACACTGGCGGCTACTGGATCTGGTTTTCAGCGTGACCTATAATAAAACATTTTAAGACTGACTTCATATCTCATATCGGCTAAAGGTAAATGAAAGAAATAGATGATGGGTGGAAAATTTCGGATGCCTTTGAGATACCATCTGGAGTGCGGCAAGGAGACCCAATAGCTCAAACTCTTTTCAACCTATCATTAGAGTATGTCATTCGTCAGCTCAATATGGCGCAGCGTAGCTGCCTGTATTATAAATCAACCCAGCTATTAGCATACGCTGACGATATTTGCATTCTCGGTCATATCCCTAAAAGAAGTCCTCCTCCCATTGGAATTAACAGCCCAACAAATAGGCCTTCAGATCAATGAAGCGAAGACCAAATACATGGTGACCGCGAGAAGGCAGACCCGTGGGGACTTCATTTCGGAAGACACTCAATATGAAAAGGTGAATGAGTTCAAATATCTAGGATCACTGATCACTGAGCATAACTCCGTTTCTGTGGACATTTCATCGAGGATCGCAGCAGGCTACCGAGCATTTTACGCCAATATAAAAATTTTCAAGTCTCCTCATATATCGCGCAAAATAAAATTGGACATCTACAAGGCGCCGATAAGACCAGTTATCACCTTTGGTTGTGAGTCTTGGACGCTGACAGCACAAAACATCCAGAAAATCGCTGTAACTGAGCGTAAGATCATAAGAAGAATTCTCGGTCCTATTAAAGAAGAAGCCACGTACAGAATGCGAATGAATCACGAGATCAGAAATGATCTCGATAAAGTTGATATCATTGGATTCATAAAATCGTCAAGGCTAAGATGGCTTGGGCACGTACTTCGTTCACAAAATCGGACTACCAAACAGGCCTTGGAGTCGGCACCAACGAAAGTAGGACCTCGTGGGAGACCACCTACCCGATGGATGGACGACGTTGAAAGGGACCTAAACACACTCGGTCACCGTGTCTGGCGTTCTCTTGTGGCGGATCGAATTATTTGGAGGAGCATCGTTGAGGCGGCCAAATCCCTTCATGGGATGTAGCGCCAGCGGAAGAAGAAGAAGAAGTGAAAAATTTCAATTGGTGAACAAAAACTGTTGCTCAATAATAAAACACCTGGATTTTCTAATTCCTAGACATCATGGCCCGTGCCTAGAGGGAATGTCATTAATAATGATTGTATAGGAATCACATCATTATCAGTACTTTCCTTGATCAACGTAAATACTTTAAGAGTGGCAAATAATGAGGGCCGAACATTTTCCTATCAAAAAAGTTCCGAGTACGATTTAAGCTAAGTGTAAATTGAACAAGAGGAATTACGCCTAGTGGTATTTATTGTGAGCCAGAGGAAAAATGAAATCGTTGCATAAAATCGAACACTAAAATAGAATCAGCTTTTCTGCTTATACAAGCGGGGGAACAGGAAAATACAGGAAATTATGTTAGCCTATTCATTGGAAGCAGCTGCGAATACCGAAATTATTTTGTGTGGTATGTCATTATTTTTAGCTACTAATAATTGAGGCTTACTAATATATTACAATTGAATTATATTTGCTAGGGTGCTTGCTTATTGCTTCCTCTCAAAAATATTTTTTAATGTATAACGAATTATGTTGTTCCCCAGTTCTTAGCAAAATTTTAACTTGAACACTGTTGAGAATTTTTTCTTCTATTTTTTATAAAGCGTGTTTTAGTATTCGTGTCTGCTCTTGATCGCGATAGCAATTAATAGTATTAAGTGTTTAAAAAAATTCCTTAGTTTTTGTGCAATTTGCTAGATCTGGATCTCCAATTGGAGAGTTTATCTTGAACAGGAGTATTACAAGCAATCTAGCTAATATTTTGTATGGATTTTTTGTTAAATGTTGTAATAATTTGGATCTACCATAAAAAAAGTATTTGTCATGAATATCATGGCAGTCCAATCGTCAATTGCGATTTGCTCGGTTGAAGCACAGCAATAGTCCCAAACCAGCTGATCTCCTTTATTTAATTACTTATTGGTGATCTTCGGCAAAATAATTTTCTACAAACCTTTTTCAATATCGAAAACAAGGGGGGGGGGGGGGGGGATTTTGATATTTCTACTTTTTTTGTAGATATATTATGATTGGCATGATTAACCAATCGAAAAATGTTGTGAATGCCATTATTGTTAATATATTTTGTCTATAAAATGCCGAAAGAATCTTATTGATTGAAAAATAAAATACAGGGCCTCAAAAATGTTATTCAATAATAGTGAATTTACTTCTAAGCATTTTACAAAACATAACTTCTTCTTTAAAACGTATGGAACTGTAGATGTATCTGTAAAAACGATGAAATTAATATAATTATTTTAACAGATAATGAGATGAATAACCAAGATTTTAATGTTCCTAAGTTCCTAGCATTTACTTTAAATTTGACTTCTAAATTTCCGCAAATATTCTTTGGATATCGATCTGATTTTAGAATGATTATTAGCAAATTACTTAATTCGAATTTTTGGTTTTTAGATATGTACAATATATGTACATATGTATATCAAAAGTTGAAAATTATGAATATATGTTAGTATAGTAACTATGAGATTTTTAGCACACTTTAGCAAATATCAACATTTAGAGGCAAATATCACCATTCAGGAGCAAGTATCAACATTCAGGGGCACCATTGCCAATCCATCGTTTATGAGATTTCAACATTTAGGGTCAATGATTGGCGACACTCCAGTAACTTAGGGGTAATTTACCGCCATTTTGGATTTTCAATCCATCATTTAGGGGGAAATAAAACATTTAGGAGAATTGTTTGACTACTCACCGGTAGATTGTAGGGAGATGTCAAGTAGATGTCAATTAACTAAAATGATGTGTGTCCATGCTAAATACTAAAATTGGTTGATAATAATCAGCGAAACTCATTTTTTCATCGTTGTGCGATGATTCAATAAAAACATTATTAGGTTTAATCATACACAAGTAAGGCTGGAAATGAATTTTGTAATTAACTGTGCTATTAATTTGAACAGCATATTTATAAAATAAAATGTTTAATGATTTTTTTTATTATTCATTTTATTAACTAAATATGATTTTTTGATATTTAATTGTAAGTTTATATTTATACTATGTAAATAAAAAAAAATAATTGAAAATTGATAAATAGTTTTTTAGTTAATGAAGAATTTGTAAAAAAATTTTAGGGTGTGCTATTTCATTGAACACCACTGTATGTAGATTATTTAGTTAAAACAAAGTATGTAGTATTTTGTACCTCATTCTTTCAATCACGTTTGGTTAGAAACTTTTTTCCAATAGGTGCGATGGAATTTTGACACTCGTTAGGGTCAAATATTTTCATTTCAGTAATATGTATTTGACAGTTCATCACGGAACGATTTACACATGTATGAAATTATTAAAATTATTAAAAGAAACATATTCCAAAACTCCTTATAAAAAACAAAAATTATCATCAGTGATGAATGGCTTTATCAATATGCAAAATGGGCAACCGGCCACGGAGATCAAGCAACTTGACGCCTTAATATGTTTCTTAGGAGATCACATTAAGTCCCTTCTTTATTCCAATAAACTAGAAATTGTTGACGATCTCAACGCAAATAGTATTCATGTTACGGCCTGATTTACTTACCAAAGCCTGATTGGTCGTAGTTACTCTGGTATCGCTCTTACAAGAATCTTTATATATGAGAGCAGTCAAAACCATTTTAGTACACACTACAGTGGTATGCTTTGAAAAATACCTGTGAAAATTTCAGATATTTTGATCAATGTGCTTTTTTTTAAAATTGAAAAAACAGAAAAACGTGCCAACTCACGCTCACTATATGTTAAACTGGTGCGACTCCTGGTGCCTAGTGGTAGGGTGTAGTCATTTTTGAAAAAAGAAAAGAACAATTCAAACAGATAAATTTTAGTCGCTTGCCTTCAATTGTGACATTTTGCAACATTTTTAAATAAGCTTTAGGGATTCAAGAAGTTGTGACCAGCACTGACCACATCCCAACCTACATAATCGCCAATATCAAGTAAATGGCGCGTTTAACTCAACGCTTCTAAAACACAATTGGTACCTTAATGGCACGATAAATTGCATTAATAAGTATTAGAAATCAGATTATTTTTGATATCCTTTCTAAAAGGGTGAATTGATTGATTTAACTTATATCAACCCTTTTTTAAACCGTTGATCAATTATATTTTCTATGGTGCCGTCATTTATAAATTTACAGTTTATTAAACTTCTCTTCAAATTCCCTAACATATATAGTCGTACATTAGATGTTCTACTTTAATTTAAAAACAAAACATAAAAATCCTCTATTCAAACCGACAACGAGAATACAACATTCTTAATATACATCTTCCCTCATTCAATAACATGATTATATACCAGATACCTGTTCCTTATACTTATATTCACAACAATATCTACATATATCATTAAAATACATCCCACATCTTTAGAGCAATAGAGCACAAGGAAAATTCCAAAAAAGAAAATTTTAACGAATTACTTACATACAGTGCAAAGTAGATAGTAACAAAAAAAAGAAAAAACGAAACTTTGAAAAATTATTTTCACCAAAGAAACTTTTCTTCGAACAGGGAGATAATGTGTAAGGGTTAAAAAATAAAAAAATCTAAAAATAAAAGGAAAATAAATAATTTTCCTTTTACAAATTCAAATACATACACACACATCATTATGTATGTACATACTACATATATACATAATATACAAAAAACAAGATAAAACTTTTGATTAAATTAATTTTCAAGTTCTGGAAAAAAATGAATACGAGAAGCGACGTACAGCATCATAGGAAAAAAGCAATTTTATCTAAAAGCTTTCAACTCATTATTTTGTTGTTGTCGTTTCTAATTCATAAACTTTCAACAATGAAATTATTATTATAGTTATTACTATTATTATAAATTTCCTTTTTTTTTGTGCGGAAATGATAGTAAAAAGATAAAATTTTATATGTCCGTCCATAAGTAACAGTAGCTCAATCAATATTTGGATATACAGATTTTAGGATATGTAGCTCTAATGCAGTACTGGTTAACCTAAATACGCGAGAATTATGCAATCTGAAAAGTTTTTAAAAATTGTGGTTGCTCAAGTTTCAAATAGAATGTTGCTCATTTCGATGTTCGGCAAACCACTTCTATCATAACCTATCATAAATATTTTAAATAAAATCACTATTTAGATAAATATTGGTTGAAGTTTTTCCGTTGTAATTTGAACCTGTTATATAATATGTTACACATGTTTTATTGGATAAGTCAGTGTTGCTCAATTTATTAAATAAAATAACTTTTTTTATAGAATATGCTCTTAAAAATAATGATTTTTTGCGGCCCAGAACTTGGTACAGGTTAAATAGAGCTGCTGCTCTACTAGTAGAATTTTATGTCACACACACAAAATAAATAATAGTAAAGTTTATCTTTTTAACTAAAATTAATTTTCCTATTTTCTCTGTGTGGTTTTATTTTATGTTTATGTAAAATGTTGTATTTGACTTCAGGCAATGGATTCTCTATTTAGATGTATGTACATTACATTGTACAATGAAACATATATTCATATTATTGGATTGTAATATAGCCAAAGCATACAAAAGCAAACCCACAAACAGTGTAGTTAAAGGTGATTTATGTTTAATGGAGTGGAAATGGGTTTTATGTGTGCGTCTGAAGAGATGTGGATATGATATATGGATACATTTCTGATTGCTTAGAGCTTTTGAGATAATGTGGTAGTCTGATTGTATTTCGCAGAAGCTAGGATGTATGAGGATGGAATAAACACACCTACTGAATTACTAAAATGTTTGGTGGGAGGGAATTAATCTCGTACATATACATATAGAAAGAAAAGGGGGAATATGAATGACTGTATATTTAGAATTTCCATTTTTAGAAATTAAAAATTAAAATTTTAGAACTTAAGCGACTGAAATAAATATTTCACTTCAAACGCGGTTTAAATCGTGGTTTTAATGAAAATAAATCTGGCATTAATTGAAAAAATCCCAAAAATGGCAAAAGAAATTTGCTCAAAAACATTTGTTCAGCTCCTCGGTTTAAAACAGTAAAGGAAATAATTACTTTTGTAGAATTACATCAGGGGCATACATTACAGAAATCGTGATAATTAACCGGCCACATGCTGTGAAACCGATCAACAAAGCCTGTATCCACAAGGTAAAATTATTAAATAATTTTTAGAATGTTTTATTCATTTTAGAAATCCACTCTTCGAACATTCATTCGTACTTTTAAAAATTGTAAAACTAAATTTTTTTAGAAATATGTACTACTGTGATCGAGAAGTTCGAAGACTTTTCCATTTAAATCGCGCGGGCTTATCCAAACGGGTCGTTTTTCTTTTCTTAGGCTAATAGCATCATAACAGACATCTGTATCAAATTTTGTGTCAATATCTTTTCTATTTATACATATTCTTTACTTTCATCTAAAAAAGCAAAGAAGTTGCATTAAATTTTGCTTCAAAAATCGATTTTTTTCAGAACGTTAGAAATGTTGGAAAATGCTTTTGGTGACAATACACTGTCCAGATCAAGTGTTTCTGGTTCGTATAAGTTGTTCAAAGAAAACAGAACGCGTTGAAGACGATGCAAGTCCTTGCTGTCCTTCGACGTCTACCAATGAACACCACGTCAAGGAAGTCAAGGATTTGTTTGGGCTCAAAAATCGCCGATTGACAATTAGAGATCATGCAAATATCGTTTGGGCCAGAATTATGGGCAGAAAATTCTTGGTTTTTACATCACGTTTGATAATGCGCCGTCTCACACTGCATTGGTTGTTTGTGGCTATGCAAAAGGCAAAAAATGGCTGAATTAAAAACTTGTTCAAAAATATATTAAAAATGTTCATTAATAAAAAAGAAAACGACATAAGTGCATTCTACCCGAAGGGGATTACTTTAAAGAGGATGAAATAAATTTGAAAGAATAATTATCCGTTTGTGTTTTATTTAAAATATCTTACTACTTTTTGATCACAGTTAGTTATAATGCTGAAATTTCATTCAAAAATTCAGATTTTAGAATTTTTAGGATTTCGCGTTGGTAAAGTTTAAGATTCAGAATTTTTAAAACATCTTATCTAAATTTCTAAAGTTGATAATTTTAAAAATTAAAAATCTAAAATTGTTTAGAATTATATAATCCCAAGAATTTCAGAACTTCCAGGTCACAGAAGTAATAATACTTCGCATCTAAATTTTTAAGTTTAGTAATATCAGAAATTTATTAGTAAGATTTAGCTTTGCCGAAACTTCATTACATATTTTCGGCGTTCAAAAATGGGGAGAAGTGTTTAGAACTGCGTCTCTAAATTTTTTACGGTTCGTAATTTTAGAAACTAAAATTTGGAAAATTTACATTAATAGTTAAAACATTGTAGTAGTGCGTTATTTGTACTGGCGGATTTTGTGATAAACACAATTTATTATTATTATTTTGATCTTGCCTTTCACATATCTAATCTATTGTTATGTGGGTATCGGTCTCTGTATGTATAATACAGGGTAACAACAAACAGTAGTACAGAAGTAATAAGAGTAGTATAATTTCCTACATTCTACAAATAATCTACAAAAAAATAGTAGATTACATAACGAGGCGGAAAGTATTCCATTCATGTCGAAAGAACTTTAGTTTACCGAGAAGCGTAGCCTTGAGGTGAACTAGTTTTCGAGACGGGAAGAGTACTTTCCGCCGAAGTTTGTATATTATTTTATTCATAATCAGAGGCATTTAATAAAACAAGCAACATTATAACATAAATAAATAAAAACCTATCACTATAGTATTACCGTTTATTTTGGCAAAATATTAACACTTAGTAGGTGCTGCACAATTGACATTTTATTAAATTAGTTAACAAAAGACACTAACCGGTCAGTATTGCTTTCATTACTGACCGATTACGTCTCATTACTAACCCCTTTTGCTCTATTACTGACCACTTGAAGTGTATCCATGAAAATCGCTCACTTTCTATCCTTTAAGAGGTTGGAAACGCTGTATGTTACCAAATGATTGTGAATAAAATATTTTCACACATCACGCAAGCGATAATGCCGAAATGCCATTACAAATTTTCAGGTTTCAGAATTTTTAGAATTTCACCTCTAAATTTCTAAGATTCGTAATTTTAAATATTTAAATTTGAGGTTTTTACTGTTAGCTAAAGATGTCAAAATTTTAATATAAACAGATTTGTTGGCTTCAGAATTTTTACAACTTCACAACTAAATTTTTAAGACTTGTAGTTTTTAAATTGTAAAGATTTAAGAAGTACGCAGCTAAGAATACCGAAATTTCATTGCAAATTTTGAGGCTTCAAATTTTTTAAAACATCACCTGAATTCTTGATCGCAAAAATATGTTGCTAATTTTAAAAATTAAAAATCTGCATTTTTAATTTTTAAAATTGGAATTATTTTTAATTTCTTTATATATTTACAGACTTTAGAATTTTTAGAACTTCACCTCTAAATTTCTAAAGTTTGTGATTTTAAAAATTTAAATCCGAACTTTTTAAAATTAGCTAAGAGTATCAAAATTTCATTACTTTCAGGTAAACTAATTTGGTTATCTCATTAATTTCATATAAATACCGATTCTTCTGCGTCAAATATATATTGTAATTCCGAAATTTTATTCAAAATTTTGCTTCAGAATTTTTAGAACTTCGGCTCTAAATTTCTAAGGTTCGTAATTTTAAAATTTTAAATGAGTTCTGAATTTCTAAGGGTTTTTTTTAATTTTAAAAATTCAGAATTTGTATAACTTTTTTGCTACTCATTCTTTGCTGTACATTGTAAAACGTGTTAATCTATAATAACGATAAAGGTATGTATGTATATATTTTGCAGTGTCCTGTAATTTGATTTTCGCTCTTTACTAAGAAAAATAAGTTTTACTATCGATCGATATAAATAGCATAAATGCGAGAGTCGCGAAAATTGAACAATTTTGTAAAATTTAAATCGGATTTTTATAAACTGAAATTCTAAATTTTGAATTACATATTATATTATGTATTATAAAGAATTCACAATTAAAAACTTAACCTTTGAATTAGGGAAACTTTAAGAATTATAATTTTGAAATTTGGCATCTAAAATTTGAATATAAAGATTTGTGGCGAACTTTAAAATTTGTATTGAAGAAACTCTGTATTTCCATTATCTGGTTGCGCAACTTAGTTTTAAAATTGCAATTTTAAAAATAGAATTCAATCCGAAAATTTCAGGCCAATAGTTTTACAATTGAATTTTCAGAATTGAGAGTCTAATGCAAAAATACTATTTTGGATTTTCTGCTGAATTTCCAAATTTCTCCTAAATTAATAAAATTGTTTTATTTTTCAAAAATTAGAATTTTTTTATGAAATTCAATTTTCAAACTTAATTTTGGTTTAGAAATTCCTGCACTTTATTAATTTAGTTTATTTAAATGTTTATCCTTTAAATCTATTCCTCTTGGAACGAAATTTAATTTACATTATTTCACTTATCACGACTACACATAATAAAGAAATTTGTGAGACAAGAAAATTAATATCCACATCAACCAAAACAAAGAGTTTAGAGCTAAAAAAATAAATGTATTAGCATGGAGACTACCTTGCGTGACAAAATCAAAGACGACTGACTATATTTAAATATCTTTTTATTTTGGATAAAATTGTTAACCATAACGTAATGTTTGAATCGAATGAACTCGTGTCAACATCTGAAGATTTTTCTTTAGCCATTCAAGAAATTTGAACAATTTATACCTCTAGTAATAAAATAAATTCTTAAGTTATGTACACGCATAAGCTATCAAGAATCCGATATTCGCTCCCTACTGTTATTATTTACTTTAATTTATTTAACTATTAAATTTAATGGCGATTTAATATACTTAATAACTTTTAGGGTGCAACAACATGCGAAAATTTAGCCCCATATTTTCGTGTCTATTAATCAAACCGGATTACTGGAGGTAAAAACGGGAAGGTATGCCCAACAATTATTTCAATCAAATTTACTATATTTAATATAATTTTTGTATTTCTAGTCGTTGATTGATTAAAAAACTTTTGATTAAATTAATTTTCTTTTTTATTCCATCCATTAAAATAACGAAAAATTTTCCATTTTGTTTCGATTGTATTTTATACTACATAATACAAGTATAATTTATTCTCGAATTATCACGAAAATAAGATAAAACTACGACACACAACAAAAATGCTTATATATATCCAAAATTTATTCGGCGCCAAGATCTGTGTTGTTCCCCCGGGCCAAAACTCCACGCGCATAAAATTGTATATATACAAAATCGATATTTTGTTTTTGTTTTTTTGTTAGAGGCTGCAAATTATTTGATTAACTCGCAAAATCGGTTTCTGTTTGTATTTTGTATAATGGAAATTGATAATATCCAAATTAAATCAAATTTGCGATTTTTTTAATGCGAATGACAATAGCAGCGCATTCGAATGACGAGCGAATGAACAATATAATCAATACGGTACATTTGGATTGTGTAAACCGAAAAGATATACATATTTTGTAAAATTTCTGGAGGCTATCAAAATTAAATTAACTTAGAACGGAAAAACAGAAAAATGATCTTTCTACTACAATCAAAACAAATAAAAAGTTGGATTATGGATAACAAAAGAAAATTTCTATTAAAATGATAACAAAGAAATTTTTGTGGATTTGAAAAGTACATAGCTGGATATGAATATAATTTTTGGCTTATTTTTTGTACATACCCAAAAACATTTCAATCTAAATATTTAAGTAAAATTATTCAGAATGTTTCGGCAATATACAAAAAAGCCATACCATTTGAAAATAATTTGCCAATTAGGTTTGTTAGCTCCAAACAAAACACAGTGATTAATCTAAATGAAAAATTGTGCATGTTTGTGGCGTTCCAAAAGTAAAGAGAATCAAAACAAATTTGTATATTATGTATTTATATATGTATGTATGTAGAAAGTGGGAGGAATTTCACCCTTTCCATAATTGCAGTTTTGTTTTTTCTGCCGGTTATATTCTTCAAAAATTTAAGCATGCTGTTTCATGAATAATTTATTTACTTTATGTGATTAATTTTTGACAGTTAAATAAATTAATAAAATTAATTTTAAAAATTAAACAAATACATGACATAAAATTTGAGTAAAGAAATCCCATACAAGAACTATAAATTTCATGATGAAACCGTTGATTCATATACATTTTGGAGGGAAAAACTTGCCGGTCATGTTGAAACATTTGAGTCATAACATCAATACCCCAACATGATCTGCACATTTTTTCGTATAAAATTCATTTGGTTTAACAGCTTCAAGAATATAAACATCAACTCTGCCGAGAATGTGCAAAAAAAAAACACAAGAAGAATGTCAGAGTGAGCTGATTTTAATTTACCGATATGACATAACATTAACGGCATTTATTTTACGCAAAAAACTCTTATATGAAACATTTCATTGAGCGCCCACCAAAACTACTTTTTATTTTGTGCTGAAGCAACTTTTACAATAAGTTTGTATACAAAAGAAATCACGGCAATACACAACTACCGCAAAAACAAAAATAATGAGATCCCTGTGTTGGCCGCTAATGTCGATACAATTTGTCGAAGTTCTAGAATTTTGAAGCGTCATCAAATCCGCTTATATAACGTATTACTTCTAGCGGATAATAAATGCCTTCCAAACTATTGCCAAAATTCTGGTATCTTTAGATCGAAACCGATCGCGGTAAATAAAAATTAAAAAATCAAGCGAAATTAAAATTGTTGTGTTGTTGCTTCAAATAATTTATATAAATTTGGCGGTGGACCAGAAAGATCCATTTGTAAAACATTCTCCTAGTTTATGCATCGAGTTTTCAAATAAGGGTTGTACAATTTTTTTTTTAAATAAAAGGCCTTCTAGTTTAAAAAATAAATTTCCACCGCATTTATGGTTAAATGTCGCGAAAGTATAGCTGCAAATTTTATTCTTCAACTGGTTTTTCGTTTTACGGAACCCCACAGTAAATATCTCAGTGGTGTATAATGGCAGGACCTTACTAGCCACCTGATATTTCAAACTATACTCCACGGAAAATTTGATCGCAATAAGCTAACTTTTCCTCTATCTGTGTGTCTTGTAGCTAGATCCTATTGAAACCACTTCTCTCCCAAAACGTTACCGTTAAGTTCAGGATCCAAGAAGTCAGTTATCCTGCCTCAGAATCACTACAATTTTAATTCACAAAATTTAATTTTCAACATTTTAATTCATAAAATTACGAAATTTCAGATTAAGTCGATTCCAAAATCCTAAATTCTAAAAATATTAGGTGTTATATAGAAGACTTCTCGACTACGAAACAACTAGGTACATATATCCTTTCAATGTTAACGGTGAAGTGCACAGCAATGTCAATTTAATATTTTTAAGCACACTTACTGTGTAATACCACTTCAGGTTTACATAATATTTGGCTGTAAAACTTACCTGCAACGATAAAAATATAAAAAAAGTTATATTACCTACATTTAGTTTCAATCAGATATTATTCTCTCACCCACGCACACCCAACTAATTGATAATCTCTATAATTATCGATCGTAATAACCATAAAAAAATATGTTTTTAAAGCCAAATAACAATCTTAAAGCAAACAATCTTTCAATATTTGTTTATTTATTCGTAATGGTTCGCTTCCATTAAGCATTTGTAAACTTTTCTATAATAATTACATACTCGTTATCGGATCATAAAAAATTTTCTGTTCTTTTGTATAAATATTTATCCGACGACAATCGTAATAATAATTTTATCATAATTTTCCGACTCAGAATCCTAAGCCAAATAATTTTTTTATGAGTGTCTGTGTGTGCGCGCAGTTTATAGAATTTCAACTTGCTGCCAAAAATCATAAACTATAATACATATTTTTTTTATATATAAATGCAGAAATAACTATTACGGACGGACTGGTTTTACTCAGATATGAACATGAATAAAATAAAAAAATAGAGAGATTTGAAATCGTTAAGGTATCAAATCGAACTAAATCCACCAATACAATATGAACCGTCACAAACACAATTTTATAATCTCATGAAAATCTTTAATTAATTGCCATTAACAAAATTCGGATCAATCAGTCAATCAAACCTTTTACTAATAAATAATAATAATTTTCCAAATCTTAAAATATAAATAAACAATAATAATAGTGACATTTTTTTACATAAATAAATAAATAAATTTGAATTTTCCTATGAACGTAGCACATAACAGAGAAAAAAAAATGAAAATTTCATTTTTATGTACAAACCCCAAGAATCATTTTGCGCATAATCACAGAGAGACGGAAAAATCTCTGTGCCACACATCGGCGGTGGTCGAATGTATAATGGGAATTTTTTCGATTGTTTTCTGTTTACATGAAAATGCAATTTTTCGTCTCAATATTTATTTAGCTGGAATAGTAAAAATAAAAACAATTTTTTTTTAAGACGTATTTACGTTGCTTTGCTTCTTAATTGTTATTGTTTGTCGTTAAAATTTATCAAGATTTTTACAAAATGGCGCGAGCTCAGATTCATAGTTGTAAAAATTAAAATCTATATTATGCACTATTCAATATTCTATTGTAGTTTACGATAAACTGTAGTTTTCCTCGAATTTTAGATTGAAATTAAGTTTTAAATAAAGTATAGTTTAATATATTCAGCAACGAAAATAAAGCTTTAGGTTTGATTCAAATTTATTCTTCAAACTATTCAGAATTCTTAGTTTGGTACAATTTATCTTTAAATAAATTAAATATTTTTCAAACCTAGCAGCTATGCACTATGCTATTGCATTCAAGCTATTTTATATTTTTTCAAATTCCCATCAAACTTATTTATTTAAGTTAGTGGTAAAATATAATTTGAGCTCAAACTCTCTCAAATTTTATGGATTCCTTGTCAAATTTAATGTATGTATGTATGTATATTCAAATTTTTCTCAAATAATTTCAAACTTCTTACCAACTCCCTACAATTTTCTTAATGAATGTTTTTTTCAATTCTATTCCAATGCAGAATTTGAAGATAAAAAAGCATCATGTGTCAGGGATCCTAATCAAAGTTACAAATATAATTTTGTTTAAAAACTTGCATTCAAACTAATCAAACACTCCAATTTCCGATGCAATGCCACCAATATTTTTTCGGTCAGTTTTTATTAAATTTTTAAACAAATCAATTAAAATCGATTAATGTGTTTCACATTCAAACTACTATTTAAATTGTTTAAAACCACCAATTATATTCAAATTTCTCTTCTTTCAATTTACTTTGGATTTGGTAGAATTTTAGGTTTAGTTCATAAACTAAGTTCTTTACTCTATTACTAAGTTCTTTACTCAACCTTTTTGGATTAGAATCAAACCTCTTCAGACTTCAAAATCAAATTTTTTTAATTTTCTCGGATTCTGTTCTAATTTGATTCTACCGTTATTTCAAACAATTATAATGCATATTTTAATTAAATTCTTCAAAGTGTTGTAAACAGTAAATTTTTGCTTAATTAAATATTGATAAATTAATTAAAACTTGAAATAAATTTGATCAAATCTTAAATAACATTAAAACTAAACAAATGCTGTTTTAGCAAACATCTGCAGGAATAAACTTAACTAATAAAAGAGCGACCTTCATTTAGTTGTTATTCAAGTTCTCGTTAAATTCTGTTTGTTCAATTCTGCTTAGATAGTTTGAAAGAAGTAAAACTGAACATAAAAGGAATTTGAATGAAGTTTAAATTGTAGATGTACAAAATTTTCAAAGGTATTGTTGAGACTGCAAGGTCAAGAAGACTTATTATTAAACTTTCTTTTAGAAAATAGGAGGTTGAGACTATGAATTTTATCCGATATCAAAAAATATCCACATCAGACCAAAACATTTTAATGCCACCTCTAAACTACACATATTTTTGTATAAAACATACACCGCTACATTTTTACCGTGAGAAAAACAACAAATCGAATAAATAAAAAAAAAATTAAAAAATAAAAGCCAAGAGAGAGATCATTTTAGACAAGAGAAAATTTTCATTTTGTTTGTTATATTTTCATGAAAATGAAAAAGAAAATTTTTTTTTTTTACATAAAAACAGATGGTTGTACATTTCGTCTTGCGATTTGCATTATATACATTTGATTCCAAGAGTTGCGAATTTTTGTATTTAGTATACAAAAGTGTTTCGTTTGGTAAACACATTTTCCCCTAAATTTATAGTGGCGAAAATTTTGATGAAAGTTTTTTAAACAATTTGAAAATTAGTATTAACAAATTTATTTAAAATTAAATAAAAATTTCGTAATTAATTAATTTGTGAAAAATCGTGTGTTATTGATAAAAGTGAGTGAAAAATGTATTTAAGTATTTATGCTATTGTGTGAAAATTATATTATGTCTAGAAATTTAAAATTGTCCATGAAAAATTAATTTATTTAATTTTTTGTTTTCGTATATACATATTTATAAAAATTCAAAAAATCAAAAGTTGATAAATTTTTAACAAATCTTTTTCTTATATAAAAAATTGAAAAAAAAACGATTTTTGTAAAGAAAATTTTGTGTGCGGTGGAAAATAAACTGAAAATCATTAAAAATGTATAAATAAATAAAAAAAAAATATTTATGTTTTGTATACATTTTGTATTTATTAGCAAACTAACATAATTAATTATTGACAACAAATATTTAAAATAAAAAAGAAACAAAAATTTAACTTCAGAGGTCAAGCATATACTATGTAAGGATTAGAGTGTGTTTGTGTCAGATTTAAAGAAAATTTTTAATGATTCGTGTATATGTAGGTGGATGGGACACTGTAGGCGCCAAAAGTTGGTTTTATAAGTGAAAATCTGAAATTTAAAACCGAACGATAGTATTGTACCAGTAAACTAATAAAGACACGTTTCATTAGAATGTTGTGATGATGTCGGTTTATAGTATATATGCACAAGAGAAAATTAATAAGTTCCCCAAAGCAAAAATATTCACGTATATAGGGTAGAATTATGCAAAAAGTTGCATTTAAATTTACTAGTTAAACGAAGCACGTATTAGAATAAATTGGGGTTTAGAGCTTGAGAATTTATTTATCTTTATGGCGTGTAAATAGCTTGAGCGGATTAAATTTTGATTGCATAGCTTTCGTTGGAGATCTCATTGGTTAGACGGTGGAATGTATAAAGAAAATTTATTAACCCAACAAAAAATGTTCTGTAAGACCGAAGCTGCGGTGTATTTGAAATTGGTTTGAGCGAAATATTCAATCACAATTTTCATAAACTGGAGGTTTATTATTTTCTCAGTACATTCTCTTACGACTAACCTTATCATTGAGTTAAATTCTAATAAAATGTCGCCAAGGCTAGTTTATTGATGAACGATTTAATAAAATTAAAATCGCGGAGGTGGGGTGGAGCCAGTTTCAACCAGACAATTTTTTTTTATTAAAACAGATGAATCTCATAACTCTAATAGCTAAATAACAGAACAGCTAGTTCGCGATTTCCGATTTCTTTCGAGTATTTGCTAAATGATTTACTGGGGTTAGGTTGAGACTGTTACCATTATTGTTTTTGTCTTTTAATTAATCAAACATGTTACAATTTTTCCAGGAGTTTTCAATTTTTGCTAAATTGTACTTTAATTCGCAAAAACGGTTCGTTTTTGTTTTCTTATATTTTACAACCTATCCCCTTAAGACACAATCAGTAATTATTTGTCCTATTACATTGTCATGAAAAATAATCAAATTAAAACTATCAAAATAAAAATCCGACGTCTTCCATCGAAAAACGGACCGGTCCCTCTATTCAAGACCAATTTTTTTAGCAAAATTTTAGAAGTTTGTAGTGTGAAAGGTAGCAATGAAGTTCCATTTTTTCTGATTTCCCAACAAATTTTTGCAAATTTGTCGTAAACAAGTTTCTATATACCAATTGGCAGTTACCATCTGTATATTTCCCAAAGGAATAATAGCAAACATTTTCGCTCTTATGAAGTACATATATCGACATCACCACCCGCAGCCTAAATACTGCACAATTTTCTGAAAAAAAGCAAAAGTATAGTATACATCTCACCGCAGTGTCATTAGTGGAAATTTTACAAAATTTCCTTTCAAACGTGTAACTGTAAATCATTATCTGAAATAAAATTCCCTGAAACTAAATAAAACTATTTAAATTTCAAAAATTTTGAAGAAAACAAAAATTTGGTTGTAAATTCATGAAATCGACTAACCGTTAATGAATTAACAAAACTGACGCGTATACAGAATTAAGAAATTTCTCGAAATTGCAATAAGCGTATGACGGAAATTTTCTAAATTTGGTTCAGTGGTCTTGAAATCTAATAATATTTAATAAAAAGTTCGTTATTTCATATTTGTCTAGAAAGATGTATTTTGAAGGGTTTTCCGATTTCGCCGGTGGCTTTTACCGCCTAAAAACATATTTCTACCACATCTAAATGTCTGTAAGGACTTAAGTTAATTTCATAAATTAGATTCACCTGATTAAACTCGCCAGAAACTTACTTGGTAATATCACATTTTTTCATAGAAGGCGGGACTTAAAATAATTACGATAAATACATTATTCCTCGTTTCTCGCTGTTGTAATATTGTATTTAAAGAATTTTAAAACCTATTGATGCTTCTTAGCTTTCTTTCTTCTGAACTGAAGAAAGAAGTTAACGCGAAAAACATAATTAAGTGAAGTTAATAATTTTACCTGCTACATGGTGGTGGGGGTTATTAACATATTGTAAATGAAAAATAATACCTTGCTGAAAGCTTAATTTAGGCGTAGCCCTTAAAATGAGTGTAGCACTTGTGTGCTTTAAGGCGGCAATAAAACTTCGATTAAAAAAAAGTCAACTGGACAACGCGGTATTATTTATACATCCAGAGCCTTAGAATTTATCACTCTGGAATAAGTGTACGCACGGAATAACTATTGCGATGATCCTCACACACATTCCAGAGTGCTAAATTTTGTGGTCCTTTTCACACAAATAATTTCCTCATTACTGCCCAACTAATTTTTTTTAAAGAAGTTTCATTGCTCTATTTATTTTATAAATTTGGCGAAAACACGTATTTTGATTCAATATTTACAATATCGCTTAAGATATCGATATTGTAAATTTATATTTGAGATTTTATTCTATGAAATGAATACAATTTAACAAACATTGTTTTCCTGCTTAATCTGAATGTGTTTTTACTCTCTTACCATTACTCAATTTTTTATTTAGACATATTTTAGTAACCCATCTACTTTAGCCTCTAGGGTGTAAAATAAATCATTATTGAAAATTAGTTTGTTCTATGCTATAATAATGCATTTTAGCTTCGATTTTTGAATAAATAAAGTTCTTCTTTTGAACAAAAGAGTAGAAAAAATTATTTACAAAATTATATTGATTATTCAGAATTCGAATCCTGTGTTTTAATTTTAATTTTGATATTTAAAAATGCAACATTTTCCTTTATTAAAGGAACTATTATTGCAAAAGCCTACACACAAATTTTAAAAGATCATTATTTTGTTCCCTTCGATTGAAATGCATTTTTTGAGTGCAGACACTGTGATTTTTCAGGATGACTCCGCCTCTTGTCATCGGCCGAAAGTACGCATCATTTTTCTTCATTAATTAATTTTAGATTTAAGACGATGAAAAAAAAAAGAAAAAATTAATTATTATTATTTTTCTTCGGGTTAAAGTTTTTATATTGAAAAACACAATTCCCACATTCGCAATTCCATTTTCCCCCAAGCTATAATAAAATGTGACTTTACACTTTTTACCGGTTCTTGAATCTCAAATTTAGTTTTATCGGAAAAGGTTGACAATGGCTTTAAAAACAATAAAACAATTTAGCATCAAATTATATTTTTCCATAAAATATGTCTTTTATATTACAAAGAACAACTTCTAAAACAATTTTTTTTTTAAACTAGCATAGTTGCAAAATATATCTTTTTGTGCGGTTTTATGGCTGCACTTTCCATTCTCGGTACTGTATATTTATGTATATCACAAAAAATTATAAATTGGGATTGATCACTGTAAATTCAGGTTTCTGCGAATTTATACGTTTTGATGTTGTTCCAATCGGGAAAAGGTTGATCTACGTGCTAATCTCTTGCTGCAAAATATAGTTTGAATAAAATTATTTCTAAATTAACCTATTTTGGTCGAACCAAAATTCCATTAAAATCCGATTTTTTAAAGAATACTTATCTTTATTGTAAAATGGGGTCTAGACGCTAAAGATTTTTTTTTTGTAAATCTGTACAACTTGTTTATAACATATTTTGTAAGATAATAGAAAATAGTTTGGTTACTGAAAGTTTCATAATTTATTAGAAATATATACGTTGTCTTGTTAGTAAATTTAGCTCGTCACAGCAATAAAAGGGGGCTTGTGAGGTTGTGTTGTAGGATTTTTTAATTTATACTTTCGAACGTTGCCCTATTTAGCTTTTCTAATATTGTATTTTCACGTTTAGTATTGTATAACCTGCATCCTTTTTAAAATCCTTTATTTAAAAAAAATGTTAGGAACTAATGAGCAAGAGCTAAGTAATCTCTTATTAATTTAAACGTAGTAGTCACAAAGAAGCAAATAACTTACCGTCGCAGGGTTATAACTGTTATTTTTATGCAGATTAATATTTAAAGACATGGTAATTTGAAGAAAAATCTTACAAAATGTCAGCTGAACTAAAAAAGTTTTAACGTTACTATAACCAATTTTATTTATAAAAAATTAATAAAAATTTCAAATCATATTGTGAGGTTTATTTACTATTATATAAAATTTAGTCTGCCGGAATTTTCAAAGCCTTCCAAATTCTGCCAATTAACAAAACTAAAATACAATTCTTGCCTGCCTTGCTTAATAATTGTACTTGATTGGTATTGGATTAGATTAAATATTTTTTTGATTTCTCTAGTAGCATTTGTTTGGTACGGTTTCGTATTCAGTAAACAGTTCGGTACAAGATTTTTTCTAAGCCTATCCTTAACTTGCCACCGATTTCTTTATAGTTCAACTACATAAGTATACTACACTCCCGAGCAACTGAATCAACTAGAGACTAGACCATCAAAACGCATATTTTTTTAAAATGGCTGGATCGTTTTTCGAAAAACAACCTTCTTTTGACAGCCTAGTATTTTATCTTTTCAAGGATACCTTTTTCATTAAAATCCATACAGTACTTTTCAAATTAAAGCAGTCTTAGCAAAATGCGATGTTTCGGTGAAAACAATTGGCGTGATGCAATCTCCTGTATAATGCCACGTTCACCGATATTTGTCGTCACTTATGAGTCAGACGTTGACCTGAACAAATCTCTACCAGTTTAATTCATTGTTTCCTTAAAATCATGGATACCACTCCAGAAAAATCCGCACAAGTTGTTGCTTTATTGCAAGAAGGACGCAATCAACAAGAAGTCGCTCGTCAGCTTAACATGAGCCAATCTGCTGTCTCAAGAGTATTCGGAAGGTTTCAGGAAACTGGTACCTTCAATCGAAGACGACAAACCAGCCGGTTTCGGTGTACATCAGAGAGGGACGATCGATTTATCGTCCTAACTTCACTGCGAAATCGCCATCTCACGGGCGTCGATGTGCAGCAGGAGCTAAGACAAGTTCGAGATGTAGCTGTTAGTCAATGGACAGTAAGAAGACGCTTAAAGGAAGCCAACCTCACTCCAAGACGGCCCGCTAGAGGCCCAAAATTGACAAAACGCCACCGCAAACAGCGACTCGAATTTGCACGCGAACACATCAATTGGAACATCGAGCAATGGACGTCCGTTCTATTTACTGACGAGTGCAGAATATGTCTCCATGGTAGTGATATGAGAGACCGGGTCTACCGGCGTCCAGGAGAGCGATTTTCGCAGTGCTGTTTTGCTGAAACAGCCTCATACGGCGGCGGTTCGTGTATGGTGTGGGCTGGCATATCGTTTGAGGGAAAAACAGATTTTGTTTTCGTACCTGGTGGAGGCCGTGAATGAGGTCTGACCGCTGAACGATATATCGCGGGCATTCTCTTGTATCATGTAGTGCCCTATGCAGGATATATAGGGGAAGATTTTATATTGATGCATGACAATGCCCGGTGTCACACAGCTCGAACCACTCGACAGTTCTTGGATGAGGTCGGACTCGAGACGATGAGGTGGCCAGCACTCAGTCCAGATATGAATCCAATTGAGCATTTATGGGACGAACTAAAACGGAGGGTCCGAGCTAGAAATCCGGTATCATCTAACATCAGTGACATGAAGATTGCGTTAGAGGAGGAGTGGGGTGCGATCCCCCAAGTATTTGTCAAAACCTTAAAAAGGTAAATGGGGTACCGCATGCGAACCGTTGTAGACGCAAGGGGGGCCATACTTATTATTAACCAATAAAATTATTTTTGTTTTGCTTGAGCTTTTTGTTGTAATTTAATTTTAAACACCCCCAATATTTTTTGCTTAATCATCAATTTTGGTTGCGTTTTCATTCAAAATTCATTACAAAAAAAAGTACTAAACCAATTTTCATAAAAATAGTGTCATTTTAAAGCAAAAATATCAGGCTTTCAAAAAAATAATGTCTCATGAAAATCGGTTTGACCGTTCTAACAAAAATCGCCCTTATGTGAGCGCTTAAGGTTTTAGTCGATTCAGTTGCTCGGGAGTGTAGCATAAGTAGGATGCGTTATTGAAATTGTTAACATCTTCAATCGATTAAATTAGTGCTTGTAATATCCGAGAAAATATGTAACTCATTTCTCGAATTAATTTAAAGCAATATTCTCGAGGGTATTCTTTTAACCGTAGACGGGTTCCGGTCACTAAGGCATATCTCATTACGGAATATGAAAGTACAGCATGTTTCAGTACGGCATATTTCAGGGGTGCGAATATGTAAGCATTACGAGTTTCGAGTTTCTCGAAATTGCGACAAAATGCGATTATGTTAAATTTTACGAGTTCTCGTAATTGCGACTTGTTGTTGTTGTTTTAATCGTACAGCTTTTTATGTACGGCAGACAACTCGTAATGATTGAAAAAAATAACAACTACAAAATTGTGTGCCGAAAATGACGCTATCGGGCAACACTTTTGTTTAAAAAAGTGTTTCTCGTAATTGCTTACATAATTGCGTTATGTCGCAATTACGGCATACTGAGTTTCGAGTTCTCGAAACTCGTAACTCGTAATACGAGAGATACATAATCGCACCCCAGTACGGCTTATAGCTTACACTGCGGCATGTGGTACATTACGGCACCATGGATAACTTATAAAATCTTATAAACTTAAATTAAGAAAAATTAAGAATCCGGTAAATGGCATTTATGTGTATTCACCCATGGAAAACTTAAATTAACTTAAAAATTTCAACGAAGCTTCGTCAAATTTTATCTGCCACTTAAAAAAACTTATGAATGCGACATTTTCCGTCCAAACTTAAAAAAAATTAAAACAAAACGTCAAAAACATTGTTTCCTCTTGTGCAAAAGTGGAAATTCTAAATTTATCTTTTAAATTTCATATTCTCACTGAAGTCTTTTATTTGATTTTTAATTTGTCTACATTTGTAAAACCGAACCTACAAAAATGATTGAAGCGCAAAATTATCCTACTAAAAATTAAAATGCTATGATATTTCTATAGATATACAAAAGGTTACACGAAATTCTCATGGAAATCCCAAAAATTTACTAATTACACTAAAATAAAAATTATAAACACAAAAATCGCTGTCATTTACTTTTTAATTTCTCTATGATTGAAATGTCAAAAAAACTTAAAAAATTTGAATTTTTAATTTCTCTATGGTTGAAATGTCAAAAAACTTAAAAAAAATTGGATTCGTTAAAATTCTTAATTTTTTTTAAGTTTATAATTTCTTACTGGTTGGCCCTTTACCACTTAACCAGCGAATCAGTAAGAATCCTTACAGAATTTGACGAAATTATTTCATTACAGAATATTTGACATATCGGCCACCGAATCCGTAACAACTGACAAATACAGTATTAAAATTGTAATGTGAATATCAAAATTTATTATTTTTAAGATAAGTATGCTTTGAAAATTTTGATGTATTCTGACATTTCCTTCAGTTTGCGCGTTAATTTTCGGTCTGTTAAGTGACAGCTGAACTGAACGAAAAGTTCTAAAAGATTCGCTGGCCAGTAACATTATACTTTCTGTACATCGCATTATTACGTTAAGGGGGTAACCTGGTGTAGCGGCTTCAAAAAATCGATTTTTCTTTTTTTGCTTAAATCGATAGTATATTATTCCTAGAATATGCCCCCAAAGCGAAAATGACGAAATAACGGCTTTTAAAAGTACAGGTGAATTTACAATGATAAACTTTCCTCTACCTTTCTCCTTGTTCGGAAACTTTTAACGCGTTTTTCTCAAAACCATGTTTTTCAAACTGGCGTGCAGGATAACTCAAAAAATTCTCGATGGATCAAAATAATTCTTTTTTAAATTAAAGGTGATTTAATTGCCTTGAACTTATACCACATATATTTTGTACTAAAAACATTATTAAGAAAAAGTTATAAACAAAAGTACGTGCAAAATTTCTGCAAAAAAAGCGAATTTTTTTTTTCAAACCATGATTTTAATAATTTTTTGTAACGAAATAATTAATTTGTTAGGTATATCTACAAACCACACTCATAAACTTTACAAAAATATATATTTTTTTTTAATCGGATAATTCTACGAGATGCTAGAGTGCACGCCGTGAAGAAAGAATTTTTAGAGGCACCTTCATATTTTCTTTAATAACTTGCTTGAACTTCAATATAATAATTTTAAAAAATTAATTTGAACTCTTCAATATGTACACAATAAACATTAATAATTGCAAAAATAAATATTGAATAGTTTTTTTTTATTTTTATTTTACAAATAGTGCTTGATACCAGGTTACCCCCTTAAGTTGTTACTGATTCGCTGGTTGGGCCATAAGTCATATTCCGTAATGAAATATTACGTACTGAAAAATTCCGTAATGAGGCATTCCCGAAGTCGAATTACGTATAAACAAATTAGAAATTATTTTTTTCTCTTGTTTTCTAGTATGATTTTTTTTCACCCCTAGAATCTATGCCTCGAAGATTATACTTACTAGATATATAACGCACTATGTACACATTAATTGTTATTAACAGAGCGAGGAGATGATAAAATATGTAATAGTGGCTTAAATAGATGCACGGCTCAAATAAATCCAACCCAATATAAATAAACAACATACCTACAGTGACTTAGTGAAACATAAAATTAAATGTTCCACCTGAATAAATTAAAAATCCTCCACTCAAGAACCAAGTACCTTTTAATCGTACATTCTTTCAAAAGAAAACTATTCGTGTTATGTAGTTATATAGTTTTTTGTGTAAAACACTAAGAGCTATAAACATTGACTATAAATACTAAAAAAAAGCTGTCTAAAAAAATAAAATTTATATTCTAATGGTTTTTTTCTCTCTCTGTAGGAAAAGTGTTGTTGTTTCATAAGTTAAATTGTGATATTGATATGTTTCCAATTTTCTTGTTACCATATCATTATATATTAGGCTTTGTATCTTATATGTGATATGTATATAGCCGCAATAAATTTACTTCTTCACAACACCCACAACACATAAGATGGAACAAACAAAAAAGACGACGAAAAAAATAAAAAATAAATGCTTCCAGATACCCCGTAGAAGAATATATTTTGTCTGCTAAATATTTTGTAAATATATTCACTTATAAAATATATAAGATTAGAAGTTTGCTTGAAACGCAGTAAAAAAAATTTTTAAAAATCTTTTCGTTTCTATTTAGTTAAATAACAAAAATTTAATTCTTGTCATAAAACAACAAAACGACGCGATTTCATGACATTCCCCTCGCATTATCCTCCCGTCTCGTTAAAGGGAGTATGTATTTAGGTAGAAGGTACTCTCGTATAATACACAAAATTATATTACACACAATATTTCTTCTGGGGATTTGTAGTTCACAACGATGAGAAAAAAAGGAAAGTCAAGAAAATTTTTTGTTCATTGTTTCTTGGTTGGAATTTTTTGTTTTTTGTATTCAATGAAAATTTATGCACAAAATGTAAATAATTTCATGGAATTTTAGATTTAGTTTATGTTTTAGAAAAAAAAAATTTTTTTTTGCTATTATTTCCAACTCATTGTTTTTTATCATACTTTCGAATCCGCGTATTTTCCCGCTCGCTCAATAAATTTTAATTTAGTACAAATTAAAATCATGTTGGGTAACTGGTGTGTACGTATTTTGTATTTATGGGATTATTGAAATGTATGTACTCACAAACATTGATTATAATATCTCATACCATAAATACATTTTTCGATTTAATCTCGCCATTGAACATTAATTTATTAGGGTCGGAGATTTTTGGGTGTTTGTAGCAGGTTATTTGTTTCCTATTTGTATTATTTAATGTATCAATTTAACTAACCAGTTTCTTCTCTTCCTCCGAGTACGAATGTCGGGCAACATTTTCTAAATAAATTTTAAGTTACCATCTTCGTCGAAAATGTATCTTAGTAAAAAAGGAATAAGTCCTGGTAAAGGAATAAACTTAAATTTTTCATTTGCTTTAATTTAAATTTTGTCAAATTTATTGTTGAACTTTTTGACGCCAAGAAAATTTGTAAGCCAATTAGATTAGATGATTTGAAAATTAGTCTTACGTTCCTTTTCTATTTTTTTTTTTAATTTATTAATTAATAATCTACCATCAACAGAGCACAAAAAAGTGAAATTATCCTTAATTATTTCAATAATTAAAATTTTAAACTCAAAATTTGATATATTAAAGCAAACGATTTTCACTTCAACTTTCAAACGTGTGTTAAAAAAATAATGATGTTCCCAAATAAAAGTAGATCTTAATTAAAGGGACCTCTTGAATTTTTTAAAATTCAGTCAATCGTCCCAGAATTGTTTTTAAATTTTTAACGAACTGAGTTTATTAAGAAAAATACTTCTTTATTTGAATTTTCTTTATTCAAATTATTCTTAGCTTAAATTTCGACTGCAGGTTTATTTCGACATACCGTCGAAATCGTCATACCAGGTCGGGGATGACACGATCCTTGACTGAGCATTATTTGAAAACTCTAAAATAAAAATACGCCTTCCAAAAATGAATCCCTATGTCCAATTTCGATTAATTTATCAATAACTGTTTAGCTAGTTAATATTCAGTTGTACCTTCCATACTAATTCGCAATACAGACATTATATGAAATGAGCTTCGAAAGGAAATTAACTTATTAAATTTGAGCTTTTGTGAACAAAAACTGCAATTTCTTCTGATCGTTAACTACCTCAAATACATTTTAGTAAAAATAAAAAATAAATCAATGACCTAGTCGAAATTGTCAAAATCATACTACCGTGCCTGCACAACGAAGCTTAGCAGGTAAATTTGAAACTCATTTTGAAGGAAACCTCGACGATAGCCCGGTTAAAATCGATCAGTTCTGACGTTTTGTCAAGAAACCATTAATTATGCGTAAACTGATTTACCAGAAAAGTCAAACGCTATATTTAATATGGAATCTGCGATTATTTCGAATTTTTTCTAAATACAGCAATTACGCCAAACGAACCCAATGAATTAATTGTTTCAACAAATCAAGAAAAAAAGTCACTCAAAATGAGGAACTATATTGCCCATTTCTGACTTGTAAAATAATTTACCCAACAACAAAAGGTAAACAAATATATTTCCATCATCAAAACCCCAAGGCAACAATTTCAATTAAAAATAAATAAATTTACGTCTTAATAAATTGCTTTGTTTAATTTGAAATAAAAAAATGAAAAGTAAAACATTTACAAAAAAAAAAAGGGAATTAAATTTTTTTTTAAACTAATTTAAATAACATAAAACATTTAATTCTAATAAAAGCATATTTTATGTACTATATATTTAACAAAATATTTACATAGCAGAGCACAAAAAAAAGTTACATTTTTCCTTTTTTCTTTTATTTATTTTAATGTAGGTTTCCTTGGAAGCTTTTTATCAAATAGCTTAAAAACCACTCAACTGGAGGTGAATACGGATGCAAAAACACTACGTCCAATAGCTCGTCTAAAAGAACCAAGAGATTTATTCGCACTGCCTAAGGAACGTGATCATGAGTGTCCACAACAGGCCGCCCGTTGGCCAACTGAATGTCAGGTATATGTTCACAAATTTATTTACCCATCTAGTACAATGTAAATATTTTTTTGTTTTTATAAAAAATATCCATATAAATAATATTGATTAATGATGCCCCGGATTTATTTGCGGTTTTTTTGAATTTTACCAACACCAAAATATTTTAATAAAATTAATTTTTATTATTATTATTAATATTTTTTTTTTCGTTTATACTTATTTATATTATAGTAATAAAGTTACAGTATTTTATTATTATTTTTCTTAATATTTATATTTTGGTTTTCTATAATTTAATTGACCTAATAAAAAATGTATACAAAGTAATGTTTGATACAGTCACGATCGTAAAAATGTCAACGCATGCGGTTTGGTTTATTTTTTTTTTTTTTTTTTTGAGAAACTGCTGGTATCTAAATTTTAGGGCGAGGACTAAAAATAAATTCGAGTAGCATCTTAGAACGTACCTGTTTGTTATTTACAAAAATTATCTGAAAAAAATAAAATATTTGATTAGTGCATGATTTACAGTATGAATAGAAATATGAAGATTTTAGAGATTTAAATTTTATGAACAGAAAATTTGAAATAGCAATTCCAATCTTGACCGACAAACATATTTAAATAAATGTAAATAGCGAAAACACATCTGATTGCAATCTCGGCAAAGGTGGTGGGGGCAGTGAAATAAAATGTTGAATACCATTTAACTTTTGATCGGTGTATTCCTCATTTTGTGCTACCGCTTCTAACTACATAAACCATTGGTTTGCTTGTCTGGATGACACAAAAGAGAATATACTTACTATAATCACATATCCAAAAAAAAAATTGGCAACACACCAAGTCTGGCATATTTAGGCTAGCTAAATCCACTTTGGTGGCAAGGGAAATTAAAAGCACTACCGTTTAGGCAATTCGAAAAAATTAAGGCCTACAAAAATTCTAGGCTTAATTTATTTTTGATTTAATTGGAAATTTGGCAACACTTCTTCGCTTAACGCTATTGGCATTGATAATTCGCCAATGTTGACGTTATCTAGATATTTGTTTCTTAGTAACTTAATGATTACCTCATCCAAAACCAACAAAAATGTTTATACAAGCCGTGCCATTCGCTCTTTACACCGATCCTCTCTCAGAAATTGTGCTCTATGAGTTGGTATTGGTATGTCACAAAACCAACAAAAATGTAAACAATAATTTAGGCATTTTTGTTAGTTTTGTGTATATATATTTTCTGATTTATCTTATACATTACTAATACTAAGCCATAGGGTACAATTTTTATAGTTTAAGTGTTTGCTTGGCACGGCTTGTATAAACATTTTTGTTGGTTTTGCCTCATCACAATTCAAATGGGAGGGATAACCACCACGGCCGTGAATGTGCTTTTTGCCGCAGTCTCACGCAAAGTTACATATGCGTGATTCAGTTCCGTCCAGTAAATCGTTAGAAATGTAACGTTTCTGTGATAAACCGGTTTGTTTTCTTAATTGTACTCAACATAATCTCTGGTGGTTTTAGTTTACGAGTGTTTCTATACTTTGTGACGTAACTTCGAAACTGTTTTCTTTCGCATACTCGTTTGTTTCTCAGATTGTTCCGGATATGCCCTACTCTTGTGCACTCCAATTCCAACTATTGCATACTTTGTTCACTATGTCGTTTTGTGACCAGTTCCATAAGTTTATCAATGTCGCCTTTCGACTTGTCCTCCTTCGATGCTGAGTTTTGATTAGATTTCTTACAAATAACAAATGTACGTGACGTTTCAATTTGGACATTAGATGACCAAGCGCAGGTCGATTTTTGAGGAGTCGTTTAATGAAAAAGTTGATGGGTTACCTTGTTTTCTGTTGAGATGAGGCTAGGTTGTTTCTGTACCATGAGATGCTGGTTTTACTTATACCGCTCATTGAACGGTGTCTAACTGCTTTAGGTGACTATAAAGGAAGACCCACGCCCCTAATTCAACAGGTTTATCGGTCATCAATTGACACCACTTCTATGTCCGCCGTAATTATTTGTATATCCCTTCGGAGAGCTGAGCCCTCTAAAATATTTTCAATCTTTAAATAATTGAAAATACTTACATATCTCAATTCGTAGCGTGAGTAAAAATTTAGTTCAATAGTTTTTCAAGCCAAAAATTATTTGGCCTGAATACTTAAAAAGCCTGTTTCAACCGAGCCTTAATTGTGTATTCATATTATTGATCGATACTGTACCAAAAGATCTCGAAAATAAACTAAATAATTATATATTTCATTGTCCATTAATATTATAATTAAATAATTTATTACTTTATTTTCATATTTTATTAAGGTTTTGGATGAACGAATTTGTCACATAGACTATGTACCCGAAACACCAGAAGCCTACAATAAACCAACCGGTAATGAATTACAACCACGTCCGGTCGGTGAGGAAAATGGTGTCGTTGTTTATCTGTACAATCCAATTAGTGCTGTAAATTATGTGAGTATCGAAATAACAGTGTTTTTGTATATAATAATATTAATTAACAAAATTTTGCACGAACATCTCTATCCTTGGTGTACATCATTTAATAATCAAATCATGTCTGATTGTCTGCATCCTTCCAAAAGCCAAAGTAAAAAAATATGGAAAAAGTTTTTTTTTGTTTTTGCTTGTGGCTCAATCAATAATAACCAATCGTCAAAAATAATGAATTATAATAAGTTTCTAAAATTAGAAAATTGATTGCAAAAATTTATAATTCATTTCATTGTAACCAACAACTATAGAAACATTTTGTTGAATTATTAACCAAACAGCAGCTTACCAAGGTTAATTTATAGCTCAACTAAAGTTTTGTAAAACAAAATATATTAAAAACAATAAATAGAGTTGCTTTTTAATTTTTTCCTTACTATACAAAAATTTGGTTTTAGAATTGAGAATTTTATTAGCAAAAGACCCTACCAAAAACAATAATTTAAGTTAAAATTTTTAATTGTGTCGTTTTAAATACAAAATTTTAAGGCTCCTTACAAAATGCCGGTCAACGAATTAATCGATTTTTACTTAATTAACATAATTCGCGTCACCATTGGACAGACGGTTACCAAGAACATATTTATGAAACCAAAAATCCAACCATTCTCAATTAATCTTTTGATAAAACTAAAACATCTTAACAAGAAAAACCCAAGAAATAAAGATTACATAAAAAAACTTTTCCCATATTTTTCCATAAAAATATACCCTCGCAAAGAAAAACTTGGTAAAAAGCAAACGAAAAAACAAAAAAAAAACAGCAATCATCATCATTCTCGTGTACACTTTTATATAGTCAGTTTACTGAACTGAAAGCTTGGCAAATTAATTTTTAGTACTAATAAAAATAACCAACAACAATTTTTATATTTTCATCGTTGTCATTATAAACCTGAATAAAAGTAAAAGAAAAAAGAAACATTTTCTTAATTGAAAATTTAACAAAATTAAATTTCCAAACTACGTTTTGGTTAATACCTAACCCAATAGAAGTTTTTCTAGGAATCTAAATATCTAGCTAGTTTCCAAAAAAACATGTTTTAAGATTGTGGCTTAATATAACAGATGGTTTAGTTTTTGAAAAGAGATTTACAAAAATTAAAACTAACGAAGACGAATTGATTGAGATTAAAAAGTTCGCCTCAAGAAATAACAGAAAATTGATGTATGTGTAATAGTGTGCGAATAGAAAGATAAATTTAATCGATTAGATAGATTATGTTTTGATAGCATTTTCTTCGGTTTATTTTTTTCTTGAAGGTCATTGCGGTAAGAAATTTAGCTATTATAACAGTTTTTTCATCTTTTGCCGGTAGACAAAATGAAATTAATTTTTCGTTGAGCTGAAAAAACAATTTTTTTTTAAATTGTATGTGTACATGCTTAAACTACTTTTATAATTATTGATTTCAACGCTTCTTCAATTTTTTTATTTGTAATGATGTGGAATTATGTATGGAATGTGTAACATTGTTTGAATATAGGTGGCTCCTCTCAAAGAGAACATTTTCTCGCCTTATTTTCCTTGAAATTTGAACATAAATCCGGCTTTATGTCTGCCGAAACGTCGGATAATTTCTTGGACCTCAAGAATTGTTGCTGGCTTATCAGCGAAATTTTAAAGAGCATAGAAAAACATCCACCCATAGCAATATCTCCAAAATAACGCTCGAAGTACAGCCAGTCGAACAATCTTGCTGAAACCATGTGTTGCCCATATCCATTCCGATTAATTCGTGTCAAAAAAAAATTAAGCATGTCACGGTATGGTTGACTCGCATCGCCACTGCAACTCGAATAGCATTTTCAAAAAAAAAAAAACCGCGCGATGACAGGTCCTGCTCAGTAACCACATCCAACCGGGACTTTTTCAGGATGCATTGGCCAAATTCGTCCTTTAGTAGATTTTAGTGTAAAAATAATGGAGGTCAGCTTTAGTCTCTGAATTTCTCCGAAATTCACTGGACATATTCACAGCGTTCAATTGAGGTTGCCGGATTATCAACCACACTTTCTTCCACCACAGTGATACTTTCGGCCGACCGACCATTGACACACTTGGATTTTATTATTAATAACCATACCACAATACAATATTGGTAATTTTCGCTCTACAAATTTCGAAGCGGTGTCAGTATAAATTTGCGGCAAATTAAAAACTGTCAGCTCCAATTGAACACCTTTTAAGTAGGCGCAATATTTTTAGTAATCAGTTAAGAATAAACAAACATAAATCTTAAAGATTCAATCACATTCTAGAAGCCAAATTCTCAATAATTTTCAGATAATTCTAAATTACAACAACCAACTTCTAAGAATTAAGAATCTTTGATCCTGAAAAAATTAAAAAACAACATTAATTAAAATTATACATCGAAATTTGATTTTTTTTTTTTTTTGGTTTTTTATTTTTGCCTAATTTAATTCGCTGCAAAAGGTAAAAATTACAGAATATATTTTCCAGATATCAAAGTTACAACATTAAATACCCAACAATTTTAAACCCTGCGGATTCGAAAATTACATGCTTAAATCAAATCAAACAACCAAAACCGTAAATCTTTCAATAATCGTACAGAAAATTCGAATATAAACAATCCCAAAAAACCCGAAATTATGTCATTGCCAATTTTTTTGTAGACGATCGATGCCAATTTAAATGTTTAATCTTTTAATTGAATAAATTATTCGATTGAAAATTTCACGATCATTGACAAAATTCAAAATAGAAAATCTGTAGCATTTGTATGTCGCTAAAATACCATCGCGTTAAACACGTGTGTATACAATACATATGTATGTATATATATATCTTGATTAATCAGAAATTGTTCGCCTAATTAAATAAATTTGTTGAATAGAAAACGATTTGGACGACGATACGCAACTTATTTATGGGGTTGGCCCTTTCAATTTCCTTTTAAAAATAAATACATAATAAATTAAGCGAAAAAACGCGATTTTTTTAAATTCACTTTCATTGCCAATTTATATAAAATTTTCTTTTCAAAACGATTAATGAAAGGATTGTACTTTTAGAATTGAAAAATCGATTATTTAGTAATAATTATGTGAAAAATAAAGAAAAAGAAAATTAGCCATTTTTTCAATGTTTCGAAATTTATGAAACTCATTGGCAATCTCTCAAATGAACTTACAAAAAGGTTTAAACATCTCAAAACAAATTTCTAATTAAAGCGTTTTTTTTTTGGGTAAACGACGTCACCCATTAAATAATGAAATTGCGCATCATGTCTCCTTTCCTCCTCCCATTCCACCAAATTTGTATTTATTTTCGGACCAAATTTATTATAAAAAAAAACATTAATATTGCTGGAGATGGAGGTGAGGGCGGTGTGATGGGTTGATAACATTATTTCGGGTTATTAATTTCCAATTTTAATTGAAGTTTTTGTGCTTTCACATTCCTTTTTGTATAATAAAATCCTCCCACCATGAAGTTATCTTATCAATTTCGTCCGATATTTTTTCTTGTAAAAACGAAATAACAGATACAATTATGTACAATACACTTAAGGTTCTTGTGCGGCCTTAAAACAGTTTTCGGTCCCGAATTTTGTTAATTTGAATAATTTCTAAATTTCTCTAACAACCATACTATAGTCAGTGATTCTTAACTCGTGTTCCACGAAACAAAAGACACACAACAGAGTTTTTTTGTGATTCTTGTTCAAAAAAGTAAAAAACCTTAAAATTTGAAAAATAAAAATAAAAGTTTTGTAAAAATTGGTAAGTTGCAATCATTTTAAGCTGCGTTTTTTGAAAATTTCAGAATTTATAATTAGTAAATTTTGAGCAGGTACATAGTTGGAAATTTTTGATTCAGAATTTGAAAAATTGATAGTTGTTCTAATTTTTTTAAATTGAAATGTTTAAAAATTGCAAGTTTACTAAAAATAAATTGAGAATTTGATTAGTTAATTCAACTTGTCACTGTTTCAGCAGTTGAACAAAACCATAATAAAAGTTGGTGTATGCAATTTTTTTAGAATTTGGACAGAAATCACAAAATTTTGAAACTAAAAAAATTGTTGGGACCTGAAAATTACTGCAAATTGAGGTTTAATGGAGTTTCTGAACCTTAGGTGAATATACAAAATCGATATTGCCGCTCTGAAATTCCTAAAAAAATAGTCATAAAGAAAATTTTAACGATTGAGTTTAAGTCGAATATCACCTTTCATCAGCATCTTTATCAAAGTGCCAATGAACTCCTCAACTATCTTATTATGCCTTGCGTATCAGGTACACCAATATAAATTTCAGTGTAAAGGTATTTCTGAGAGTTTCCTTAAAAATTCGTCTGGTTTGCCCCGTGTAATATTATTATTTTGGGAGATTAAGAAAAACAACCTTATGTCAAAATGACTAAACAACAATGCGAGGAAAAGGGCGTAGCTCGATTATCTTTAAATGTAACTGACTGTAGATTCGAGTATATATAGCGGTTTTATGGAGCTCATATTTATTAGTATTTCCTATATACATAAGTAGTAGTAAACAAAGTAACAAGCATAACATGCTTGATAAGCCCAGTAGCACACAGTTTATTTGCTCGTAATTTTGTGATTAGGGTTGATCTAAATTTACGTGGCACTGAAAATGAAATCGCTTCAGAAAACATCGCCTCATCAAAAACGTCAATATTGCTTATGAGGTGATATTAGTTTCTTTAATTCTTTAACTGTACCCGCTACATGACTTTACAAAACAAAAATATGTTCGACTTCTTTATGCAAGGTCGAATTAACGAGTAAAAATAAAATAAGAATTTACAAAGTCTAAGGTATTCGAGACCTTTTAGCAGTTCCTTAAATTTGTTGTTTGCCATTTATCGAAATTATAGAAGAGGGCTGCACTTCAAAGGAATGTTTGAATTTTGTTTTCATTAAACTCCACTCCTATGGTTGGGAAAGATCTTGTTTTAAACCGCTGTATTAGAAGTATACGGTCGCCTGCAAATGAGTGTGTTGAATGGTATGGTGGCTAAAAATCGATCTGAAACTGTTGAAACGTTTTTTCTACTGATTTTGGTTTTATTCTTCTTTCACACATAGGAAGCTAAAAAAAACTACCACTAAGGACGGATCTCATCAAAGCTACCACTAATAACGCAACCGGACTTGTGTCTTAAGAATCTGCAGAGATAACGCTGCTAAAACAAACTAAATTTTACGTATTTCGTGGCGCCCATATTGGTGACTCCATTTTAAATATTGCATTTTTGCCAGGTAATTCTTAATCACTGATCTTTGTGTTTAATTATGAAAATGTAGCTATATTATGTATATAGTTTACGGCGGCCATATTAGGTTCGCGATTTGGAATTTTAAATCTGACGTTAGATTCTTATTCAACCATTTCATTATTTATTGCTTAATAATATTGTAAATCTAGTTTGTAGATGAAGATCGAAACTCTTAGGAATTTACAAAGTTCTTGCTCTGATCAAAAATTTAATGTTATAACAATTTCAAAATTTAGCGATCTAGAGCAACTTTTATAGAACTGCTATTAAAATAATTAAATCGAATCTATAAAAAACTAATGGTTTTAACAGTTTGACAGAAATTTTCTAATTTTTTGGATTTGTGACAACCGTTCATTAAAAATTCTAAAAATTAACTAAATATATGGCAGTCACCATAAATAAAAAATGTCTAAATTTTCAGAATTAATAAACAATTTTCTATTGTTATTATAATTCACAACAAAACAATCTCGACATTGCCTTGATTTAAACAATCAAACATTGTTAGTTAATTATTAGAGCCAAAACTTGAGTTGGCTAATATAAGGAAATCAACTTTAATTTCCACCTAATTAGCAACAAATGCATAATATGTACAATAATTAAAAACACCTGTTACAGTTCATTCACCTAACCAATTTAAATAGTTCTAAAATAGAACCGTAAGTATCACGTTGCTGTGAAAGGGTTAATTTATTTTTCCTAGTTCGGCGGCTTCTATAAATAAGAACTCTACCTACATAGATGGATGAGAGAAACGCGGAAACGAAAATTTCCGCACTAATAATAAACAATCATAAAGTTATAAAATATTTCGAGCGTACATGAAAAAGTGTGGAAAAGCAAAATGGAAAATATTCATGATGAAAAATGTATGTCATTCATTTTCCCTCAAGATAATTTAATTCGTATGACAAATTGCTATTTTTACAACAACAAAATTTGTTTCTCCATTTTTTCTCTTATTTTATCGGTTCTTTGAGTGATCGAGGCCATTCAATCAAATTTATTTCGTGATAAGATTACAAAAATAAACATTTGGCAGGCATAATTTAAAATACAACCACTTTTATATATAAAAAAAATCGTGTAGGATACAAAATATTATCGTATCGACACCTATCGCCTAATTTTTCATCATTTTGAATGGTATGCGGATCGAATGCAATGCCAACATTTTATACTATTTGTCGAGTAGGTGTAAATAAATTATTAATGATGTGTTTCGCATTTTCAACCTTTAAGTCGAATCTCAATTTTAGTTTGTAAATTCAATAGCAAAACTAGTGAATATTTTTATAATAAATTTCCGGTTCAATTAATCCATTATTCGCCTTACCAAAATATGTAACAATTACAGTATTACAACAAACATATTTTAAATACATCCTCTCGTCAATCAACCCTTTTTCTACCCAGAATTCATATTCCTCGCGCAGTACCAACCAGTAAGCACAACCCAAAAAAGATCAAAAGCATAACTTTCCTGTAAAATTTCCTCTACACACAAAAACCATATGCTAATATCATAAACTTTTATTTTGTACTCCGTAACATTTTTCATTTAACAACAAAAACTAACTTTTTTATGTATGTACGTAACATATCTCCACCGTACATAAAAGCATAAACCAGCTATACCACCAACATACATATTTGAAACGAAATTAAGCTTTTTAATATTAAAACGGTTTTGTTTATATTAAATTACACGAAACTAACTTAATCCATTAAGCTTTCACAATTATATTAAATGGAGAAAAAACTTTTCTTAATTTCCCAGACATCATGTTTCATTTTAATAATACATATAGCTGCAAAAAGAGAAAAACAATGTTTAAAAATAATAACAAAAATAATCTTAAATGGTTTCTCATTAGAGTGAATTAAAATTGCAGAACTGCTAATTTTGCCACGAGTAATTTGAGACTAAACACTTTATTTTTTTCCTATTCTGCTTGTGGTGACTATGCAGCCTTACTATTCCTACTACTATATTCGCATTCGGAGTGCGCGTTCACTTCCCGTTTTAAGCTGTGATTCGTGTCCGATTATTACAGACTTGTCTTCTGCATCCTTGTCTGAATGTCTCTGAAAGTATCTCCTCAATAAATTTACCCATGATAATGTTTGCATTAGGCCTTCAGCCCTCACCTTTTCCCAACTATCACCCCCTGTACAGTCCGAGACACTTAGGCTGGATTTTCAGCATGCTGCTAAATAAGGTTTTCTCTTCCGATCATATTACAGACGGTTTTCCTTCTGCATTTTTTTCAATAGCCACCTACATACCTCGTTCGATTTCGTTTTTGATCGATTTATTTCCCCGTTATGGATGTTGTTCAGTTATATTTGTACACGGTCGGTGAATTTCCACCAGATATTCTCATAAGCAAGGTACGGCACCGGGGAGGAAATTCGTCATACAGACGTCAGCCTTCTCGTAATCAAACGTAACGACAACGGGGATGGAAAATCATTGTTCCTCTTTTAATCATCTCTACTTCTTCACAACATAATCGAGATTATTCTGACGTAAACGTGGTGCTACTATCGGAGATTATTTTCTCAGGTTCTCAAAATAACTTTTCTGAATCCAAATTCTGGATGGTCTCTTTGAAGCTGTAGTTCTGGTCAGATGATCTATATACACTTGTGAAACGCAAGCACCACTTGAATTTGGGACGACTAAGCAATCAGATCTTGTAACCTTTTTAAATCTCTCTGCAATTCAAAATTTTGTAAAGTTAGAGAATTTTAAATCATTATTTTCAATCTTGAAACGAACTTGGTAAGGTTAAAAAATAGTTTACCACAAAACTAACTTAATCTATTAAGCCACATATCTAAAACGTAGTATCCCAGATATTATGTGTTATTCTAAAAAAACTAACAAAAGTAATTTAACAAAACTAGTAATAGTTTCTTATATTAATTAAAAAAAAACTAAAGTGTTGTTGACATTAGGATAAAGAAAAAAAGAAACATAAACGAGGCAACGATGATAGTTCAACGTCAGATGAAGATGATGATGATGATGAGTTCTACGATGTCGAAAATAACAATACAAATTTCAATAGCAATTACCATCTTGATGTGGCGGTCGATGATGATGCAATAATACCATTGCGAAAATCAAAACCACTTGAAATTTCGAATTGTGAAAATACCAACAAATCACATGGTCCTTTATGTTTACTATCCTCAGAACAAAATAAATCCAACAACACCACAACCACCACCACCACCACCACTGAGCACTCTAATTTTAATAATTCACAAGTAGTTAAGAAAAGTGAGAGCACTGAATCACTGAAAAATATTGATTTACCTCAGTTTAGTCGGTCAAGTGTAGGCGGATCAAAATATTTACTAAATGTTCATCCAAACTTGCAAGAAAATGACAATGATTTGATGTTTGAGTCACGTTTTGAATCTGGAAATTTGGCAAAAGCCATTAAAATTACTGCAAATTATTATGAATTGTATTTGCGCCCCGATTTATATACTAACCGGCATACACAATGGTTTTATTTTCGGGTGACGAATACGAGACGAGGTATTACATATCGGTAGGTATAGGCAATTGGTATATATTATTTTCAAACTAAATTCGATTCTATGATTTAGGTTTTCTATTGTGAACTTGGTCAAATCGGACAGCCTATACAACGAGGGAATGAGGCCTTTATTGTATTCCAAGGCTGAAGCGGATGTACGGAAAATTGGATGGCGCAGATGTGGAGAAAATATTTGTTATTTCAAGAATGATGATAGCCCGTAAGTACAAACATAGTTTGTTTTAGTTAACTAAGAAATATATGGTTGTTAAGAATTAAGACCATAATTGTCGATAAAGAAACAATTTGGTCAGGTTTTAATTGGCTCAGTTGTGCTAATTGAGCTAGTGTGTTGAATCGTCACAATTCCTTTAGGATTTCTTGATACAGCCCCAGAAAATGAGTTTTATCAGGGTAAAGAAAAATTTATTAGTCGGTAAATGGAATAGTTGTTTTGTATACAAATTATTAATTACAAAATGGCAATGCAACGTTATTTTTACTTTGATCATTCAAAATTAATTTGATAAATTTTAAGAATTTTTTAATTACGTACTAATTTTTTTCTAACAATTCTAATTCCAGCACTAATAATGATGAAGACGATGACAACGGCTCTTACACACTCACGTTTAATATAGACTTTCAACACGACAAAGACACCGTTTACTTTGCACATAGTTATCCTTACACATATACCGATCTACAAGATTATCTAATGGATATACAGCGACATCCTGTAAAATCAAACTACTGTAAATTACGATTGCTGTGTAGATCCCTAGCCGGAAATAATGTATACTATTTAACTGTTACGGCACCATCGATGGACGAGGAAACCCATAAAAGGAAACGTGCCGTCATTGTTTCGGCTCGCGTTCACCCCGGAGAAACCCCCGCATCATGGATGATGAAAGGATTCATGGATTTTATAACGGGTGATTCGGTAGTGGCCAAAAAATTACGCCATAAATTTATATTCAAATTAATACCAATGTTGAATCCGGACGGTGTTATTGTGGGCAATACACGAAATTCGTTAACCGGCAAGGATTTAAATCGTCAGTATAGGACAGTGATTCGAGAAACATATCCCTCGATTTGGTATACAAAAGCTATGATTAAAAGACTGATGGAGGAATGTGGCGTTGTTATGTATTGTGATATGCACGCACATTCCCGTAAGCACAACATTTTTATATACGGATGTGAAAATAGGAAAATGCCAGATAAGCGTCTAATTGAACAGGTTTTTCCGTTGATGCTGCATAAAAATGTGGCGGATAAATTTTCTTTTGAAAATTGTAAATTTAAAGTGCAACGAAATAAAGAGGGGACGGGTCGAATTGTTGTTTGGATGCTTGGCATTACGAATAGCTATACGATGGAAGCATCATTTGGCGGGACTACACTTGGCGTTCGGGCCGGAACACATTTTTCTACCATGGTATTATTATTTTAAACAAAAATTTAATTTCATCTAATTTTTGTTTTACTATATATTATTATCCAAACAAATAGGATTACGAACATCTTGGCCGCGCATTTTGTGAAACGCTTATGGATTACTCGGACGAGAACCCATTAAAAGTAACTCGAACATTTAAACTATTGAAAAAAATTAGACGACGAGATCGTAAACTAAGAAAGGCCGCCAAACGCGCGAAAAAACTGGTAGAGGAAGAACGTTTATTAAAATTACAGCAGTTAGAATTTAGTTTCGAATAGTTTCATCGGTTGGTTGATCGTAGGGAAGTTTTTTCGTATATTTGGCGGTTTTTGTCGTTTTGTTTTATAGTTTGTTTAATTGTTGATTTATTTATGTTTCCTTTTTATATTTAGTTTATTTAATTATTGTTTTTTTAATTATTATTAAATTTTGGTTTTTAAACAATTTTTAGTTTTGTTTTTATTTGAACTTAATCAATATACCTTATTCCATGAATATAGGATCGCTTGCGAACGAAAATACTATTCCGATTAGAACAAGAAGGTTCAAGTGCGGATGAACCACAAAATATCCCCCTCTCGGATTATTCAAGCGACGAAGGTGATACATCACCGTCTAGTTCTGAAAATGAAAATGGTAATTTGTCCGATTTTGAAGGCCCATGTTGTCAACCACTAAAGGTACCACCATCGTCGCCTGTCCTACAGGAAAAATCGGTTAAAACTAATAAAAAGGTAACAAAAATTTTCTGTTTTTTTCATTTGCACACATCGGGCACGCTTTAAAAATGTTTACAGAGGAAACCGGCAAAATCGAATATATTGGCAAAGAGTTGCACCAAATTCAAGCAGAATGTGTTGAAATTTAAGAAGCAAATTAAAATGTTCGAAGCAAAAGAAAAAACAGCATTAAAGGTAGGATTTGTTTTATCTAATTACCGAACCCTGTAAAATTCGCCAATTACGAGACCCTATCCGATCAAATCACGAAAAAAATGGGTTTCCTTGTTAATTTAGCAATATGATTGATTCCTAAGTGCGACAACCAATAAATCAAAATACAAAATACATTTTGAACAAACCAAAAAAAAAAAAAGAAAGAAAATCTTGGCACCGCTGAAATATTTTAGAGGTGACCAAAAATTTTAAGTATTTTTCTCTCTGTTACGACGGTTTCACAACATAGCACAATTCACACAAAAAAAATGTTAATTAGAAGTGGCAGATTTTATTGAACTTGATATTGAAAATCACACTACAAAAGATTTCATTTATTTTACAGAAAAAGACCAAGACCAAAATTCGAAGGGAATCATTTAAATCAAATCGAAATGTAAGTAATGGGGCGTTGGTTATCTATATATGGTTAAAGATAATTCGTGCTTTTGAAAAATTTTAGAGTCGACGCCAAATTTTGGATATTCCGACAACAGATCCGGGAGAAGAGTTTATGACCGCGTGCAATATTACAAGCGGCGAAGATGACGAATCCGATGAATATTATGACAGTGTCAATAATAAATTATCAAATCGGACTATTCGTAATGAGTATATAAAAAAATTTTCAAATGTTTATGAGGCTGTGTGTAATATGCCACCCGAGCTTATAATAAAATCGGCGAAAAAAGATGAAGTCTACTTAATGGTTAATGATTTAAAAAACAAAACAAATTCAGCGCCCCTAACAATCGCCACCGACCTTCCACCTATTAACTCAGCACAACGTTCCAAATCGTGGCATAATTTATCCAAGATGAATACTCGCAACATGCAAGAGGGGAACTATGAACAAACAGAAACTGTTAAATATTCATTGAAAAAGAAAATTTGGAGCGGTGTCGAAGATCGAAATACTAATCGGCCACTTTCATGGGGTATTCCACAGATTGTGAAAATTCCTACTTTCGATAGCGATGCCGTACTAGAGGAATGTTCACAAAAATTAGCCATATTGCAACAAGAGATCGAAGAATCGCGTATGGTTTCGATTAAATCGCCTACAAAAACTTTAAGCGGCATACCTAATCTACGTGCTTCACTACATAGTGCGGATGTAACGAGTTTGCAACACAAAAGCACTAGTAGCTGCGGAAGCAAAATCAAATCTGCGCGATCCGCTGCAAGCGAGCCCGTCACTCAGTTTAGTTTATTGCATGAGAAGGATAAAAAGAAGCGTGTCAATCTAACGAAAATTGTTCAAACCGCCGATATTTTAACACGGCTGACTAAAACCAAATTACCACC
This sequence comes from Tipula helvola, assembly GCA_963556165.1. Taxonomy (NCBI): domain Eukaryota; kingdom Metazoa; phylum Arthropoda; class Insecta; order Diptera; family Tipulidae; genus Tipula; species Tipula helvola. The sequence goes on from OY744482.1 coordinate 394,335,562, forward strand.
GGGCTCATTGAATAGTAAAGTGGCTAGTAAATCCAGTAACACACCATCGATAAAACCGATTACACCGCGGCCTTCAAAAGGGCCGAACAAATTTAAGACTGGCGGTAATGTTGCCATAGCCGTACAACCAATCAAGAAAAAATTGAAAACACGTGCTGCGACCGCACTGCCCATAACCAAATTGTCACCGAAGCGACAAAATTTACTAGATTGTGAAACGGACACGGAAAATGTTAAAATTTTTGTTAAAAAGGTTAAATCAAAACTTAAAAAGAAAAAGAAGGGGTCATCTTAAAAAAAAAGTCGGTGGGAGTTTTTTGATTTTTGTATCGCGCTAATTTATTTATAACATTTTAGAAAATTAAAGAGTTTCTTTATAAGTTTGGTTGTGTTCTTTTTATTGACTATTCAAGATTTTTTGTTATCCATCAAACTCGGTCGGTCGTACCATCAAATACAAAAATATTTACCAATCCTTAACCAGACAAAGTTCTTTAGACAAAACTCTAAATATGTACCTACTTATAATGGCACACGTCTTCGAATCGCTGCAGTAAGTATTCAGCCATGATGGAAATTAACTTTTTATTGCCAAAAAAAAAAAAAATCTTACGTCGAGATGTTATCTCTAGTCTTAATTATGATCCCACACAAGATTTACGATCCAGATAACGTGAAATAAAACCAAAATTCCATTTTTGTACGAATCAAAAATCGATATAATTTTCACTTCCTGCACACGTTCAATCATGACAGAACAAGAGCTGTAATTTACTAAACTTTAGAAAATAAATTGCGTGCATCCACTTACCTTAACTATATAAAAACGTGTGATAAAACGAAAATGTCTGTAATTAACAAAATTAAATTAAAGAAATATTTAAAGGCGGCCTTTTTCTAATTTACGACAGAACACAATAATACAATATACAAACAAAAGTATTTTTGACAGTTCGCAAAAATGTTGAGATGAAATTGCACAGCGTAATGCTGAACATACCCAACCCAAGTAACCATATTATATCACAAAAAACGAACGAACCACAAAAAATGACGTTTAACCCATTACCGCCCGCCGTATTCGTTTGAGTACACCACCGTTTTGACAATTGGAGCATCACGGAATCCACCTAGTGGAAATTTTTTAAACTGAGCTACCCGATAATTTGACGTTGGAAATTATTATAAACAATTCCAATTTCCCAATTCCAACAATTTTTACTTACCGGATAAAGTCCGATTTAGGCGTACCAACATTGTTTTCCAACAAATTTTTTGTTGCCACTTAGAGCTACACGCAACACAAAAAAATGTACACGCGACAAAAAGAGAAAAGTATAAAACAACAATGGCGGCCGTGCCATAATTTTTTGGCGGTATAAAATCGACAAGAAAATTTTTAATAAATACGGCGCTGATACTAGTTTATTTATCAAAATTATGGCTTTTTCGGGTAAAATGAAAAAAATTCGAACTTAAATTTTATTTTATTATTAAAATTTTAGTAAAATATAATAAAGCGCTATAAAAATTTCGCAAATCGCCATTTTTATTGTGTTTGTTGCTATAAAATATCAAAAATATACTCGGGTCAAGTATATTTTATAGTCAAATTTATTTTTATAGTAACAAATGGTAAAGTAGTTTATAGTAACAATTGGAAAAAAATCCAATAAAATTTTTGTTGGTATATATTTTTGTTCTTGTCTTACAAATGAAAATCATAATGTACTAATATCTTCATTTTTTGTTGGGAAAACAATGTTGGTACGTCTAAATCGGACATAATTGTAAATAATTCCAATTTTAAACTATAAAAACAATTATTAATAACCGCATTGCTAAATTTTCTTTGGTCGTATTTGTGACAAACGTCATTTTATCAGGTGCATCATTTTAACATTTTTCCTTGAGAGGCGCTTTCTCTACTTTTACAATCGTCAATAGGAATAAACATAGAAACAATTTTGTTTCAGGTCTCTCTTTTTATATGTATATGTCCGCATTTTTCCCATAGCGGTAAAAGATGTAGAGGAGGGAGAAATAAACAAACGTCAAGTGTAAGCAAATCGGTGGGAAAAAGAGAAAGAGTAAAATAGAACATGGGTCCATTTAGAATTTTATTCAATAATGGAGTGGGTTGCTTAAAATAAAACAATTAAAGTTTAAAAAATGTTTATTTTAGTTGCAAATACAACACAGATAATTATTATTTAATTGAATTTTTTAATAAAATGAATTTTATTATTAAAAATAACTTTTCTAAAAACGCGTCATTATTTTACACTTTTAGTGCGGACCTGTTCGTCTACTATGTATTCCGATCTAAAAGTAAAACCGTTTTACTAATTTAAAAAAAAAATTTGGTTAATGGTGGATTCAACGAGAAAAATTTGCTAGCTCGTGATCACGAATTGTTGAAATTTCGTCATATGTTTTACCCCCTTCAATTTTTTATTTTTTTTTTCTTATGGTTGCTCTATTAAAAATGTAAAAAAGATTGATAATTTGACAGCTAAAATATTACCGAGTTTACACCGTAGATAGTATAATAGCAAAATAGCATAATACTATTTTGCTAGCCGGTATAAAACCGGTGTTTTGATAGTATAATAGCAAAAATAAAATATAATATTTTGATTTGATAGCTATCAAATTTTAATACCTATTATATTTTAATTTATTTTATTGTAGAAGGAAATTTTGTCAGTGGATTATTGATAAATTAGTCTAGAAACATTATTCCTTTTCATTATTTTGTTATAATTTTCTGTTTTTTATCAATATTTTATGCGGTGTAAAACTGACTACGGTAGATAATAAAATAGTATTATCCTATTTTGCTATTTTACTATCTACGGTGTAAAGCCAGTAGTCAGATTTTTTTGAGTGTTAAGGAAAACAACAGCAGTTTATATGAAACTATCTTAAAATGTTTGAAAATAACTTAATTTTAATAAAAATAACCATAACTACAAAAGAAACTCAAACAGCACAAGATTAAACCTAAAGAATACGAATTGCCTTTTCCTTATGTTTTAATTTTTCACTTGATTTTCACAAAAACAATTACCGGCTTGACATAAAATGAATACATTTCAATTAATTTTTTATTAAAAAATATTTAATATATGTCTGTAATAATAGAAATAAAATTTGATCTGTGCCACTTCATACAAAAGATATGAACAATATTTCAAACCAATATTCATCAAACTATTTTTACTTCTAGAGAATTGGTACACCAATAGATCATGTTTTCCGAAAGAGGCAGCACGATCAAAGAAAAAGTACAGAGCGTTTGCCACTAGATGTCCAATCAAAAAAATATTCCAACGTTTTTCAAAAGGCGACGGCCAAAATCAATTTAATTATCACGTATTAATAATAATCACTTTCATAACACGAAAATATTTTTGTTTATGTTTACAAAATGCACACATAAAAATGTCATACAATTTTTGACAGCAAATATTTAATGACACTTATCTAGTGGCATAATGTGAAAGTTGCTTATGCTTTCGGAGTTTTACGAAAGATGGTAGTTCTACGGTTAAAGAAAATTTGACATTTAAACATGATCTATTGAGGTAAATATGTACTAAAATTGAAATTTACTGTACTAAATCATTTACTCGACTATTTATACGCAGCCTTTGTACTAAAATTTAAACTGAGTTTTGATTCTGATGATAAGACTTTTCAAAATGTCACAAGAAAAACATGACAAATTGAACAAAATTTATGATTTGGTTTTTGGTGACTTTTATAGCTGCCGTTTTAAATAAAATACATATGTGTGAGTATATTTTTCTAGTTTTTAATAATTCTTATGTTATAAATTTTAATTATGTTCAATTGTTTATATTTTAATTTAAATAAAGCAATGTGTAGCTGTAACCGAGTGTGCATCGAACTCTTCATAGGCAAAAATTGAGCTTCCGTCGTGCAGTTAAACGGGTCGCTCTCATCTTTCAGATTACGCTTAATTTTTGCCTGTTTTCTGAAATTAAATTAATAATGAAATTTTTGTAGTATGCTACAGTTTTATATATAATTTTATTTGTAAAACACACAAAATAAATAGGTGTACAATGGTACTTACTTTCTTTGTATTCGTCTTAACCTTCTGTTTAATAGGTACACATCCATTAAAAAATAACAATAATAAATCAAATTTTATAATTAATAATTTTTTAATAAGGGGCTGTTCACAAATTACGTAACGCAATTTTTCCGATTTTTTAACCCCCTCCCTCCCTCTCGTAACAGATCGTTACAAAGTGCGAGGAACCCCCCTCCCCCAGAAGAATAACGTAACAAATTTAAAGCAATTTTTAAATATTTTTTAAATAAATTTTTTATTCAAAAAAAAAAGAAAAATTCATTATAACTTTAAAAAAAAAAGGAAAATATTAAATAACTACCCGATTTTCCAGTTGAAAGCGAAAATGTAGGGATCAGACTAAACATTGGCCAAGATTTAAGTCCTAGAGATGCTTTTGACAACTTATTTAGTAAAAAAATAATTGAAAATGTTTATTTTTTGCGTACTTAAAGTAGAAGTTATCTCGAGAACAGTAAAGTTTATTTAATCACTAGACCTAGTGTGTACTGTGGAAAGAAAATTCAGTTATAGTTAATTAATATGAGCTTCATTGAATAATATGCTTGAATATGATGCATCATCTTTAGGTTAATTTATCAAATTAATAAAAATTTAATATCCAGAAAAATTATGTAATTTTTTGGAAAAAAAAAAAGAAATTGTTTGGTTACGTAACATTTTGAAAACACCCCCGCTCCCCATCGTAACAAATCGTAACAAAATTTTCAATACCCCCCCACCCCTAAGGCCGTTACGTAATTTGTGAACAGCCCCTAATTTTAATTAATCAAATTTTAATTTTTTGTATATAAACAACACAAAACACAAGCACTTAATTCAAAATGAGAAATGTCGTTAAAATTAACCTTAAAATAAAAGTGCGGTACTAAAGCCGCATCCACACGGGGCGTTAAATGTACTTATGCGCGCATTTAGCGAATGTAAACGTCGTGTGGATGGTTTTCACATGACGAATGTCATGCCCGCATAACCGCTTACATTCGCTAAATAAGCGAATACGCGCACATAAGTATACATTTCACACCTCGTGTGGATGCGGCTTAAAAATGCAACTGCTGTTAAAACTCCGATCTTTTTTACCCCGGTCAAATAAATTATAATACCCTATAAAGGACATAATGATACTTTTCCATAGTAAACTTGTGGTCAATGATATTGGCAGATTTATCGATAATGCAGTATTATTTAATACGTGAAAACATAGTTCGGGATAACTTCTAAAGATGTCAGCTTTAACAATTTTTAATTTTTGGTAAATAAATCAAAAATAAAATTAATTTTTTTTTTAATTCATGTCTAGTTGTAAGTTTTATTCGTGTTTTTTGCTTTTGTTTATATTTTTGTTTCGATACAACAAAACAATTTTTTAAAAAAACTACTAGTGCCATCTTAAGATTTAATCTATGTATCGCCGTTTTTTGACAGCGAAGACCGTTATAGGTATTATAATTTATTTGACCCCGGTGGTCATCAGCGAACACTAGGAATATGGCAGTGTAAACTGCATATTGCATAATCGGGAATGTCCCAGAAAACATCTTGGTCTAAAATCAAATTTAGTACGGAAAAATCTAGTACGTCCGAGCGTTAAAATTTCCACTGCTGGTAGGGCACACATTTGCATGATTGTACAATTGTTCAGGCATGTACATGTAGGCTTATTTGCAACGGCTTGTAAGACAGAGAGAGAGAGAGAGAGGAAAATCATAAAAAAACGTCAAATTAACAAAACTACGGTCGGGAAAAAATTTTGTTTTACCGCATTTTACTGTTTCTCAAGAAAATAATACGTTTTCATCTATTTTATAAGTACTTAAAATGCTTACAAATATATAAATTCGTAAAAAGTTGGTATTTAAAAAAACGAAAAATTTGTCTTGTGCGTTGTTTGTCCTTAGTGCCGCTGCGATCCAAGTGCAAGTATGAAGCGTAAGAAATCGGCAAATAATGCTCAAAAGGTAGCTAAACAAGTGCAAATCTCGAGTGAAAATACGGAAGCGATAGCTTTACAAACACCTGAAAGTTGTTCTCTGTGTCTAAGTGACGAAAGTCCAGCATCTGAATGCCAACAATTTTTGCTCGATAATTTAGAAAATGCCTTTGGCTTTTCGGTGGTGAGTGGCGGGCGGAGACGCGCGATTTCAATAAAACAAAAATGTAATAGGTGTTTTTTTTTATAATTTCAGCTTAACATACCTGACAAAAACAAATTTAAAATATGTGTTACGTGTTCGTATCACATCAACATCTTGGCCAAATTTGTAAATAATAACATTTGTATGTCAGGCGCCAATCCTCTTTGTTTCATGTGCAAAAATTACACAGTTTTTGATATAAGGCCGAATGACTTAAAGGTCCAGCTAAAGAATTCACCATTTGGAACTGTAAGTAAATTATACTATGTCGAATTTAGGGCTCTGTTACAATTTTCAGCCTTTTTATGTATTTCAGCAAACCGAAGATAAGGGGAACTACTATGCTTGCGTCGTTTGCCTCTACCAATTGAGGAAATATCAAAACTACAAGAATCTGATCGATAATTATCGTAATGAGCCAGTTACTCCTACTACAAGTACAAAAGCACTTGTAAAATCCACTGTAGCTCTAAAATCCACTGTAGCTTTAAAATCCACTGTTACTCCAAAATCCACTGTTACTCCAAAATCCACTGTTGGGCTAAAATCCACTGTTGCTCGTGTGAAATCCACTGGTGATCAAAGTGTATCTGGGTCGTCGGATCCATCAGTCGTTTCATCCACAAAAACTGTAAAATGTCCGACCGTTTTGTTACACAAACTTGATGTCTCGAAATTTAAATTAACTTCGTTCGATTTGGCCGAGGATAATGCTATCACGACAAAACCTGGTCGGAAACGCGGCAGACCTGATTCAATTCACACTGAGGTGTTACCAAAGAAACGTCGTTATGATCCATCACCATCGCCTGAACCATCAGACGATTCAGATGTCGATGATGCGGAATCTCTTGTATTCGAAACTTGGGGATCGGGGAAAAAATCAGGAAAACGAGTCACCATAAATACGCGGCCAAGCGTAATGAAAGCGCCGTCCGGAGCGAGCAAAACCCCTATGAAATCGGCATTGAAGACACCACAGAAAACCCCCCAAAAAACTCCACAGAAAACTCCAGTGAAAGCACCCCAGAAACCTCCATCTAATAAGGGGAAGCCCGCCGGAAAGCTTCAAATCAAATTTCCGCCTCGGGTAGCTAAATCCCTTAAAGAGGCACCTGAAGTTGAAAAAGTAACTGGAAGAGGAAGACCTTCAAAATCACCTATAGTCGTTACGCCCGTCGAGCCACCTAAATCGATTGGAAGACCACGAAAATCAACCAATGCGTCACCCCGACTACCGGCAAAATTAGAAACAAAAAATTCGAAAAAAGTTGAAGTCGACGAAAAGAACGCGGATGATAATGTTGGTGAGTCTATTACTGAAACACCGAAAACTGGTCGAAAAAAACGAATGCCTCCTAAAAAACCGACTCCTATGAAAACTCCAGCTGAAAAGAAACAAATGGTGGCTGTGGTACCTGCGGATGAGGGAGTTGAGGAGAAGGATGATAGCGATGCTGAGGATACCTTACTTACTGAAAATGATTTAGTAGATATTCCGGAAAGCTCTGATGTTACGCCTGAAAAAATCATCGATCTCATCGATGACCAGGAAGATGATGATCAGGCCGAGGTGATAATTCCTGAGGACACCGATAACATGGCAAAAATGATCGTAGAGGATGACTCAGAAGTAAATCATGAAGATTCCGATAATGAGAACGCTGGCGGGGGAAAAGAATCGCGAGAAATGTCTGGTAAAATTATAGATCCGAATACATCTGTAAATCTGCTCGACGATGATGATGATGATGGTGAGCAACCAACTCCAACCATTATTGGAGACACCGTATCCGAGATAGTTGAATTCATAAAAACCACTATAGCACAGGAGGTCGAATCTCAAAACGATACCGTAGCTGGATCAACATCAACTTCTACAAAGGCAGCAGCGACTGGAACTACAGCGAATGGAAATTCAAATTCGGACAAAGAGAATAACGTCGATCTACTGCGGGACGAAAGTAACTCGAGTGATTTTGGTGTCATCAAAAAATTGAACAACAACGAGCGTGTCCAATTGGACATAAACATGGATAAGATATTTGATGAGCTTAGAACAGAGGCGACACCATGAGTGTCCCCATCCATAGAATTTAGTAATTTTCATTTTAAATTTTTGAATAATATTTAGGTAGTAGTTTTGCTGCACCCACCCACTCCAACTATCACCTTTTATCACATCCCCGGTTTTATTAAAATTACATTTGAATTATCCCCAATTTTATTGCCCCTCAAAAATCATTTGATTTGAGACGTACAAAAATTACTTAAAAAAAACACCAGACATCAATTGAAGACCCTTTTTTCACCTTCATACATACCTAATTATTTTATATAAACAAAAAATGAATACTTCGTTTATTAATTAAATATTAAGCGATTAACTATATTTGATTAGAAAATTAAGAATAAATAAAATATTATAAAAAATTGGTGTCCGAAATGATTCGGGTATTTTCGTATTGTTTTGGAGATATTCGTTTTGATTCCGAAGCTTTCGTAGAAATTTTCAGACTATAAATTATTGAGTTTATAATGGAATAGCCTCCCACAATTAATTTTATTTTGTAATAATAAAGACAAAGTATAAGACAAGTTACAGTAATTACTGTTATGGTGGCTTAATATTCCGCGAGCCCCTCAATTTAATTTTTTCCTTAGCCAACTCACTTTGGATCAAGTGAAAATTGACCGTACTCTTGATTTCATCGATCTGATTGATTATGCTGTTCAAATAGACACCTTGATGTTCAATATCCTGTGTTATAGGTTTTTTATTATCAGCTGCAACTTGTTGCGGTACAGGTTCCTTTCCCGTAAAATCAAAAGTCGTATCCGTTGTACTAACCGTTATTCTGTTATCGGTGGAGTATTCCCAAAATGGGGCACGTGTCGATTTCCAATCGAGTAACCGCCCTATGTACAAATTATTGCCAAGCGGTTGTTTGTCCGCTTTTAATATGGTCTCAATGAATGTTAGTTCAATTTCGGAAGCGATTGCGATCGAGGCACGAAAGCGCGCATGTCGAATTTCAGAAAGTTTTCCTAAACTTGCATATGCTGATATTGCGTGTACAAATTGTTCGGCCGCTTCAACGCCTTCGCCGCATGCGAGCAGATAATCACCTTGCAATTCGTAATATCTGGCCAAATACTCTTTCAAATCATTCTTCTCGATAATTTTTTTCAACGATCTCAAATGCTTCTCACAAACTGCCAAATGCTTGTCCGCTAAATAGACTGTGGCCAAATAAAAATAAGTTTCGGCCATAACTTCTGAACTGCCAGCCGCCTGAGCATAGCTTTGGGCTTCTAAAAACACTTCCGTTGCTTTTTCATTTTTACCCATATGATGTAAAATTTTACCATACTCCAAATAGCATTCAGCTATGCCAATCGGTACGTCTGCTTCTAAGGCAATTTTTATCGAGAGTTCAGCAAAATTGGCCGCTTTTTGATTATCATCTTTAACCAATCGGGAAGCCGCCCTATTCAAAGCATCGAAATATTTCAGAGACACTTCTTTGGCTAAGAAATTAAAATCCGTATTCGAAATTGTCCATTCAGTTTCGTGGCCAATACAAAGCGGCTTTGCTAGCCCAAACTGATGCACTGCCTCCTCAACATTATCCATTTTCTCGAAATAAAATGTTCCAAAATGATATCGAATCCGTGTCTCGGTTATCGCTTGGTCAGTTACATTTGGTCCCGTTACTTCTTGAATGGCTAGAAAAAAGATTTGCTCCGCCAACCAGTATAGATCATGATGTAAATTAGTGAACTCGAGGGCCAACCTTAAAAATAAGTCAATAACACATTTTGAATTGCCCGCCCGTTTCGACAACTCTATTTGGCGTATTTCAGTCGCAAATTGATAAAGCACATTTTTCGATTTGACAAATCGTTTCACCACCAATCCCTTTGGTATGTTAAACGAATTTTCAAGGTCTACAAGTTTTTCAAGAAGTGCTGCACTATGTGGATATCCACCTTCGTACAATTCTAATATGGTGGCCATATAGTATGGAATTCGTGCTTTACGCACATCATAACTAGTTAGCTGACGAACTTTGGCTCGGAGACGAGCCTTAATTGAAGGAAGATCTTTTTTCAAGTGGGTGGTAAGTCCGGGCCGGACTAAACTTTCCTGGCTGGTTTTGCTTACGTGGCTTAGTCGGGTTATCTGGCTTGGGTGATTATGTTTGCTCGATTGGGTCGCTGGGCTTTGGTCGCTTTGGCTCATGATGAAATAATACAATTTTAAAAAGAAACAAAACCTCTTAGTATTTGAAATCGAATGCTGCTTTGTCGAATAGCAAAAATTCCACAGCACTTGCGACAATAAATCAATCTTTGGGAAAATTCTTTCATAATATTTTGGTTTTTATTACGCTCGACTAATTGTCTCGCAATTTTATGTGAAAAATGTTGTCTATTGTTTCCTTCTTTTTCTTTTTAAATTTAGAAAAGAAAATTAATCATCGTCAGATGTGGAAATGACATTATTTACAAAAATTTCGATACTTACTTAGTTGCTGGTATTTTGTTGATGAACTGTACACGATGAATTTTCTCATTCATTGGTGGTACACAATCAAAAGCGTATTGTATCTGTATAGAAATTTTCATGGCGAAAGAAAATACGAAAAACCACATGGTGAGGTTTTCCTCGTGTTTTAATTGTTTGTTTATATTAAATCAGTTACACCTCGATTTGCACGGTGCGGGCAAATATATGTGTATGATTTGGTAGTTTGGCGGGAAGTATGTAATAATACGGTGCTTGATTGTTTAGTTGCTAAACACGGTAAGTGGTTTTAACTATAGTTGCTGAATTTCATCCATATATGGCCGGTTTATTTAGCGTTGTATGCCGTAAATCAACTTAGTTAAATCGACACTATAGTCACTTGAGTAGTGGCTGAATTATTTCCTATTTGCTCAATTTTAAGGGAAAGGTTCACTGGCTACTATGCTGGCCACTGTACAAATTTGCAGATATTCAGAAATATCTCATTAGCTTAGTGAGAAATATTGTCAGTAGATAGTTACGACCATGCAAACTGAGCGTTAATTTTTCTTTATTCAGCCACTTGTTGTTTTTGTGAATTTTCCAATCTAAACCAATAGTTTGATGTTGTTATAAGTAAACAGTTTACGTTTTTCTTTTCCTTTTGCCATTTGGTAAAGCCAAATAACAACTCTCATGGTATTGTGTGTGTAAACATTTCTATTAGTTTGTTGTTGGTGGAAATTATTCGTGCAACAAACACACAGCGCCCGATCTGAAAAAAAAACATTTTCTTTCTATTTTGTTATTGTTATTTGATTTTCCTTTTTTTGTTGGTAAAAACAGTTTTCATTTCACAAAAAATTCAGTTGAACATCAACTATTGAGATGTTCTGATGGATTTTTTTGTGCCCTCGGAAAATATTTGGTTTTTGGTTTCGATTCATTTTTGAGTAGTGTTCGAGCATTTGATTTTAACGGTTGCGCTTCAAACGTGAAACTCTATGTTTGAACAATTAACGTTTTTTTGTTTGTGATTAGTTTAAAACGTGATTAGTTAGTAGTTTAGTACTTTGTGTTTAATTGTTTTGAAAAAATATAAAAAAAAGAAAAGAAAATTTATTAAGAAAATTACAAAGTGGAAATTCTTATTAAAAAATAAAATGCTAGTTTTGTTTATTTAAAATAAGAAAAAAAGAAGTGAAAAGTTAATATTTACACTGATGATAATTATACACGAGATTTTTGAGCAAAACAACTAAATTTTTTTTTATACATAAAATCTCAAAATAGCGTAAAAATGTCTGATGATGATACGGGAGATGAATTGTTGAATCATTTAAAGGAGATAGATAGTCGCAATGGTATTGGGCCGCGTGAAACATTTCGCACTCGATTAGCCGCAATATCGAAGAAATTGCGACTGAAAAAAGTGATGGGCCATGTTGGCTTGCTGATTTCGTTAGCAACTTATTGTGCGGTTGGTGGAATTGTAAGTAAGCAAGCTAATTGATTTATATTTATAGGTAATTGTGTTATTGTGTTCTTCTAAATGTGTAGGTTTGACAGTTTTTTGTTTGTTATTTTTGGATTATCTTAATTAGTGACTATGTGGCCTCTGCTAATGAACAAATGTTGAGTTCATGTGCGCGTCTCGTCATTATTACATTTCGTGGGATTTTAGTGACACGTTAAATGAAAACAGTATTAATCTAATAAATTTGTAACTCTCAAAATTATTTCTGAAGAATTACATATAAGATTATACGTAACATTAGGAATTGGCTGAGGAAACGCCTTTTGAAAATGAAACAGACTTAAGTAAAAATAAATGACATTTGGCAGCGAATAAATTACCATGTCTGACTCTCTTCTCATCGTCTCTAAACCTACAATGAGGCTTAAATTGTAGGTTAATAAAATTAAACGAATTTTATACGAGTATAAACCTAAATAAAAATTGAATAGCAAAAATATTAGGAAAAATATTTCAAATGGAACTTGAAGCATTTTAATTTTTAATTAAACTGTAACGAATACTGAATAGTTGTAATATCAGTTAAAAAATTAATTGTTTTCTATAATTGTTTATTAAAAAAAGTTTAATTATTTTATGAGGATCGAAATTTGAAATAAAACGAGTGATATCAAATTTTTACTTTCAATTTTCTCGAGTAAAACTAAAATCGAATTCAAATCCTTAATACAAATTGACCAAACACAACTTTCCTTTAATTTGAATTGAAATAATTTTCCCCAATTTAAATCAAATCGGTTGTCAATAAAATTGGTGTGGTTAATAGGGTGACCAGACGTCCTGGACTTGTTCTGGGTTTTCACCTTCTGTAAGCGCCCGGGAAAAGGTTTTATATTGTCCTGATTTTTTAGATAATATTCATTTAGGTTGCTAAATTTATTAGCGGCAATGCAAAATACCGGACAAATCATAAAAATAATAATTTCATTTTTTAATGAAAATTGGTTGAAACATTTCAGATAGCCGCGAATGTTTTATTTCTTTTAGTCAGTAAATTCAGTAAAATTCTGGCCATGTTTTATTTAAGAAATTCCATCCCAGCCCCAAATGAAATTTCTGCGATTACGGACCAATTTCATTGAAATTTGGTATCTGACTTAAACCAACTTATATTAACCATCAAGATCATTGAATGAAGGCGAATTTGAAACTTTTTTAGAAGATATTTCACCACAATTCTGTTATTTAGCTAGTGGATTTTTGCCACTCCCAAACCAATTTTGTATAGCAACTTTTTTAAATCTTGTACAATAACATCAAAATTTAATAACCATCAAGTCGAAATGTTCTGATTTTTCAAACTTTTTTAAACTTTGTCCAGGTTCAGTTATTTTTGAGATGGTCGCCCGAGTGGTTGACTAATATTGAAATAATTTATTATAAATAAAGGGTCCGATCAAAGGTTTTATAACGTACAAAGGACTCTATAAAAGCTTTACTAACATATTGGATTGCAATGTTTAGTCTGCGTATATTTTCTGAGAAAATCTCAGTCTCAGCCTTATAACAAAATTGCTAGGAACGCAGAAAATATTTTATTGCTCATTCCAATTTCTAAGTTCTTTTACCAGGAGATCGTTTCGTAGTTGAAGATTGTATAATTTGTATACAATGTATACTCTGTTCAACATGAAACCTTTCGATCAAAAGTAAATCGAGTAATCCAGGCGATTGGGTGCCGGGACGACACGATGCAAGAGGCTTCTTATTTACCTTGTTCAAGATAATAATAACAATTTACGTTGCACTTGTTATTTTGATTTTATTACTAACAGAGACAAACGAACCGATGGTCTATTTTTATCAACACTAACGTATACGCGGAACATGAATTAGACACACGAATCAATAACATGACGCTACGTTATCATTTGCTCTAGAAAAATTGTAAACACCAGGAAAAAGTTACATCAGCGGCCAAAGGTTCATCGCTGGTTCTATACATAAATCATTCCAATTTTAAATTTTTCTTTTTGTTCGTTCAATTTTCCGAATACTGACTGGCACATCTTTTTACCATGGAAATTGATTGGGGTTCTCAACAATTCATCAATCTCGTGTTGATTGGCATGTTTTCGTCTATTGCCAAGATACAAATTATTTTGATTAACATCAAAAAGTTTAGCATGGTGTAATACTCGCTTGTATCAAGACAACAAACATTTTTTAGGGACCCTACAGGGTGAACCATTCAAGTTCTCCCACCCCTAAAAATTTCAAAAATTAACTATTCTACCAAAAATGTTACAGGTTTTATTATAGAGATATTATAGAGTTAGTTAGGATGGTTTATAGTTAAGTGATCCACCCGGAAATACAAAACTTTAATAATAAAAAAAAATATTTGGTTATGGGAGAGCATCATCCTACACACTAAAAAACGTGATGAATTCATCTTAAAGAGATAAAAAAATGATTCCGAGGATTTTAACTTAATTAAATAATTAATTAGACGCATTTATAGGACTTAATTAATTTTACGAATTTTAACGTCGACACAAAGTATTATTTTCACAGTAAAGAATCTACCATCCATGATGTCTGTATATAAGTATGTATATAACAAAAGAAACTGTCCAAATTGTACGTATAAATTTGAAAAAGGCAGAACAAAAATGTAACTTGAATTGTGGTGTATTCATCCGGTTATATCGAGGTGGGGATGATTTAACCAGCACACCACCCCATTATTTGATTTAACGTTTAAAATTATTTTGTTATGTTTTGTATAAGAACATCGTGCCGAAATTTGCAAATGGTATGTTTGGAATTTTGCCTAAATCTTTTGTGTATAAATAATATTGTAAATACAAATAAATTATATTAAGATAAACTAAGAATATTTTTATTGTTGCAAAAGTATAATCTTTGACCTAAATTTATGGTTGTTGTGGAGTCACATTTTAATAATCTCCATTTTTTTTCTATAAATATGTAATATGTTCATAAACAAAAAACTGTATCTTGATATGTTGGAGAGAATATGCTCCTCGTCACCATTAAAGATTATTTATTAATACCATCTTAACATTTAAACTCATTATCACACACAACCTCTTATTATACATATTACTGTTGTTGCTGCTGTCGCCTTTGTATTATTCAGTTAAAATTCTTGAAAGGTAGATTACAAACCGGATCGATGAGGTTTTGCCTTGTGTCATAACATTTAATCTGTGTATGTCGCCTTAAAGAGGAACTTAATTAAAATTTAAAGTAAATATTACTCTTCGTATTGTATTTTGTAGTCTTAGTTTTGACTTTTGAGATGGAAAATATGCTTTTTGCTACCACTCTCCCCTCTCAAATACTTGTTTTTCAAGAAATAATTTTGTTTTGTATACATATAGGAAAATGGTTTTTCTTATTTGGTAAAAAAAGGATAAAGATGTTTGGAATTTCCGTTACATAACCGTGTAAAACTGTAAAATGCTATTTCGCTATCATAACATCGAATGACATAGACTTTCGTTGTTGTTGTTTTTTTTTATAGGAGACATGGTCGTTAGCTAAATCTTATTATTTAATTTAACGAAAGAATTTGTAATTTGTATTTTTAAATTGAATTTTAAATGAGCAAAATAAGCATTACACTGCAGGATAACAAAAAGGTTTAGTAAGAAATCATTTAAATAATGTTTGAGTTATAAAAATAATGAGAATAAAAAAAATATCTTACTACTCGCCCGAGGGACGGAATTAGGTGACATTTAGGTGCAAGAATGGGGTTTTTGCGCTAATACCTCGAAAACTATAAAATTTTCAAGAAACGGATTAATCCAAATGAAATAGGAGAAAATTTCCCCAGAAAATGGTTAAATGCATTATGGCGTAGGTGCTTTTGGTAAGGTATGGCATGCGGGATTACAATATAAAATTAAGCAATTTGTACCGCATGATTCCAACAGAATATCAACAAAGTATCTAAAATTGACAATTATTACGGACCATTAAGTTCGGTATATCAAATGGCTTGGCCTATTATAAACCTGCCATATATCCATTATAAACTTGCAAGCAATTAAGTAACTGTCGCAACATTTGCGACCACAGAAGTCTTGCAGGAGAATATCAACAGTATTCAAGTATGAATGAAAAAATGGCGAATTAAAGTTAATGAAGCTAAATCTAATCATGTAGTCTTTACAAACCGAAAAGATACATGATATTGATCACCAATACAAATAAATACCAGGGTGATATACCTTAAACTGACGAAGTAAAACATATATAGGTAGTAACCCCGGCCAACGTCTAACTTGGCGTAAACATACTATACTTTGAGCAAAAGAGAAAGTAACCTGGTAAAGTTAGCCGAAATAAAATATTGTGACTAGGCCTGTTTTAGGCGGATATTACATTATCACATTTATATAGTTATATAAATATAATTATATTTTTTTACAAAGGAAATACTGTTATATTTAGCTTCAAGAAGCTAAATATAACAGACAATCCATTAATTTTTTGTTAATAGTGGTACATAGTATTCAGGAACTTATCCAGGAAAAGCGAAAAATTCGTCGTCAATGGCAACAAACAAAATCACCGTCATTAAAAAGGGAATTAAATCGATCTATTAAGACTCTTAGATTTGCTTTGCGGGAAGAAGAAAACCAGAACGTCCAGAATTATTTAAGTGAACTTTCGGCAACCGAAGGGACAGGCTACTCTTTGTGGAAGGCAACAAAAAATTTAAAAAGGCCAACAAACTCGAATCCACCAATCAGACTTCCAACTGGGGATTGGGCGAGAAGCGATGAAGAAAAAGCCAATGCTTTTGCTGCTCATCTAACGACAGTATTCGCACCACACCAGGAAACAAATTCTTTCGTGCTACCCGAGCAAATGTTGAAATTAGCCAAAAAAACGAACGAACTTTTGGTGGTGAACCCACAGTAATTTCAGGACGGAATTTGAGGGCGAATTTCGGAAATCAGATTCTGATTCAAAACACTGTACAATGTATATGCTCAAAAAATTAACATCATGTGTAAATTATAAATCATCTGTTTACTAGAATCATAAAAAATAAATTTCAGGTTTATGAAAGAAGGTAAAATTTAAAAAAAAATTATGTTTTTTGTACATTTTATTGATTTCCAGAATTTTTAGTTAATTTCGGGAAATTGAGTTTTGTCGCTCCCGGCTACCAGGATTTTAAAAACAGTCGGGAAAGCAATCCTCTAGTCCAGTTTCACTACATATTTGGTGATCGCGCCCATTAACTTTTGATCGTAAACTTTTACTCAGTTTTAGCTAAATCCGTCGAAACCCATTTCCAAATGAAGTGAGCGGGATCCTTTAAAAAATATTTTTTATGTATTTGAACTGTTATCTAATGAACCAAGATATTTAAACTTTATGAATTTTAAGAATTTTTGGAATATCGAATTTTCAAGGTTTTCAACTAATACACGAATATTCACGAATTCTATATAAAATTTAACAAATTTAAAAAATTCCTAGGTAAATATGATGAAAATTTCAAGAATTTTATAATTTGATAGATTAATAGATTTAAAGTGTTTAAAAAACAAAAAAGTTTAAACATTTTTTCCAAAAATTTTAACAACTTCAGTGACTTAGTTTTTTAAAATACTTATGACGTCTAAGAAATTTAAGGTTAACTTAAATATAATAAAATTTAAAGAATTAAAAATGTTAATAATTTCAATTAAATAATTTTTATGTATTTAAAGTATTTCAAAAATCCAAAGATACAAATTTATAGAATTTAAGGAAGATTAAACATTTAAAAATTTTAAACTGTTTTAAATTTTTAATGAACTAGGTAAATATTCTAAAAAAATTTAATAATGCTAAGATTTCAGTGAATTTGATTCTAGGAAATTTTGTTAAACAAAGAATAAAAATTTCAATTATTTGCAAAATTCTAATAATTATTGTAAGAATTTAAAGCCAAAATTATTATTGAAAATTATGCATTAATTTCAGAATTATCAAAATTTTAAAATCTGTATGTAAAGAACTTTAATTAATTTAATTAATTAATTAAAAAAGATTGTAAATAATCATACGAATTTTGCAATTTTGGCTAATTTTAAATTTTACGAATAACTAAATGATCATTCTGTAAAATAAACACAAAATTTCAAATTTTAGGAATTACATACATGTGTACATAGGTTTGATTTTATTTTTTATTTTTGTTGAGTAAGACACATTTCAAACTGTTAATTGCCACAATATAACAGGAATCCATTTTTTGTGAATACAACATATCAAACAAAATTTCCAAAGTTACGGTTCCAACCTACACAAATTCTAACAAACGGGTTAAATTATAGCCAAGAATTTACATGTTTTGAATTACAGTCAAACTGTGTAAGGTTAAAATGAATATTTTAGCTATTTGGAAATTGTTTCATCAAACCGTCCAAAATAATGTAACGCACGATTATTTGTCTTACGGAAAACTTTCTCAGTAAATTACAAAATTTATCTAAAATGATTTAGTAATGGTCTTAACGACATCTTATATATTCGAAATAATTCTGTTAACTTTTAGATATTTATAGCAGCGAAAATTTTTCATATATGAAGCAGAAAATTATAGCTGAACATGAAATCGGAATATTTAATGCTGTGACATTTTGTTGTTGTGCTTGAATATTTTTTTTATATTTTATAAACACAAGAAATTTAAGAATTTCAAAAATGTGTTCTTTCTTTTATTATATGTCTGACATACTCGTATACATATTACACATATCATTATGTAGTGTCGTGTTATATATAAATGTGATACAGTGATGTTCGAGATTCAACTAAAATTAAATTAGGTTGTAAAACATGAAAATGTACACACAATACAAAAATATTATATGAGGAAGTTAAAACATGGCGGTATGTGAAGATTTATATACTGTCTTGCAACACAGATATAAAAAGAAAAAATTTTTGGATCCTTTCTTAAAGCAATTAATATCCAATTTACCAATTTTTCACACGACAATAAATTACAAAACCATAAACAAAACTAATTTTCATTGCCGCAAGAAAAATTTATGTGTTTACACAATATTGTACATAAACATTTCCATATGTGTGCGATGGTATGAGACTATCATATGTTATGCATACAAGAAAATTTCATGTTTTTTGATTAAAATACGTGTAAATATCATTAAACCAAAACCAACAAATTATTTGAAACGATTTGGCAAATTTTTTTTTGTGTTTGTACAGAAAACAATGCTTTGTGATTTTCATATTTTATGAAGAAAATTCGATGTTTAAGATGATGAATTTCTTGGCCTTGTTTATAGGTATGAAGAAGAATTGATTTGAAAAAGGATACATACATATACGAGTCTAAATAAAATAAAAAATTGGAAATTTATTATGGTATTGATTTTGTGCAGTGAGGAGTATGAAGACCTTTCAAACATATGTCGGAATTTTTATAAATAATTCGACATCATGAGCCGTAAAAAATTGATTTTATTTAGGTTGGAAGGTAAAATTCTAAATTTATGGCTTTAATCTTGTTAAACCACTCCAACCAAAATTTTCGCTGAAGTTGAAATCAGTGTCAGATGATACTGGTCTGCTTAGAAGAGTTAGTTTGTTACATGAATTATAAAAACCAGTTAATGTTGAATGGGCTGAAAGTCTCTTGTTGAACAGTTTTCCGGAAAAACTAATTGTATAGAGCCAACCACCCAACTACTTACTATGCTCGTCATAATGAAACAATCAAAATCAAAAAAAAAAAATTGGAAAAATTGAAATATGAAAAATCACTTCTTAATGTATAGTTTTGCCATTCCTAATGAAACAAATTAAACATAAAATAGAGCAAACTCTATTCATATAAAGTAAGTGGACAGTAAACCTAGAGGTACCATTCGAATCAGACCCAACGCTTAAAAATTAAGTTAAGTTTGGTGAGGTTCATTAAATTTGGGATGGTACAAATACGTTTCAGGCCCTACAAGGAAAGTTGAAGAGTACTTCCTAGCCAAACAGGCAGCGAGTATCGCATTCTTAAAGTTTGCCGCAAACTCTAACCTCTCAGCATTTTTTTCTGCATCTCTAAACATTTCCCATAGCTCTAGTGGTTGCTAAGTTCTTGCACAAATTAATGCTAACAAAGCAGCTAATCCAATGGTTTCCCCTCAATTTGTTCTCAATGTTTGCTGCCAGTCTTTATTTAAAACTTTAAACCGAACTCTGTCTGGTTCGACCGATCCAAAACTCAAAGCATTTTCCCTTCCATCTTAAAACTGCCATTAGATCATCATCGAGTCACTGAGACTGGTGAAGCTCATGTTATTGTACTCTGTTACTGTGCAAGCTGGGAGCTGTTATATGGTAAGAGTTCGACTTGAATAGGCTCCTAATACAATTCTCAAATGAGGAGACGCCAACAGAGTCTACTTCAACCCTAGAAAATTCGAATCGAGTGTTTTCAAAGATATAAAACCTGGACCCTCGAGACCAACGGGAGGTTTAAGGCTGGACGATGAGGCGGTCTCTTTAGGGGAAAAAATCCATATTCGTTTTACTCTTTCTCACTTACTCTTTTCCAATTCCTTCCTCTTCTTGGTAGAGCTATGTGTATGTGTGTGAATCCGTTGCGTAGATGCGTTTAATATAAAGATTTTAATTCCTACGCGCCACCTGTTAAAAACATTTGTAAAAAATATTAACCACGTGCAAATATTTCTATTTGCAGAATTCTCCACCAATTCAAAAGTTGTAAACCTCCAAAATGAAACTCAAACTAATAACGCCTATGAATTCCTACAAATAGCACCACCCAGCGCATGCAAATGAGCGAATTTAAATACAAACGTAACCGCATAAGGTCCCCTAAATTATTCGACTATTAGAATCCTTCTTGGAGAGCCGGTTCTCAAAAACGAATGAATTCGTTTTTAGCTTCGGTAGTACGCTTACTTTAAAAGGAAGTGGGGCTCCTGTAGTTTTTGCAGCAAATTGCTTCAAACCCAATTTTGCTATCATCCGTATGGAGTTAAACCTCACTGTGTAAAATTGTAGATTATAATACGCCAGAATTGAGTCAATTGTCAACTTTGACTTTAACACATTAACCGCGTTAACCTCGATATCATTAAATTTATACACGGCATCTTTCTATAAAACAAACTCCCGAACAAATCTGCGGAAGGAGATAATTTTGCTTTAAAAATAGCATTTTGATGGCTTGATTTCGAGGCAATTCTTGTGAAATACAAGAAAAACGGCTACTGATCGTTTGAAATGTCCTTCGAGGGATTCGTAGGATCTCTACACAAACCGAACGAAGTTCTCTGTTATATTTTATTGAATTTTTGTCAACTGCGATTTCCCTTTAACCCTATATCCGTTGAATCTTTTGTGGGAGGGGAATCGATCTTTTACGGTGATTTTATTAATTTGTCGTTAATCTGCACAAAGCCGATGTCGTCAATCAAAACAATACGGCTAGCATAATCACTGTTATTTTTTCGAAATATGCCACGATCTAGCAAATCGGTAACAATATATTTGATAGAAAATTCAATTGCTGACACTTTAGCTGTCGAAGATTGTTTATCTAAAACATCTTTCTTTGATATGGTGTATAGAATATGATATGTAGAATACACTCGTTGTCATTTTCGGAGCCTTATTTGTTGCCATGTAAATTGTGTTCCGGTACATAAGGTATCATTCATATTTGAAAACGATGCCGGCCACTTATGGTTTTGTATCGATAGAGCCTGCATTATTCCGTACATCAACGGTGTGCTCACCAACGTATGGTATATGTAACTTAACGGATTTCGGAAAGCATTGGAAATGCTACACTTATTGATGTATGGCTGAAAATGTCCCTGTTCCAAAGAAGTCGGTGATGAAAATTCGGTTTCATCAAAAAGCTTTTTGGGGTTTACGCATGACGGTGGTAATTTTCACGGATCGATCTTAAAAATAATTAAACACTTTGTACTTTTGAGGATGATTATGTATTATAAACAAAATAAATTTACTAATGAACATTGATACTTCTCAAAAAACAGCAACCGAATATTCTGAACATTTGCTGTATCGCTAGGAGTACATCCCCGGATAAATAAGCAAAATATAATGTACCCCCCCCCATAAATTGCACATATTGTTCTCAAAACATCACTTTCCAATATTATATGAACCCCCAACGATATGACAAAACATATGTGAAACATCAAAACTCAAACAAACTGCTGACGTATATACATAAATACGTGTAACCAAATCCAATTTTAATAACAACAATTAAATTTATAAATCAACAAATAATTTCCACGTTTTCTCAAAATATTTAAAACAAAAAAAAAAAAAATTCATACTTAAGCACATAATCAATCAACAATTAATCTATAATTAATGATTGTTTATTATCAAGTGATGAAAACATAAAAACTTGAAATTTAAATTTGAAAATTGGATTTTCATTTTTATTAAAAATTTCTTTCCGCACTTAAAAGAACAACGAAACACTACCACCAACCAATTCGACATGTCGACTTTTCATTTTCGAATGAAATCAGCACGAATATCAAAAAAATCTGTTTAATTTTAAAAACTTTACTAATAAACGATAACCCAATAAAATTTAACAGTTTCGATGTTTTGTTTTTCCACCAAAATTAAAAAAATAAAAAAAAAATTTTATTAACTTTTCCATTTCTCTTGACATTGTGCATATTTTGTGTTGTGTACATTACATATACCGAAAAGGTTACTGAATACTGTTAGTGTATGTAGTGTGTAATCTGGGTGAAGCGGCTGTGAATTGAAATTGACGAGAACATAAAAAATTAATGTTTTGTTTATTTTAAGTAAGACTTTACATGTAAATATGGGAAGACTTCAAACAAGTACATGATTACGATGTAATTATTTGGTGAATTATTTACGTGGGTGTGTATGTTACTCATAAAAAATATTATTATACATAGGTGTGTATATAAGTAAATATGTTTTCTTGACCTTGGGTTTATGAAATAACTCATCGATTTAATATATTGGTCCCATTAATAACAAGTGTTTAAAGAATTTTATGTTGTTCAGGCGGCCCACTAGTATTTTATATTTTTTCATATTATTGCCATATAAATTATAAACACTGTGATGATTTTAAAATGTACACTAAATTTCAACGCTTCGTCATTGAGTGAATCACTTGGATAAATATTTTCACAGCAAAGCGACGTTAATGAAAGACGCATTTGTAAACGTAAGTGTAACTAATTATTTAAATAAGTATTGTATGTAGTTATTTATGTAAGTTATTGAAATCGTACCACAAATGGCCAACAATTTTTTGTCCAAAACTGTTTTTCTCCACGTTTCGAAAAATGACAAAAAGCAAAAATATGTCCGTCCGTCCTTCTGTAGGGGAGACCGGTACTGGTTGTAACATTTCCGATTAGATCATTTTCTTAATTTAATCAGCTTAAAATAATTCAACAAACTACACTTCGCTTGGAAGAATCTTATTTTAGCAAGAAATTGATGTACGAGTATAAACATGGACATTATTCTAATTGCAAATAAGAAAGTTTAAATAATTGTTAAAGAGAAATTCAGAGAAGTTACTTTAAACCCTGTTCTCGAGTTTGGTTGTAACAAGGTTGGGAGTATAAATTAATACACTTTTCACAATAGCTGTTTTCTTAGTTCTTGTGTTTATTTTTTAATTCATGATGCAGCCCTCTGGAAAGATCTAATTTTCTCTGGAGAAAAAGAGACATTTCGCCAGAAGTAGATGATCGCGCTAGTAATGAGCCGGAATAAGAATTTAATTTTTGTTGATAAATTTATCTTCCATTACCATGGCTCAGATAGTACGTATCCTGATTCTAATGCTCTTTTATAGTCAACAGCCTCACGGCACACCGACAAACGCAGCCTTATCACTTATTCAAATGTGAACTGTTGTTATCCAACAAATGATCCATATATTTGAAAAACTCTGTGTTGGTCATTTATCCAGAACCGTTTGCAGCATTACATTATAAGGCTCATCATTAACATGTAGGAAATAGAATCAATTTCTGGAACCACTCGTTTTTACAAATATAGTAACCACGGTACCTCACATTGCTGAATGATGTAGCTCTGTTTAAACTGATAACTTTAGATAATATTTTCGATAGTGTTTTATTCGCATCATAAAATCCCCTATAACCAATCAACTTCAGTTTCTTTCAGAGATCGAATTGAGTCATTTTCAATTAAAAAAAAAAAAAAACTTAATATTTACAGACATATCTGCTGAAAATAAGTTAATTTATTTCTATTATTTATTTCAAAAAGTCTTGTATATTTACTATTCCTACGACCTTATACGAAAGTGACAACTACCTTACCATCACATAGCCACGAAAATAAAAAATATCGATCTACCGTGCGTTACGTTAACACACGTGGGTTTAATATATGGAAATAGTCGTTTCCATGGACTCTATCATTTACATGAACAAGTAAACATTTTCTAACATTTTCTTGTGCTTGCTCTCTGACAAGTGTTTATTTTTTTCCTGTCATTTGCATTCCGTTGTGCACGATAAATCGCTGTTGTGTTGGAAGGTGGCAGCATCAACAGTTTTAGCATAGAAATGAAACAAATACAAGTGTCAGTTATAGTTCAAACTTCAACTTATTTTATGGAACAAAAATGGATCAAAATAATAATCTAGGACCTAGGTAATATACAGGGTGAGTTTTTTTAAAAAATGCCAGGCTTTTATCTCGAGAACGGTGCTAGATAGGAGAAAATCACTTATAATGTAATTTGTTAAGCGTCGAAGGGGACCTTTAATTCGACCTTGACTTCGATTTTCAAGGTCATTTGAAGGTGAAATTTAACATTTTAAATAGAAATCTCTATTGCTGACCCTGGATTCGGTAAGAGTACAAAATTGTACGTTTAGATAGGAACTATAGGCTCCTCTTTTGAATGATTTTCAGATGTTAATGCAAAGAAAGTTTAATAAATAATACGAAATAATCAGCAAATAATACATTTTAATGGGAATATACTAACAAAATACTAACTTGGTATCTTAGGTCGTGGTGCCAACAACTTAATTAAGTCTCTCTCCATTAAAATTCATTATTTGCTGATTATTTCATATCATTTAGTAATTTGTCCTTGAACTAACATCTGAAAGTCATCTAAAAGAAAAGTCGAAAGTTCCTATCTGAACGTAAAATTTTCCACTCTTTCCGAATCCGAGGTCAAGAATAGGGATTTCTATTTAAAACAAGCAATTTAACCTTCAAATGACCTTGAATGAGATTTTCAGATCATCAGCATATAACTGATATTTACAAGATAAAATGATTGGTAGATCATTAATTAAAATTAGAAATAGTAGGGGATCTAAGGTGAATCCCTGAAGGACACCAGATTTAGCCACAATGGTTTTTGAAAGCACAGCATTAAATTTCACTTGCTGTAAGCGCCCTATGATTGTAACGATATGATTGTAACCTGTTAATAATTTGCATGGAAAGATTCATATTGACCCATTTTTTTATTAGAATTGAGTGAGATACAGTATCAAAAGCTTTTTCAAACTCAGTGTAAACACAATCAATTTGGCCACCCATATCAACATTACTAAATACAAAATTTGCAAAATCTAATAAATTTGAAGTGGTAGAATGTTTAACCACTATATTAATTTGTGGTTTAACTTTATTGAAGATTATACCATACCAACCTTTTGAAGGTTTTACTCACTTACAACATATTTTGAAGATCGGCACTAAATAAGCTTTCTTTCAAACAAAAGGAAATACAGAAGGTGTATTGAATAAATTATAAATAAAATTTAGTGGTTTAATTAGCTGATGTTTTAGACGAAAAATAAATAATTAGGCAAGCTATCAGAACCCGCTAATTTTTAATATCGAATGAAGAAAGAATTTTAAAAATATCATCCTCATAGACTAAATAAATACTGATCGTCAAACAAATTGCTAATTTCGTATGATTCATTTGCTCTAATATCACCAAGTTTCATGCACGAAGGATAGTGCGAAAATGTAGAAAGAGACTGGGAATAGCACCAGAGCAACTTGTTTTTTTTTTTTAAATTACTTTCAATATACTTTGCGTAGTCTGAGAAGCATTTACGGGTTTCATTTTTAACACGCTTACGAAGATTAGAAAAAATCACATAGTGATTATTAGTATTGTTAAATTTACGATATATCAAGACGGAAATTTTGACTTTACCTTATAGTACCTAATAACCACATCAACATTAAATTCATAAAAATATAATTCCAGTTAATTAACTCAAGTTGCCTTTGAATTTCAATGTAATTAAGCAATTTTAGATTTGGCACAAATAACTGCTGAGCAAAACATTTCATCAGACATAATTTAACACTTATAAGTAATAGAGGCCTCCCCGGTAGCACAGTTGTTAGCATGCTTGCTTTAAGCCCCGGAGGTCCCGGGTTCGATTCCCGGCGGGTGATGAAAAAATCACGACTGGTTAATGTAGGTTCAATGAATGAATCACTCATTATCCGGAAAAAAAATGATTACGAAACTTCAATATGAAGCGGCCAAATCCCTCTATGGGATGTAGCGCAGCGAAAAAAAAAAAAAAAAGTAATAGAGGATGGTGCGAGCATCAATCTTAGTCAAAGGGTAACTACTTCGACTTACATTAATTTTTGTTCGATCAATATTAGAATACACAAGTTCAAGAATCCTGTTAAGATCATTTTCAACATGGGTTTGCTGTATTAGTTCAAAAAGCAATTGTTTCGAATAATAAGTTAGCACTGACCAACTGAATGACTGAAACGATCACTTTCGATTACCACTAGTCAACAAAAAGTATCACGGGAACCAAAATATAGGCCAATAAAAACTGACATCGTTATGTGTAAAATCAGAAGTACATAGTTTATCGTACACACGTATATTTACTACTTACTATAAATAAAAAAATTGTTGTATTCATAAAAGCTTTAATGTCTCATTGAATTACAAATTATATCACACAACTAACTAGATCATCTCGCACCCCTCTCCACACCGTATATTTAATTCAAATGATTTATAACCACTTTGAACAAACAATGTAACAATACTAAAATATATTAACAACAATAACAATGCTCACAAAATAAAACCTACAAGTTGTAAAATTATTATGCCGTGACAATTGTCGATTGAGCAACACCGTCGTCTTCTCACACCACCCCCACCCACTCACTCACTATATACGTATGTATAGTGTCGCCAAAATATAAGTTTGTTGGTTTAACGGAAAAAAATAAAAATAAACGGTTGAAGTATGTCAACACGCAAAAATATTATTTATTCTGGCAAGTCTCTATAACCCTTGTTGTTGATTACATGTTGGAACAATTCACAAAAAATTGTGGAAAATCAACAAATTAAGAAATGATAAATTTTTGTTGTTAATTTCGATTGATTCCAAATATTGTACGAAAAGAAAAACGGCAAGAATGGTTAGGTCAGAAATCAAGGTGAATGAATAAATTAAACGTAACAAACTCAAATAATATGTGTGCGTATATTTCGTATGGCAGCGGGATAATAAACATAATCCTGGCACGTATCCAACATGGAAATGAAACCAATTATTCCAGTAACTTTATAATGTTAAAAATAAATTTATCATATCTCATGCGTATACACACACACGTTTGGAGTAAATATTTTCCCGCCTTGCATTGAATGGCACCAAAGTAATTTAGTGTGTATATTATATACACGTGTGTGAGCTGTGTAAGCGCCCTAGGTATTTTTTTATGTTACTTCGGCACCACAAAAAAAGCTTCACAAAGCTACATAAACCAACACGAAATTAATAACACACACACACATACAAAAGTTGGAAGAAAAGTGAAAATGAAAATAAATGTTTTAGGATTTTTCATTATTTTTGCGTGTCATGGTGGACATTTTTTTAGGATTTTCTTTCCATACAAATATATTTTCTATAATGGGGTTCAATAAAAAATTAACGTGGTGCGAAGGGTGACCTCTAGTCATATACATTTTTATGTCCGGTAATTTTTCTTCGTATCGTTTTTGATAATCGATGATTTTTCAACATTTCATTGAGATAAGTGCCGATCACGACCAAGAAAATTTCCAAAATTACCTAAATTATGATTTAATGGTCGTTAAAGTTTTGTTAATGTTTTTTGTAGTAACCTTTAACAGTTTATCGATAAATTTATGTTAAAAGTTACTTAATCAAATAAAAATATGTAGCGAAGGTACTTTCGGACTATGGAATATAATTTTTAGTGATGGTTAGAAAATCCGTAATTGTATTTTTATCTTTTGTGATCCGGATTCTTTCTTGTGCTGATCAATTAAACAATGTCAGTGGTGGATGTAGGTACAAAGATGTTTCCATGATTTGTCAAAATGAATTGTACAAATAACTCATACGCCAATAATCCTAATTTAAATTAATTTTGTAACCAACAAGAATTTTTTTAGTTCGTATTGGTAATTATAATTACTAATTAGCATTGGTAACATGTGTAGTAAAAATTATGATTTTTGTTTTATTTGTATTAGTATTTTGTATAATTTGCAGTTAATTTCAAATTTCGTAGGTATAATAATTCGAAACATTATAATTGGTCTTTCTAGGCGGATAGCGCATGGAAAGTTATCCTCTGATCATTGTGTATTACTGTGAAACAGAATCAGTAACAATTGAGCTTCGTAGCCCTAAACCAACATAGGCGCGAATAATTCTGACAGCAAGAATTATCTACACTTATCGGTGTTATAAAGGAAACCGGAGATTGCGAACGTTGAAGAGCTTGTTCAACATTGTATAAAGAGTAATGTATGATGTTGATGCCGAGATTAGAAACATACCAGGAGAGAATCCAAATCTGCCCTACTTGAAGTGGAGAAGAATCCACTGGGTTACTCGTATCTTACTAACAAATTTAGATGAGAAGTCGGGAAAACTAGTGGGAAGAGCAACCATACAAATTATTCATATCAGCAACCTATTGCGACAGACTCGATTTTAGAAGAAAATCGTAGTACTCCTCATTTAGCACAGAAACTCCAACAATTAAAGGGTAAACACAGATCTCCTGTATGAACAAATACTCGTTGAAGTATCAGAACGTCAAGAAGACACTCCTGCCTCTATCGAGATGATTCTATAGGTTTATAACCGGTAGTTCTGAACACTGCGTTAGAACTGATATAATGCTGGAAACAGATGTGCATAATTTTGCATGTGCCAATATTAAAATGCACTAGGTTATACGGAGTGAAATACATGTATTCTGCATGCCATGCATAATTCTGCAAGAAGTCTCTTGCTGGAAATAGATGTGCAGAATTTGTGCCTGTATCTTTTGACATTCATTTGATTTGATATAAATGATGCAGTATTTTGTCACAAAACACATATTTTCTGTCAACAAATTAAAAAAATTGATTGAAAAAATAATAAAAAGTACACAAATTGTACTAGAGTTATTTTCTTTTGCAGTAAAATTAAAAATAGGGACAACTTGCAGAATTCTGCGTGGCGTGCACAATACATGTATATTTCATTTCATATAAAACAGTGCCAATATCTCAGTTTGCATCGGTGTTTGGTTCTAAAAGTACTCAAAGTATAAATTGCATTTGCAACAATACAATGTTAATTCAAATTTATTTTATTAATTTGTTCAAATAAATCACATACTTATATCATCGTACTGGGAGAAACATAGTTTTCTAATGTGTACATAGTTTGGCTTATTTTGAAGGTTCATGTCTTTGGAGATTAATACAGATATTAATTTCGGCATGGTTATCGTCAGCCTCAGCGAAAATGTCAACTCTGTTGATAAGTTTCAGGCCTTCCAATTTTTTTTTTAATTGGCAACTGTTTCTCTGCTACTACATCTACAATGCCTTTCTCGTCATCCTCAACAATCCTCATTTCTGGCAGTTAAATCAAATCCTCGTTAGACATTTCTTTGGGGCCGTAAATTATTTTTTCCGATGTCTGTAATTTTTAGGCCTGCAAAATTTGTAACAGAAGCCAGTTCAGCCCCATCTTGACAAATATCGTAACTTTCATCATTCTCAATATCCATTTCTGGCACACTTTAATAAATTGTGACATGAATACATGAAGGCTTTACTTCATCTCGAAATATTTGTCATGCAAATTAACACACAAGCGCATTACTCCAAGCAGTAGGGTAAGCTATTGTTTAGCCGCTTTATAGCTTTAATCCGATCTTTCAGCCTTTGACATAAAAGTCCTAGTTTTAGTCGCTTCCAGAAAAACCAGTCTCACCAACGTTGAACATCTGCTTGGCAACGTAAGCTCCATCTGGCATTAAATCTCTTAGTTTCTCTTTAAAACGCTCGGCACTAACAACCGGATCCTTCTTTAATTTTTTAGCGAAGTCTTGATATAAACTTTTAACTTTGGCTGGTAAAATATTTTCATTTGGTAAATAAAAATTCCATTTTCATTAACAAAGGATTTCTGATCCGGGTTAAGTTTTGGAACCAGAACTTGAAGAGGCATTCGCAGCAGCTTTTTTTTTCAGCATCTCGTTCACAAATGTAATTTCATTTTGAAAGATTTTCTTCTTTTTCACTCCATAAATCGAAACTGCAGTTTTCTTGGACTTACCTTTATTATCTTTTCAAAATCGAAACTCTATTTTTTGGGATAAATCATTGTTGAATTAATTAAAAAGTCAGTTGGGTAAATACAGAAGTCACACTCGAAAATTTTATCAATTTTTGCCACTTGTAATTTTTAATTGTTCCAAGTACATTTTATCAATAATAGCCTCTTTCTAAATGACCCAACTTATAAAATTGATTTATATAAGCTTGGCCGGAAATTTTTAATTGGAAACCACAAATTCGCAATAAATTCTGTTGCCCATAAATCTATTACAACACACACACACACACACACACACAAATCGATGAACGAGAAAAATTTGGTATGATTGTGGGCTTGTTATTTATACATTTTCATTCATTCAATTTTCTGTTTTCATATTTTTATTTATGGTCTTATTAATTAAAACAACAACAATATTCTTTCGATAATTTATAGTAAGAATTTATAGTTTTTAAGGAACGTCATCGCGTTTAAAGCATATACAAATATAAAAACTCGTTTAACATACATACTTGAAAAATCCGCAAATCGATTAGTCATCACAAATTTCCGGTTGTTAAACCATCTCTCCAGACCAAATCATCCGTCGTCCGTTCGCATACATAAAATATCAAAGGAATTTAATCAGAAATTATTTTAGTTTTCCGGTTGTTTACAGTAGCGCAAAATTGGCTTCTCCATTAAATTCACTGTTGTGTATTAAAATTTATCGAAAGATTGATGCTCTCGTACATAATGTGGTAGCGCAATACAAAATGATGTATCGATCAAAAATTACATAAAATGTATGTTAGATGAAATTAAAAATTTCAGGTGAAAATGTGTAGGTTTTGTGATACCGAGTATCAATCACTTTATTTATATTCATAGAACATAAAAAATATCGTGGAAATAAACATAAACATTTATTTATGCTTTCTTGCTATATATAAAGTTGTTCTGTGCGACACAGTGGTTGGTGAACATTTTTATGATTTGGTTGGTTATTTTGTCGTTGTTGCCTTTTCTGATTCATAAACTATACAATCAATTTTAATGTACTGTATAGTATACACTATACGTTCTTACCAACATAAATAGGAATCAATAAACGCGAGTATATAAATTGGGAGTAGCTGATTTAAAATTCAGAACATCAGTTCAGAAAAATTTTGCATTCTTCAATTTTTGTTCAATTCAATTCAATTCATTTGTATGTATAAGATCCATTAAACTTGCATTGAATTACTTTATATGTATATTGCGCTAAATTAGATGGCTTGCATACATAATGAGTTCTTTACTCTCGCTTGAAAATTAACGCATAAATGGATTATTTATATGTGGAGCAATTCGAGTCATTGTTTTTTTGTTTGTTTGTGAAAGGACACTTCTGAACGAAACCTTACAAATGGCTATTTATCTAAATTTATAATCAAACTTGTAAAATTAGAAATGGTGAAATCATCTAGAGTTCAACCTCCGTGTGCAGGGTGAGTCGGTTAAAAAGATCAGTGCATTTTAACCTACTGCCGGCCCTAGACGTAACGTTTACTTGACCGTGTAGGGAGCAAAACTGCGGTTTTTTGAAAGATTGTGCAAGACAAAATGTTTTGACTTTTTTGCCTTCGCTGGCGCAATTTTGTTGTAGATTTTAATTCAGTTTTGATTTCTAGATTTCAGTTATTTATTAACATATATAAAGAAGTATGAAAATAGGAAAAATTATGGACATCTTCATCTTCAGATAACATGCACACATTCTCAAAACTGAGCTAAAATTGCCAACAATAATTTGCCTTCAAATGGATATGTAGCTCCAGCGCATTTCGGCCCAGTTATTATTATTATTATTGAAATTGGTTGGAACCCATAAAAGTTCCACACTCAATGCCACAAGGGCGCATGGTGCAAACCTAGGATTCTATCCCAACTCACTAAATCGATAGTCTTACAATTAAACAATTGAAAACGAACACTTTCGTTAATCTGAACAACTGCATACAAAATGAATGCAGCTGTTAATCTCTTCGATGCAGTCATCACATATATATTCTTGAGCCAATCCCAAGCGATGTAGATGGTCCTTAAAACGGCCACACGCAATAAGGATTGCAACCAGTATTCTGAGCTGGTCTTCTTTTAAAGATAAAGCAAACTTAGTAGACCTACGATCTGGTACGCTAACAAAGTGCTTCGCCTTACGGCGCAACCAAAAGCAGCACGCCACTTCAGCCTTAGCTCTTTAAGTGCGAAATTTTTATAGCCTTCTTACCGCTAATAAAAGATAAGAGAGCCGCTGGTTCGGGACCGATTAATGTTAATCGCGAGCCAGCTTTGGATAGGAATCGGCAAACTCATTACTTTCAATTTTACAATGAGCCGGTACCCATAAGACAGTAACTCTATTGTTATAACAAAGAAGGTTGATGAAATGTTTACAGTCCTTAACAAGTTTGGAAATATTCAAGGGAGTATTCAATTAATACCCACAGCACAGAATATCCCGCTAGCTATGGAGCGTCCTCGCCGTTTAAAAAAAATTAAAAGTTTTCAGCCTAAAAATCGCCATCTAAAATGCTTACACTAAATTTCTTTATGAAATTAAGTCATATTTCGTCGTTCTTTGCACAACACTCCGCCATTCTGAATCGGCCTACGATCAACCTGTTTTTTCGTGGATTAGTTCGTTGAAGCTCTGCCGCATTTCTTAAGCTAGGCGGCGTGACAGCAACCGATATAGCACTTGGCCGGCTTATACATGGCTGCCTTATTATGATGTTACGAATAGTTGTTATTTCTCACCTGTTTCTCAACGGGAACTGTTTAATATTATTAACTCCCTAAAAATTAAATCGTCTCCTGGAATAGATGAAATTTCAAATACTGTTGCTAAAAAATGGATTGCTTCCTTGTGGACGTCTCGTCTTTTATCTTTAACTTAAATGTAGAAACACGAGTTTTCCTGGAGCCTTGAAAAGAGCTGTTGTTGTCCCCATATTTAAGAAAAATGATAAAATTTGCGTAAATAACTATCGACCAATATCTCTTCTTTCCATCTTCTCTAATATATTTGAAAAAGTTATGAAGAACAGGATTGTTGATATCTTGGATAAAAATGAATTTCTATCTCAGAAAGAATTTGGATTTGGTGAACACGCGATTTTAGAATTTCTGGAACAGATAAGTGATAGCATTGATTGAGGACTTAAGGGTTCAGCAACGTTTGTTGTCTTAACCAAAGCCTTTAATAGAGATATGATCATACAATTCTCCGATTAAAACTTTATCGTTGCGGTTTTCGTGAAATAATACACAAGTGGCTTTGTGATTATCTAAGTAATCGAACTCAATTAGTCCGCGTCAATAATTTTTTAAGCAAGGAGCGTTATATTAGGTTTGGATTTTCTCAAGGTTCGGTGTTGGGGCCGTTACTCTTTCTGGTTTTCATAAATGGAATCATCAACCAGCATTTTTGTGGTACTCTTATTTGTTTACACTAGCATCAACAAGCCCATAATTTGCAAGTTATGCATTCCAGGGAAAGCCAGAGATCCCAAATACAGATTATCTATCATGCGTTTGGCTGTAATAAGTGTCAAATTTGTACCTCTAATGGTTGCTTCAGCATAAGTTAGGGCTATGAAATTAGATATTTGGGAGTTTCGACGGATGATAACCTAAACTGGAAGGCGCATATTGAAGAAGTTAAGTCAAGAATTGGTTTGGTTTCCATAGGAAAATGTACGTTTAACGATTATAATGCCCGTTATATCTTCTGAAATTGGTTTACTTTGCCCTATAGTTGATTCTATCCTCCTGTATGGTTTAGCATGTTGAGGCAGTGCTTGTAAAACTCTATTACATCCTCTGTAGGTACGGCAGAAGCATGTTTTGTGTTTAATTACTTGTAAATCATTGCAAACACCATCATGGCCTATATTTCAGGAGCTGAATATAACGCCTTTACAACACATGTATGTTTTCAAGGTTTTAAAGCTTTTTCATATCACCAGCGGGAACAACTTTGTTAATTATTCTGTTTATAATCTTCGTTTAAATTTTAAATTTATAAAGTATTGCCCCAATGTTAATTTAGAGTTTTGTAAACGTTTCTTCAGTGTCAGCTTCTCCGCTTTCTCCAAAGCTCTCAAAATATAGTTGAAACCATAGCCATCCCATATTTTGCCATTCCTAATTTGTTGCCCGGGAACTATATCTCTTCGACAGGATATCCGTGAAGAGATACAGAGGCCGAGAATCTCCATCGCCTCTATATGGCTACATGGCCTTACACCACTGAAGCATAGTTGATGGAAATGGTTGAGGCTCATTGGTAATTTGTTCGCCGAAATTGGCAATGGATGATGTATGATCTTAATGCACAAGTGGAGTATCGATTAGATTTGAAGGGGAGGGGTACGTTCTGATGTGATTAGTGACAATGGTAGCTGTATTTGTATTCGGCTCTCTTTTTAATGCGGTTTTGCTGTAAACCTCCCTTTATCTTCATCCATTTTCGGTAGTTTTCTGAAGCCGTGGGTGGCAGTGTATGCTGAATTCTGATTTTGCTCTGGCGCACATTTCTTCTTTCGGGTTTTTCGACTTTTAGACCTCATTCATCCATTTTCGGTATCAAATTTTAAGAAATATATTTAACTCGATTTGTTATTCGTATCAAATCAATTAAATGTACAAAATTATTTGTTTACAGACCTATATTTCTACGTTTATGCGATTCAGTTTAAATAATGAACGAATATCTAAACTTTAGGGAAGAATAAATCAGGCAGCCTAAATTCATCAAATGAAAATATTTTGCGAAACAGAAAACAGTATTTTTTGTATCCCGCTGATTTACTGGTGTTCGTTAGAAAAATGATGCTCATATATTAAAAAATGAGATGTTTTTATAGTCACATCAATTCCTGCAAACAACTATTTTGTCATTCCTTACGAATTTTAGATATAAATATATTTTTACAGCAAAAAATGTAACAATAAATTTGATCCATCTAAATAGCTGACCCGATTTGTAATGTTGATATTTTCTTATGTACTGGAGGCAAATATAAGTTTAGTTGTATACGCCAATGTGACGCCACATAAAAATCGCAATCATATTTTATTGATCGCTAAACATAAAATTAAGTCATACTAATTATCTGCAATTAAAATTGTTTAATTGAAAGTTTAAATTTCCGACATATACACCACACATGAGGACAACGTTTTTATTTGTCTTTTCGGTTTTGAAAACCAACAAAATTCTTAATTAAAAGTTTTTTGTTCTGGAGACGGGGAGGATGGATCGTGTTACATAATATTCAACCAACAGTTTCTTTTATTGTTCACAGCCGCTATTTTGTGTATTGTTACAGAATCGCAAATTGAGAGTTAGATAAAAGTTTCAATAAACTCGTACTTGCTTATCATGAACCATTTTTATTTTTGGTTAAATTGAATCCATTGTTTGAAACAACAAAAAGAAAATCAATTCAATTGGGTTAAAAAATATTTTAGCTAGATCTCATTACATGAATCATTTTTGCAGGAATATACAGAAAAAGTTAGCAGAATCGTTTAGAATTTCCGGAAACTAATAAAAATTATTAATATTCTGGCAACAGTCTTTGTTGTCTGTATGTGGTAATTGTACATAAAACATACGGGGCAGTATATCATTATCACAAAGCAAATCAAATCATTGTTTTGCATGTAAACGCAAAATATAAATAATGAGACAGCCGCGAGATATGATGGCAAATGGCCAAAACTTTATTGTCTGGTATAAATTAGAAACACAACAAATTATATCGAAGACCGACCGCGATGATGATAAATCATGAATTCATTTTTAATGTTAAATTTTATTTATGTGAACTTGCTCCCATTCAACCTTTCAAGATAACATTTTCGCTGACATTTAAATTGCGTGCTGGCGGACAGCTTATATCCACGCAGAGTAATTTATATTAGTTTAAACGATAAATTAATAATATTTTAGGATCACATATAGCACCGGTCATAATTGCTTAATTTTGTGACTTTAACAATTTTGCTGCTTTTGACTTAGAATTTGTTTGCCTTTAAAATGGTCAATATCAATAATATCGGTTAAATGTAGCATTAATTAGAGATAGTAAATCATCACAACTACAGGATAAATTAGCACCAAATAAGAACAGGTACGTGCTGCTTTATTAGAATAATTGCAAGCGGCCGAGAACACAAACTATACAAAAATATGTAAACAACTAATTACAAGAAATACTGGTGATGTCTACCTGACAATGATTGCACAAGTTGAGGACGTCGCAAAATCCACACCATTATGCAAATCTATTAGAAGTGACGTCGATGTGTGCTGGACGAGCATTCGAACACAACGAATATTGCTAAACGAATGTTTGAACAATTCTGGAAGCAAATCTATGGTTATTGGAACGAGCCAAGCAACTATATCCTGCTGGCAATGGTAACATCCTTAGCGAAGATGTCAAAACGAAAAGTGCCTACGTGAAAAACAATTCAAGGACTAATTTAAATGTACTTTTAGCTTTTATAATTACAATTAGAAAACAACGGATTTCAATTAATTAATTATTAAAATTCCGGCTTTCAATTAATTAATTATCAACATCCAACGTGAAAACAGATAGAACTGTAACTTAAATTGGCATCATATAAATTTGCACAACTGCTGGAGTTGGAGATGACTTAGAATACGGTATTTCGGATCCGTTGTCAACCAATTTGGAATATCTAAAATTGATTTAATTTCTAAGGTGCCCCAAAAAACAGTAATAACAATGACTTGTACTGCTATAAGATTTAATTTTATGAGATTTCGAAAATTTTCAAAATTTTGAAGCGTTCTAAAACTTGATCAAAAGGATTTGAAAATTGTTCAACAGGGGGTATTTTTGCTTCAATGGTTTTATGTTATGTCAATGAGAGACCTGAAATTTGGCCTAAATGCAGTGATATACCAGCCGAATAAATTTCCCAGCTAATGCCAATAAAAACGTGAACAAGTAATGAAATTTTATTACAGCCAAGACCATCTGGCAAAATAAATTATTATCATACAATAACATTGCAAATATTGGTAATGAGTTTATAATTATGTCGATAACGAGTTTTTCACTTAAACATAACCTCAAAATATACAATAACTATAAATATAACAAACAGTAAATTTAAACTTTTTTTTTCTTTTTTTGGAATCGAATCGGAACTGAATGACTGAATGCCATGATACCAACTTAATAACACAAGTATACAGTGGAATATGCTAAATAAAAATAATTTGAAATGGAAAATTCAGGTTAATACACATAAACATTGAATATTTAATTAGAGGTTTGGTTTTATTTTGGTTCTATTCTGTCGTGGGTGTCTCTCTATATATCCATATCAATCAATTTATCGGTTTTCTTGGTAAATTTTTGGTCTGTGCTGTGCATGTGTTTCACTCGATAAATATAGAAACGATGCGGGGGTATAAGGGGAAGCCCGCCGGAAAGCTTCAAATCAAATTTCCGCCTCGGGTAGCTAAATCCCTTAAAGAGGCACCTGAAGTTGAAAAAGTAACTGGAAGAGGAAGACCTTCAAAATCACCTATAGTCGTTACGCCCGTCGAG
Organism: Tipula helvola; assembly: GCA_963556165.1. Classification (NCBI taxonomy): domain Eukaryota; kingdom Metazoa; phylum Arthropoda; class Insecta; order Diptera; family Tipulidae; genus Tipula; species Tipula helvola. Next base: position 394,374,184 of record OY744482.1, read on the forward strand.
CCACCTAAATCGATTGGAAGACCACGAAAATCAACCAATGCGTCACCCCGACTACCGGCAAAATTAGAAACAAAAAATTCGAAAAAAGTTGAAGTCGACGAAAAGAACGCGGATGATAATGTTGGTGAGTCTATTACTGAAACACCGAAAACTGGTCGAAAAAAACGAATGCCTCCTAAAAAACCGACTCCTATGAAAACTCCAGCTGAAAAGAAACAAATGGTGGCTGTGGTACCTGCGGATGAGGGAGTTGAGGAGAAGGATGATAGCGATGCTGAGGATACCTTACTTACTGAAAATGATTTAGTAGATATTCCGGAAAGCTCTGATGTTACGCCTGAAAAAATCATCGATCTCATCGATGACCAGGAAGATGATGATCAGGCCGAGGTGATAATTCCTGAGGACACCGATAACATGGCAAAAATGATCGTAGAGGATGACTCAGAAGTAAATCATGAAGATTCCGATAATGAGAACGCTGGCGGGGGAAAAGAATCGCGAGAAATGTCTGGTAAAATTATAGATCCGAATACATCTGTAAATCTGCTCGACGATGATGATGATGATGGTGAGCAACCAACTCCAACCATTATTGGAGACACCGTATCCGAGATAGTTGAATTCATAAAAACCACTATAGCACAGGAGGTCGAATCTCAAAACGATACCGTAGCTGGATCAACATCAACTTCTACAAAGGCAGCAGCGACTGGAACTACAGCGAATGGAAATTCAAATTCGGACAAAGAGAATAACGTCGATCTACTGCGGGACGAAAGTAACTCGAGTGATTTTGGTGTCATCAAAAAATTGAACAACAACGAGCGTGTCCAATTGGACATAAACATGGATAAGATATTTGATGAGCTTAGAACAGAGGCGACACCATGAGTGTCCCCATCCATAGAATTTAGTAATTTTCATTTTAAATTTTTGAATAATATTTAGGTAGTAGTTTTGCTGCACCCACCCACTCCAACTATCACCTTTTATCACATCCCCGGTTTTATTAAAATTACATTTGAATTATCCCCAATTTTATTGCCCCTCAAAAATCATTTGATTTGAGACGTACAAAAATTACTTAAAAAAAACACCAGACATCAATTGAAGACCCTTTTTTCACCTTCATACATACCTAATTATTTTATATAAACAAAAAATGAATACTTCGTTTATTAATTAAATATTAAGCGATTAACTATATTTGATTAGAAAATTAAGAATAAATAAAATATTATAAAAAATTGGTGTCCGAAATGATTCGGGTATTTTCGTATTGTTTTGGAGATATTCGTTTTGATTCCGAAGCTTTCGTAGAAATTTTCAGACTATAAATTATTGAGTTTATAATGGAATAGCCTCCCACAATTAATTTTATTTTGTAATAATAAAGACAAAGTATAAGACAAGTTACAGTAATTACTGTTATGGTGGCTTAATATTCCGCGAGCCCCTCAATTTAATTTTTTCCTTAGCCAACTCACTTTGGATCAAGTGAAAATTGACCGTACTCTTGATTTCATCGATCTGATTGATTATGCTGTTCAAATAGACACCTTGATGTTCAATATCCTGTGTTATAGGTTTTTTATTATCAGCTGCAACTTGTTGCGGTACAGGTTCCTTTCCCGTAAAATCAAAAGTCGTATCCGTTGTACTAACCGTTATTCTGTTATCGGTGGAGTATTCCCAAAATGGGGCACGTGTCGATTTCCAATCGAGTAACCGCCCTATGTACAAATTATTGCCAAGCGGTTGTTTGTCCGCTTTTAATATGGTCTCAATTAGGGAATCCAAATACTCGGATATTTGAAAACCCGGGTATTCGAGTAGCATTTTCTGAACTACCCGGGTAACCCGGGTTACCCGGGTAAATATCAAAATTGGAAAATTAAAAAAAAAAATTATGATACATAATTTTTTTTTTGAGGATTTAAGTTATGCTTAGGATTTTGTTTTCTTATTATGGATGCACAACCGCAGACTCTGTACTACTTATTAATATTGGGAGGGAGAGAGGAGAACAATTTTGGTGAGGCTTGCACGCACTTCACAACAGACATGCAGACACCTACATCTCCAACACCCAATCGTGGCATTTTTTTTTGTCACCACCGGAAATTGAACCCGGGATCCTCGGATGATAAAGCAAGCGCTCTACTCACTCTACTACCACCGAGAGCGATAAATAAGAAAAATAATTGTATAAAAAACAGTTCATTTTATTTAACATAAAGTACGATTTCAGTTCAGTCAATCTATAAAGAATTCTAATAACAAAAAAAAAATTCTGTTTTAATTTATTATACAAACAGCCTCAACATAAATTATTTTCTTTAATTATTTTTATTCAAAAAGTAGTATTTTAAAAATACTAAATTGCTTAAAGTTTCTGGAGCAAGTTTAGAGCGTATTTTTGTAGAAAAATTTCCTGCAACAGAAAATACTCTTTCGCATGCCACCGAAGTTGGCTTTATAGTCATTAGAGCATCATACAATTTTTCTAAATTGTGTGTTCTTTTCCCACAAGAACCTTCAACTAATTTCAGTTCTTTCCCCAAATTAATCACATTACTATTTGAAAGGTCTGGCGCCGACAAAAAATTTTGTAAAGTTTGATTTAACCCCAATTCTTCATCTTCAATTGGGTTTGCATCTAGTCCGATTGTATTGTTCTCAAGCTCCACGCGTTCTACAGGAAACAGTCTTTGGTAGGTTCGATCTGCAAATATTTTGATTACGACTTTCGAGGAATATGAAAAATGTTCATTCGTTTTGCAGTATGTTCCGTTGTGTAAAAACATTAGTAAAGATGTTAAAGGAACATTACGCCGTAAATTAATTTTTTGTTTAAGTTCCTCTAACATTTGAAGAGCTAAAGTTGTACCAATTTGTTTAAGTTTATTGAAAACAAAAAGCATTGTTCCTTCAGCTATTAACAAATTTGCATTTTCCAAACTTAATTTAAGAACAGCTTCTTCGAGGGGTTCTAACACTTCGCACATATATTTTAATGTATATATATGCTCTGGAGAAGGAACACAAGCGCCTAGTTCTTCTAAAGCTAGCATTATGGAATCATTTAATAAAATGAATCGCTTTAACATTATCAGCAAGGAGTTCCAGCGAGTTTGGCAATCTAATAGTAATTTAAGTTTTTTGCCAAGCTTTTCTTCAACGTACTTCTGCAACACTGAATCGCGAACCGAAGATTTTCGAAAAAATTTGCATATACGCCTTGTTTCGTTAATGACAGCAGCGAAATTTTCATTAATTTCGTGCCTTTCATCGTCATTTACGTTTTTGTAAGTTTCAAAATTTAGATTAGAGTCTTCATATATAATGATATTTTCCGATCCCGATAATTCGCATTCATCATCAACATCACTTATGTCACTGTTATTGCAGCCACTATTGCATGTTTCCGAGACCCGCTTATAAAATACGCTCACCACTGCCAAATGAATTGCGTGGTTGTAACATAACTGCGTCATGTGTTGAACTTACTATATCCGATGTAAAATTTAAACCAAACTTACTTAATGTTTCCGAAACCAACCTTTTAGTATCTGAAGCATTACATGAGCCATCAATTTTTGTTAAACCAAGATTATATGGTTTCATGTTATGTAAAGTTACATTTAGAAATCGATTACCATTATTGTTGGTCCACTCATCAACCGTAATACTAAATTTAAGGTTTTTTCGCATCTTATCACTCAATATTTCTTTCAATTCTTGTTTTTTTTCTTCGCAGAATTTCATAATAGATTCTTTGATTGTTGTCTCACTTTTGGGCATTTCATAATTTTTCGATAAAACGTATCCTCGAACAGCTTCTGAGTTTGTAATTGCTCGGAAAGAAAACCCGTCTTTCGCGGCGCATTTGGCTAAAATTTCATTTCGCGTTTCACGTTTTAAATATTTCATCAAATTGCCTTGATTACATGCTATTTTCTGGGCTGAAGCAGCTGAACCATTATTTTGTGATGTTGAATTTAAAGCGGCATCTCGTTTTAGAAGATTACTAGTAATGTCGTGTGTCTTTAAATGATTTATCATGCCTTTTGTATTTCTCCCTTTTGAAGATATTACGGTCCCACATTTATCACATGAAGCATTCTCATGCCCTACATTTTTTTTGAAATATTCCCAAACTTTAGATTTACTCGACATTGTTTTATTTAAGTGGTACTCGTAAATTTGAAAATAGAATCTGTTTAAATTAAACTGTATTTATTATAAAACATTTAAATTGTTTCCAAAAATATTTAATACAAGTACATATTTTTATTGTGTATATTATGGTTTTGACAATATTCAGTGGATTCCAATCAATTACAGGTGAGTAGCTGACTAATAAATGCAAGCACATGAGCTGATTTGCTGAATTGTATTTTAAGGCCGCGCATACAGGATGTGTAATATTTATAATTTTTTGTGGACAAAAATGTTAATAATAAACGATTATATGTAAAATAAAAAAAATTGTCACTTCTTATTGATTGGATAGTGGCCATTTTTTCACATGACAAATATAGGTAAACATTTGCAGGCGGTTAAGAACGAAACTTGCGGTTGGGAATGAATGGGGTTTATCCACATGATGTGCAAAACGTAAAAAAACAAAACTTTCGCTTGAAATGTTAGTACATTTATTATATGATATAATTATTTTTCAATGCAAAGCAAGCGATATTCAGCGAATTAGTGTATGATTTAACACATATTATTGAAATAATTTTGCAATGTACTGACTAAATTTATATTTCAATAACAAAATATGAATTTGAAATATTTTACGCTGAAAAATTATTGAATTAAAAAAAAAATTAAATACCCGGGTTTCTCAGCGAATTACCCGGGTATCGAGGTACTCGTGAAATAGGCTAATACTCGAAGTACCCGGGTACCTCGATACCCGGGACTGGATTCTCTAGTCTCAATGAATGTTAGTTCAATTTCGGAAGCGATTGCGATCGAGGCACGAAAGCGCGCATGTCGAATTTCAGAAAGTTTTCCTAAACTTGCATATGCTGATATTGCGTGTACAAATTGTTCGGCCGCTTCAACGCCTTCGCCGCATGCGAGCAGATAATCACCTTGCAATTCGTAATATCTGGCCAAATACTCTTTCAAATCATTCTTCTCGATAATTTTTTTCAACGATCTCAAATGCTTCTCACAAACTGCCAAATGCTTGTCCGCTAAATAGACTGTGGCCAAATAAAAATAAGTTTCGGCCATAACTTCTGAACTGCCAGCCGCCTGAGCATAGCTTTGGGCTTCTAAAAACACTTCCGTTGCTTTTTCATTTTTACCCATATGATGTAAAATTTTACCATACTCCAAATAGCATTCAGCTATGCCAATCGGTACGTCTGCTTCTAAGGCAATTTTTATCGAGAGTTCAGCAAAATTGGCCGCTTTTTGATTATCATCTTTAACCAATCGGGAAGCCGCCCTATTCAAAGCATCGAAATATTTCAGAGACACTTCTTTGGCTAAGAAATTAAAATCCGTATTCGAAATTGTCCATTCAGTTTCGTGGCCAATACAAAGCGGCTTTGCTAGCCCAAACTGATGCACTGCCTCCTCAACATTATCCATTTTCTCGAAATAAAATGTTCCAAAATGATATCGAATCCGTGTCTCGGTTATCGCTTGGTCAGTTACATTTGGTCCCGTTACTTCTTGAATGGCTAGAAAAAAGATTTGCTCCGCCAACCAGTATAGATCATGATGTAAATTAGTGAACTCGAGGGCCAACCTTAAAAATAAGTCAATAACACATTTTGAATTGCCCGCCCGTTTCGACAACTCTATTTGGCGTATTTCAGTCGCAAATTGATAAAGCACATTTTTCGATTTGACAAATCGTTTCACCACCAATCCCTTTGGTATGTTAAACGAATTTTCAAGGTCTACAAGTTTTTCAAGAAGTGCTGCACTATGTGGATATCCACCTTCGTACAATTCTAATATGGTGGCCATATAGTATGGAATTCGTGCTTTACGCACATCATAACTAGTTAGCTGACGAACTTTGGCTCGGAGACGAGCCTTAATTGAAGGAAGATCTTTTTTCAAGTGGGTGGTAAGTCCGGGCCGGACTAAACTTTCCTGGCTGGTTTTGCTTACGTGGCTTAGTCGGGTTATCTGGCTTGGGTGATTATGTTTGCTCGATTGGGTCGCTGGGCTTTGGTCGCTTTGGCTCATGATGAAATAATACAATTTTAAAAAGAAACAAAACCTCTTAGTATTTGAAATCGAATGCTGCTTTGTCGAATAGCAAAAATTCCACAGCACTTGCGACAATAAATCAATCTTTGGGAAAATTCTTTCATAATATTTTGGTTTTTATTACGCTCGACTAATTGTCTCGCAATTTTATGTGAAAAATGTTGTCTATTGTTTCCTTCTTTTTCTTTTTAAATTTAGAAAAGAAAATTAATCATCGTCAGATGTGGAAATGACATTATTTACAAAAATTTCGATACTTACTTAGTTGCTGGTATTTTGTTGATGAACTGTACACGATGAATTTTCTCATTCATTGGTGGTACACAATCAAAAGCGTATTGTATCTGTATAGAAATTTTCATGGCGAAAGAAAATACGAAAAACCACATGGTGAGGTTTTCCTCGTGTTTTAATTGTTTGTTTATATTAAATCAGTTACACCTCGATTTGCACGGTGCGGGCAAATATATGTGTATGATTTGGTAGTTTGGCGGGAAGTATGTAATAATACGGTGCTTGATTGTTTAGTTGCTAAACACGGTAAGTGGTTTTAACTATAGTTGCTGAATTTCATCCATATATGGCCGGTTTATTTAGCGTTGTATGCCGTAAATCAACTTAGTTAAATCGACACTATAGTCACTTGAGTAGTGGCTGAATTATTTCCTATTTGCTCAATTTTAAGGGAAAGGTTCACTGGCTACTATGCTGGCCACTGTACAAATTTGCAGATATTCAGAAATATCTCATTAGCTTAGTGAGAAATATTGTCAGTAGATAGTTACGACCATGCAAACTGAGCGTTAATTTTTCTTTATTCAGCCACTTGTTGTTTTTGTGAATTTTCCAATCTAAACCAATAGTTTGATGTTGTTATAAGTAAACAGTTTACGTTTTTCTTTTCCTTTTGCCATTTGGTAAAGCCAAATAACAACTCTCATGGTATTGTGTGTGTAAACATTTCTATTAGTTTGTTGTTGGTGGAAATTATTCGTGCAACAAACACACAGCGCCCGATCTGAAAAAAAAACATTTTCTTTCTATTTTGTTATTGTTATTTGATTTTCCTTTTTTTGTTGGTAAAAACAGTTTTCATTTCACAAAAAATTCAGTTGAACATCAACTATTGAGATGTTCTGATGGATTTTTTTGTGCCCTCGGAAAATATTTGGTTTTTGGTTTCGATTCATTTTTGAGTAGTGTTCGAGCATTTGATTTTAACGGTTGCGCTTCAAACGTGAAACTCTATGTTTGAACAATTAACGTTTTTTTGTTTGTGATTAGTTTAAAACGTGATTAGTTAGTAGTTTAGTACTTTGTGTTTAATTGTTTTGAAAAAATATAAAAAAAAGAAAAGAAAATTTATTAAGAAAATTACAAAGTGGAAATTCTTATTAAAAAATAAAATGCTAGTTTTGTTTATTTAAAATAAGAAAAAAAGAAGTGAAAAGTTAATATTTACACTGATGATAATTATACACGAGATTTTTGAGCAAAACAACTAAATTTTTTTTTATACATAAAATCTCAAAATAGCGTAAAAATGTCTGATGATGATACGGGAGATGAATTGTTGAATCATTTAAAGGAGATAGATAGTCGCAATGGTATTGGGCCGCGTGAAACATTTCGCACTCGATTAGCCGCAATATCGAAGAAATTGCGACTGAAAAAAGTGATGGGCCATGTTGGCTTGCTGATTTCGTTAGCAACTTATTGTGCGGTTGGTGGAATTGTAAGTAAGCAAGCTAATTGATTTATATTTATAGGTAATTGTGTTATTGTGTTCTTCTAAATGTGTAGGTTTGACAGTTTTTTGTTTGTTATTTTTGGATTATCTTAATTAGTGACTATGTGGCCTCTGCTAATGAACAAATGTTGAGTTCATGTGCGCGTCTCGTCATTATTACATTTCGTGGGATTTTAGTGACACGTTAAATGAAAACAGTATTAATCTAATAAATTTGTAACTCTCAAAATTATTTCTGAAGAATTACATATAAGATTATACGTAACATTAGGAATTGGCTGAGGAAACGCCTTTTGAAAATGAAACAGACTTAAGTAAAAATAAATGACATTTGGCAGCGAATAAATTACCATGTCTGACTCTCTTCTCATCGTCTCTAAACCTACAATGAGGCTTAAATTGTAGGTTAATAAAATTAAACGAATTTTATACGAGTATAAACCTAAATAAAAATTGAATAGCAAAAATATTAGGAAAAATATTTCAAATGGAACTTGAAGCATTTTAATTTTTAATTAAACTGTAACGAATACTGAATAGTTGTAATATCAGTTAAAAAATTAATTGTTTTCTATAATTGTTTATTAAAAAAAGTTTAATTATTTTATGAGGATCGAAATTTGAAATAAAACGAGTGATATCAAATTTTTACTTTCAATTTTCTCGAGTAAAACTAAAATCGAATTCAAATCCTTAATACAAATTGACCAAACACAACTTTCCTTTAATTTGAATTGAAATAATTTTCCCCAATTTAAATCAAATCGGTTGTCAATAAAATTGGTGTGGTTAATAGGGTGACCAGACGTCCTGGACTTGTTCTGGGTTTTCACCTTCTGTAAGCGCCCGGGAAAAGGTTTTATATTGTCCTGATTTTTTAGATAATATTCATTTAGGTTGCTAAATTTATTAGCGGCAATGCAAAATACCGGACAAATCATAAAAATAATAATTTCATTTTTTAATGAAAATTGGTTGAAACATTTCAGATAGCCGCGAATGTTTTATTTCTTTTAGTCAGTAAATTCAGTAAAATTCTGGCCATGTTTTATTTAAGAAATTCCATCCCAGCCCCAAATGAAATTTCTGCGATTACGGACCAATTTCATTGAAATTTGGTATCTGACTTAAACCAACTTATATTAACCATCAAGATCATTGAATGAAGGCGAATTTGAAACTTTTTTAGAAGATATTTCACCACAATTCTGTTATTTAGCTAGTGGATTTTTGCCACTCCCAAACCAATTTTGTATAGCAACTTTTTTAAATCTTGTACAATAACATCAAAATTTAATAACCATCAAGTCGAAATGTTCTGATTTTTCAAACTTTTTTAAACTTTGTCCAGGTTCAGTTATTTTTGAGATGGTCGCCCGAGTGGTTGACTAATATTGAAATAATTTATTATAAATAAAGGGTCCGATCAAAGGTTTTATAACGTACAAAGGACTCTATAAAAGCTTTACTAACATATTGGATTGCAATGTTTAGTCTGCGTATATTTTCTGAGAAAATCTCAGTCTCAGCCTTATAACAAAATTGCTAGGAACGCAGAAAATATTTTATTGCTCATTCCAATTTCTAAGTTCTTTTACCAGGAGATCGTTTCGTAGTTGAAGATTGTATAATTTGTATACAATGTATACTCTGTTCAACATGAAACCTTTCGATCAAAAGTAAATCGAGTAATCCAGGCGATTGGGTGCCGGGACGACACGATGCAAGAGGCTTCTTATTTACCTTGTTCAAGATAATAATAACAATTTACGTTGCACTTGTTATTTTGATTTTATTACTAACAGAGACAAACGAACCGATGGTCTATTTTTATCAACACTAACGTATACGCGGAACATGAATTAGACACACGAATCAATAACATGACGCTACGTTATCATTTGCTCTAGAAAAATTGTAAACACCAGGAAAAAGTTACATCAGCGGCCAAAGGTTCATCGCTGGTTCTATACATAAATCATTCCAATTTTAAATTTTTCTTTTTGTTCGTTCAATTTTCCGAATACTGACTGGCACATCTTTTTACCATGGAAATTGATTGGGGTTCTCAACAATTCATCAATCTCGTGTTGATTGGCATGTTTTCGTCTATTGCCAAGATACAAATTATTTTGATTAACATCAAAAAGTTTAGCATGGTGTAATACTCGCTTGTATCAAGACAACAAACATTTTTTAGGGACCCTACAGGGTGAACCATTCAAGTTCTCCCACCCCTAAAAATTTCAAAAATTAACTATTCTACCAAAAATGTTACAGGTTTTATTATAGAGATATTATAGAGTTAGTTAGGATGGTTTATAGTTAAGTGATCCACCCGGAAATACAAAACTTTAATAATAAAAAAAAATATTTGGTTATGGGAGAGCATCATCCTACACACTAAAAAACGTGATGAATTCATCTTAAAGAGATAAAAAAATGATTCCGAGGATTTTAACTTAATTAAATAATTAATTAGACGCATTTATAGGACTTAATTAATTTTACGAATTTTAACGTCGACACAAAGTATTATTTTCACAGTAAAGAATCTACCATCCATGATGTCTGTATATAAGTATGTATATAACAAAAGAAACTGTCCAAATTGTACGTATAAATTTGAAAAAGGCAGAACAAAAATGTAACTTGAATTGTGGTGTATTCATCCGGTTATATCGAGGTGGGGATGATTTAACCAGCACACCACCCCATTATTTGATTTAACGTTTAAAATTATTTTGTTATGTTTTGTATAAGAACATCGTGCCGAAATTTGCAAATGGTATGTTTGGAATTTTGCCTAAATCTTTTGTGTATAAATAATATTGTAAATACAAATAAATTATATTAAGATAAACTAAGAATATTTTTATTGTTGCAAAAGTATAATCTTTGACCTAAATTTATGGTTGTTGTGGAGTCACATTTTAATAATCTCCATTTTTTTTCTATAAATATGTAATATGTTCATAAACAAAAAACTGTATCTTGATATGTTGGAGAGAATATGCTCCTCGTCACCATTAAAGATTATTTATTAATACCATCTTAACATTTAAACTCATTATCACACACAACCTCTTATTATACATATTACTGTTGTTGCTGCTGTCGCCTTTGTATTATTCAGTTAAAATTCTTGAAAGGTAGATTACAAACCGGATCGATGAGGTTTTGCCTTGTGTCATAACATTTAATCTGTGTATGTCGCCTTAAAGAGGAACTTAATTAAAATTTAAAGTAAATATTACTCTTCGTATTGTATTTTGTAGTCTTAGTTTTGACTTTTGAGATGGAAAATATGCTTTTTGCTACCACTCTCCCCTCTCAAATACTTGTTTTTCAAGAAATAATTTTGTTTTGTATACATATAGGAAAATGGTTTTTCTTATTTGGTAAAAAAAGGATAAAGATGTTTGGAATTTCCGTTACATAACCGTGTAAAACTGTAAAATGCTATTTCGCTATCATAACATCGAATGACATAGACTTTCGTTGTTGTTGTTTTTTTTTATAGGAGACATGGTCGTTAGCTAAATCTTATTATTTAATTTAACGAAAGAATTTGTAATTTGTATTTTTAAATTGAATTTTAAATGAGCAAAATAAGCATTACACTGCAGGATAACAAAAAGGTTTAGTAAGAAATCATTTAAATAATGTTTGAGTTATAAAAATAATGAGAATAAAAAAAATATCTTACTACTCGCCCGAGGGACGGAATTAGGTGACATTTAGGTGCAAGAATGGGGTTTTTGCGCTAATACCTCGAAAACTATAAAATTTTCAAGAAACGGATTAATCCAAATGAAATAGGAGAAAATTTCCCCAGAAAATGGTTAAATGCATTATGGCGTAGGTGCTTTTGGTAAGGTATGGCATGCGGGATTACAATATAAAATTAAGCAATTTGTACCGCATGATTCCAACAGAATATCAACAAAGTATCTAAAATTGACAATTATTACGGACCATTAAGTTCGGTATATCAAATGGCTTGGCCTATTATAAACCTGCCATATATCCATTATAAACTTGCAAGCAATTAAGTAACTGTCGCAACATTTGCGACCACAGAAGTCTTGCAGGAGAATATCAACAGTATTCAAGTATGAATGAAAAAATGGCGAATTAAAGTTAATGAAGCTAAATCTAATCATGTAGTCTTTACAAACCGAAAAGATACATGATATTGATCACCAATACAAATAAATACCAGGGTGATATACCTTAAACTGACGAAGTAAAACATATATAGGTAGTAACCCCGGCCAACGTCTAACTTGGCGTAAACATACTATACTTTGAGCAAAAGAGAAAGTAACCTGGTAAAGTTAGCCGAAATAAAATATTGTGACTAGGCCTGTTTTAGGCGGATATTACATTATCACATTTATATAGTTATATAAATATAATTATATTTTTTTACAAAGGAAATACTGTTATATTTAGCTTCAAGAAGCTAAATATAACAGACAATCCATTAATTTTTTGTTAATAGTGGTACATAGTATTCAGGAACTTATCCAGGAAAAGCGAAAAATTCGTCGTCAATGGCAACAAACAAAATCACCGTCATTAAAAAGGGAATTAAATCGATCTATTAAGACTCTTAGATTTGCTTTGCGGGAAGAAGAAAACCAGAACGTCCAGAATTATTTAAGTGAACTTTCGGCAACCGAAGGGACAGGCTACTCTTTGTGGAAGGCAACAAAAAATTTAAAAAGGCCAACAAACTCGAATCCACCAATCAGACTTCCAACTGGGGATTGGGCGAGAAGCGATGAAGAAAAAGCCAATGCTTTTGCTGCTCATCTAACGACAGTATTCGCACCACACCAGGAAACAAATTCTTTCGTGCTACCCGAGCAAATGTTGAAATTAGCCAAAAAAACGAACGAACTTTTGGTGGTGAACCCACAGTAATTTCAGGACGGAATTTGAGGGCGAATTTCGGAAATCAGATTCTGATTCAAAACACTGTACAATGTATATGCTCAAAAAATTAACATCATGTGTAAATTATAAATCATCTGTTTACTAGAATCATAAAAAATAAATTTCAGGTTTATGAAAGAAGGTAAAATTTAAAAAAAAATTATGTTTTTTGTACATTTTATTGATTTCCAGAATTTTTAGTTAATTTCGGGAAATTGAGTTTTGTCGCTCCCGGCTACCAGGATTTTAAAAACAGTCGGGAAAGCAATCCTCTAGTCCAGTTTCACTACATATTTGGTGATCGCGCCCATTAACTTTTGATCGTAAACTTTTACTCAGTTTTAGCTAAATCCGTCGAAACCCATTTCCAAATGAAGTGAGCGGGATCCTTTAAAAAATATTTTTTATGTATTTGAACTGTTATCTAATGAACCAAGATATTTAAACTTTATGAATTTTAAGAATTTTTGGAATATCGAATTTTCAAGGTTTTCAACTAATACACGAATATTCACGAATTCTATATAAAATTTAACAAATTTAAAAAATTCCTAGGTAAATATGATGAAAATTTCAAGAATTTTATAATTTGATAGATTAATAGATTTAAAGTGTTTAAAAAACAAAAAAGTTTAAACATTTTTTCCAAAAATTTTAACAACTTCAGTGACTTAGTTTTTTAAAATACTTATGACGTCTAAGAAATTTAAGGTTAACTTAAATATAATAAAATTTAAAGAATTAAAAATGTTAATAATTTCAATTAAATAATTTTTATGTATTTAAAGTATTTCAAAAATCCAAAGATACAAATTTATAGAATTTAAGGAAGATTAAACATTTAAAAATTTTAAACTGTTTTAAATTTTTAATGAACTAGGTAAATATTCTAAAAAAATTTAATAATGCTAAGATTTCAGTGAATTTGATTCTAGGAAATTTTGTTAAACAAAGAATAAAAATTTCAATTATTTGCAAAATTCTAATAATTATTGTAAGAATTTAAAGCCAAAATTATTATTGAAAATTATGCATTAATTTCAGAATTATCAAAATTTTAAAATCTGTATGTAAAGAACTTTAATTAATTTAATTAATTAATTAAAAAAGATTGTAAATAATCATACGAATTTTGCAATTTTGGCTAATTTTAAATTTTACGAATAACTAAATGATCATTCTGTAAAATAAACACAAAATTTCAAATTTTAGGAATTACATACATGTGTACATAGGTTTGATTTTATTTTTTATTTTTGTTGAGTAAGACACATTTCAAACTGTTAATTGCCACAATATAACAGGAATCCATTTTTTGTGAATACAACATATCAAACAAAATTTCCAAAGTTACGGTTCCAACCTACACAAATTCTAACAAACGGGTTAAATTATAGCCAAGAATTTACATGTTTTGAATTACAGTCAAACTGTGTAAGGTTAAAATGAATATTTTAGCTATTTGGAAATTGTTTCATCAAACCGTCCAAAATAATGTAACGCACGATTATTTGTCTTACGGAAAACTTTCTCAGTAAATTACAAAATTTATCTAAAATGATTTAGTAATGGTCTTAACGACATCTTATATATTCGAAATAATTCTGTTAACTTTTAGATATTTATAGCAGCGAAAATTTTTCATATATGAAGCAGAAAATTATAGCTGAACATGAAATCGGAATATTTAATGCTGTGACATTTTGTTGTTGTGCTTGAATATTTTTTTTATATTTTATAAACACAAGAAATTTAAGAATTTCAAAAATGTGTTCTTTCTTTTATTATATGTCTGACATACTCGTATACATATTACACATATCATTATGTAGTGTCGTGTTATATATAAATGTGATACAGTGATGTTCGAGATTCAACTAAAATTAAATTAGGTTGTAAAACATGAAAATGTACACACAATACAAAAATATTATATGAGGAAGTTAAAACATGGCGGTATGTGAAGATTTATATACTGTCTTGCAACACAGATATAAAAAGAAAAAATTTTTGGATCCTTTCTTAAAGCAATTAATATCCAATTTACCAATTTTTCACACGACAATAAATTACAAAACCATAAACAAAACTAATTTTCATTGCCGCAAGAAAAATTTATGTGTTTACACAATATTGTACATAAACATTTCCATATGTGTGCGATGGTATGAGACTATCATATGTTATGCATACAAGAAAATTTCATGTTTTTTGATTAAAATACGTGTAAATATCATTAAACCAAAACCAACAAATTATTTGAAACGATTTGGCAAATTTTTTTTTGTGTTTGTACAGAAAACAATGCTTTGTGATTTTCATATTTTATGAAGAAAATTCGATGTTTAAGATGATGAATTTCTTGGCCTTGTTTATAGGTATGAAGAAGAATTGATTTGAAAAAGGATACATACATATACGAGTCTAAATAAAATAAAAAATTGGAAATTTATTATGGTATTGATTTTGTGCAGTGAGGAGTATGAAGACCTTTCAAACATATGTCGGAATTTTTATAAATAATTCGACATCATGAGCCGTAAAAAATTGATTTTATTTAGGTTGGAAGGTAAAATTCTAAATTTATGGCTTTAATCTTGTTAAACCACTCCAACCAAAATTTTCGCTGAAGTTGAAATCAGTGTCAGATGATACTGGTCTGCTTAGAAGAGTTAGTTTGTTACATGAATTATAAAAACCAGTTAATGTTGAATGGGCTGAAAGTCTCTTGTTGAACAGTTTTCCGGAAAAACTAATTGTATAGAGCCAACCACCCAACTACTTACTATGCTCGTCATAATGAAACAATCAAAATCAAAAAAAAAAAATTGGAAAAATTGAAATATGAAAAATCACTTCTTAATGTATAGTTTTGCCATTCCTAATGAAACAAATTAAACATAAAATAGAGCAAACTCTATTCATATAAAGTAAGTGGACAGTAAACCTAGAGGTACCATTCGAATCAGACCCAACGCTTAAAAATTAAGTTAAGTTTGGTGAGGTTCATTAAATTTGGGATGGTACAAATACGTTTCAGGCCCTACAAGGAAAGTTGAAGAGTACTTCCTAGCCAAACAGGCAGCGAGTATCGCATTCTTAAAGTTTGCCGCAAACTCTAACCTCTCAGCATTTTTTTCTGCATCTCTAAACATTTCCCATAGCTCTAGTGGTTGCTAAGTTCTTGCACAAATTAATGCTAACAAAGCAGCTAATCCAATGGTTTCCCCTCAATTTGTTCTCAATGTTTGCTGCCAGTCTTTATTTAAAACTTTAAACCGAACTCTGTCTGGT
Source organism: Tipula helvola (assembly GCA_963556165.1). Lineage (NCBI taxonomy): Eukaryota > Metazoa > Arthropoda > Insecta > Diptera > Tipulidae > Tipula > Tipula helvola. The sequence continues at coordinate 394,390,421 of OY744482.1, forward strand.
TCGACCGATCCAAAACTCAAAGCATTTTCCCTTCCATCTTAAAACTGCCATTAGATCATCATCGAGTCACTGAGACTGGTGAAGCTCATGTTATTGTACTCTGTTACTGTGCAAGCTGGGAGCTGTTATATGGTAAGAGTTCGACTTGAATAGGCTCCTAATACAATTCTCAAATGAGGAGACGCCAACAGAGTCTACTTCAACCCTAGAAAATTCGAATCGAGTGTTTTCAAAGATATAAAACCTGGACCCTCGAGACCAACGGGAGGTTTAAGGCTGGACGATGAGGCGGTCTCTTTAGGGGAAAAAATCCATATTCGTTTTACTCTTTCTCACTTACTCTTTTCCAATTCCTTCCTCTTCTTGGTAGAGCTATGTGTATGTGTGTGAATCCGTTGCGTAGATGCGTTTAATATAAAGATTTTAATTCCTACGCGCCACCTGTTAAAAACATTTGTAAAAAATATTAACCACGTGCAAATATTTCTATTTGCAGAATTCTCCACCAATTCAAAAGTTGTAAACCTCCAAAATGAAACTCAAACTAATAACGCCTATGAATTCCTACAAATAGCACCACCCAGCGCATGCAAATGAGCGAATTTAAATACAAACGTAACCGCATAAGGTCCCCTAAATTATTCGACTATTAGAATCCTTCTTGGAGAGCCGGTTCTCAAAAACGAATGAATTCGTTTTTAGCTTCGGTAGTACGCTTACTTTAAAAGGAAGTGGGGCTCCTGTAGTTTTTGCAGCAAATTGCTTCAAACCCAATTTTGCTATCATCCGTATGGAGTTAAACCTCACTGTGTAAAATTGTAGATTATAATACGCCAGAATTGAGTCAATTGTCAACTTTGACTTTAACACATTAACCGCGTTAACCTCGATATCATTAAATTTATACACGGCATCTTTCTATAAAACAAACTCCCGAACAAATCTGCGGAAGGAGATAATTTTGCTTTAAAAATAGCATTTTGATGGCTTGATTTCGAGGCAATTCTTGTGAAATACAAGAAAAACGGCTACTGATCGTTTGAAATGTCCTTCGAGGGATTCGTAGGATCTCTACACAAACCGAACGAAGTTCTCTGTTATATTTTATTGAATTTTTGTCAACTGCGATTTCCCTTTAACCCTATATCCGTTGAATCTTTTGTGGGAGGGGAATCGATCTTTTACGGTGATTTTATTAATTTGTCGTTAATCTGCACAAAGCCGATGTCGTCAATCAAAACAATACGGCTAGCATAATCACTGTTATTTTTTCGAAATATGCCACGATCTAGCAAATCGGTAACAATATATTTGATAGAAAATTCAATTGCTGACACTTTAGCTGTCGAAGATTGTTTATCTAAAACATCTTTCTTTGATATGGTGTATAGAATATGATATGTAGAATACACTCGTTGTCATTTTCGGAGCCTTATTTGTTGCCATGTAAATTGTGTTCCGGTACATAAGGTATCATTCATATTTGAAAACGATGCCGGCCACTTATGGTTTTGTATCGATAGAGCCTGCATTATTCCGTACATCAACGGTGTGCTCACCAACGTATGGTATATGTAACTTAACGGATTTCGGAAAGCATTGGAAATGCTACACTTATTGATGTATGGCTGAAAATGTCCCTGTTCCAAAGAAGTCGGTGATGAAAATTCGGTTTCATCAAAAAGCTTTTTGGGGTTTACGCATGACGGTGGTAATTTTCACGGATCGATCTTAAAAATAATTAAACACTTTGTACTTTTGAGGATGATTATGTATTATAAACAAAATAAATTTACTAATGAACATTGATACTTCTCAAAAAACAGCAACCGAATATTCTGAACATTTGCTGTATCGCTAGGAGTACATCCCCGGATAAATAAGCAAAATATAATGTACCCCCCCCCATAAATTGCACATATTGTTCTCAAAACATCACTTTCCAATATTATATGAACCCCCAACGATATGACAAAACATATGTGAAACATCAAAACTCAAACAAACTGCTGACGTATATACATAAATACGTGTAACCAAATCCAATTTTAATAACAACAATTAAATTTATAAATCAACAAATAATTTCCACGTTTTCTCAAAATATTTAAAACAAAAAAAAAAAAAATTCATACTTAAGCACATAATCAATCAACAATTAATCTATAATTAATGATTGTTTATTATCAAGTGATGAAAACATAAAAACTTGAAATTTAAATTTGAAAATTGGATTTTCATTTTTATTAAAAATTTCTTTCCGCACTTAAAAGAACAACGAAACACTACCACCAACCAATTCGACATGTCGACTTTTCATTTTCGAATGAAATCAGCACGAATATCAAAAAAATCTGTTTAATTTTAAAAACTTTACTAATAAACGATAACCCAATAAAATTTAACAGTTTCGATGTTTTGTTTTTCCACCAAAATTAAAAAAATAAAAAAAAAATTTTATTAACTTTTCCATTTCTCTTGACATTGTGCATATTTTGTGTTGTGTACATTACATATACCGAAAAGGTTACTGAATACTGTTAGTGTATGTAGTGTGTAATCTGGGTGAAGCGGCTGTGAATTGAAATTGACGAGAACATAAAAAATTAATGTTTTGTTTATTTTAAGTAAGACTTTACATGTAAATATGGGAAGACTTCAAACAAGTACATGATTACGATGTAATTATTTGGTGAATTATTTACGTGGGTGTGTATGTTACTCATAAAAAATATTATTATACATAGGTGTGTATATAAGTAAATATGTTTTCTTGACCTTGGGTTTATGAAATAACTCATCGATTTAATATATTGGTCCCATTAATAACAAGTGTTTAAAGAATTTTATGTTGTTCAGGCGGCCCACTAGTATTTTATATTTTTTCATATTATTGCCATATAAATTATAAACACTGTGATGATTTTAAAATGTACACTAAATTTCAACGCTTCGTCATTGAGTGAATCACTTGGATAAATATTTTCACAGCAAAGCGACGTTAATGAAAGACGCATTTGTAAACGTAAGTGTAACTAATTATTTAAATAAGTATTGTATGTAGTTATTTATGTAAGTTATTGAAATCGTACCACAAATGGCCAACAATTTTTTGTCCAAAACTGTTTTTCTCCACGTTTCGAAAAATGACAAAAAGCAAAAATATGTCCGTCCGTCCTTCTGTAGGGGAGACCGGTACTGGTTGTAACATTTCCGATTAGATCATTTTCTTAATTTAATCAGCTTAAAATAATTCAACAAACTACACTTCGCTTGGAAGAATCTTATTTTAGCAAGAAATTGATGTACGAGTATAAACATGGACATTATTCTAATTGCAAATAAGAAAGTTTAAATAATTGTTAAAGAGAAATTCAGAGAAGTTACTTTAAACCCTGTTCTCGAGTTTGGTTGTAACAAGGTTGGGAGTATAAATTAATACACTTTTCACAATAGCTGTTTTCTTAGTTCTTGTGTTTATTTTTTAATTCATGATGCAGCCCTCTGGAAAGATCTAATTTTCTCTGGAGAAAAAGAGACATTTCGCCAGAAGTAGATGATCGCGCTAGTAATGAGCCGGAATAAGAATTTAATTTTTGTTGATAAATTTATCTTCCATTACCATGGCTCAGATAGTACGTATCCTGATTCTAATGCTCTTTTATAGTCAACAGCCTCACGGCACACCGACAAACGCAGCCTTATCACTTATTCAAATGTGAACTGTTGTTATCCAACAAATGATCCATATATTTGAAAAACTCTGTGTTGGTCATTTATCCAGAACCGTTTGCAGCATTACATTATAAGGCTCATCATTAACATGTAGGAAATAGAATCAATTTCTGGAACCACTCGTTTTTACAAATATAGTAACCACGGTACCTCACATTGCTGAATGATGTAGCTCTGTTTAAACTGATAACTTTAGATAATATTTTCGATAGTGTTTTATTCGCATCATAAAATCCCCTATAACCAATCAACTTCAGTTTCTTTCAGAGATCGAATTGAGTCATTTTCAATTAAAAAAAAAAAAAAACTTAATATTTACAGACATATCTGCTGAAAATAAGTTAATTTATTTCTATTATTTATTTCAAAAAGTCTTGTATATTTACTATTCCTACGACCTTATACGAAAGTGACAACTACCTTACCATCACATAGCCACGAAAATAAAAAATATCGATCTACCGTGCGTTACGTTAACACACGTGGGTTTAATATATGGAAATAGTCGTTTCCATGGACTCTATCATTTACATGAACAAGTAAACATTTTCTAACATTTTCTTGTGCTTGCTCTCTGACAAGTGTTTATTTTTTTCCTGTCATTTGCATTCCGTTGTGCACGATAAATCGCTGTTGTGTTGGAAGGTGGCAGCATCAACAGTTTTAGCATAGAAATGAAACAAATACAAGTGTCAGTTATAGTTCAAACTTCAACTTATTTTATGGAACAAAAATGGATCAAAATAATAATCTAGGACCTAGGTAATATACAGGGTGAGTTTTTTTAAAAAATGCCAGGCTTTTATCTCGAGAACGGTGCTAGATAGGAGAAAATCACTTATAATGTAATTTGTTAAGCGTCGAAGGGGACCTTTAATTCGACCTTGACTTCGATTTTCAAGGTCATTTGAAGGTGAAATTTAACATTTTAAATAGAAATCTCTATTGCTGACCCTGGATTCGGTAAGAGTACAAAATTGTACGTTTAGATAGGAACTATAGGCTCCTCTTTTGAATGATTTTCAGATGTTAATGCAAAGAAAGTTTAATAAATAATACGAAATAATCAGCAAATAATACATTTTAATGGGAATATACTAACAAAATACTAACTTGGTATCTTAGGTCGTGGTGCCAACAACTTAATTAAGTCTCTCTCCATTAAAATTCATTATTTGCTGATTATTTCATATCATTTAGTAATTTGTCCTTGAACTAACATCTGAAAGTCATCTAAAAGAAAAGTCGAAAGTTCCTATCTGAACGTAAAATTTTCCACTCTTTCCGAATCCGAGGTCAAGAATAGGGATTTCTATTTAAAACAAGCAATTTAACCTTCAAATGACCTTGAATGAGATTTTCAGATCATCAGCATATAACTGATATTTACAAGATAAAATGATTGGTAGATCATTAATTAAAATTAGAAATAGTAGGGGATCTAAGGTGAATCCCTGAAGGACACCAGATTTAGCCACAATGGTTTTTGAAAGCACAGCATTAAATTTCACTTGCTGTAAGCGCCCTATGATTGTAACGATATGATTGTAACCTGTTAATAATTTGCATGGAAAGATTCATATTGACCCATTTTTTTATTAGAATTGAGTGAGATACAGTATCAAAAGCTTTTTCAAACTCAGTGTAAACACAATCAATTTGGCCACCCATATCAACATTACTAAATACAAAATTTGCAAAATCTAATAAATTTGAAGTGGTAGAATGTTTAACCACTATATTAATTTGTGGTTTAACTTTATTGAAGATTATACCATACCAACCTTTTGAAGGTTTTACTCACTTACAACATATTTTGAAGATCGGCACTAAATAAGCTTTCTTTCAAACAAAAGGAAATACAGAAGGTGTATTGAATAAATTATAAATAAAATTTAGTGGTTTAATTAGCTGATGTTTTAGACGAAAAATAAATAATTAGGCAAGCTATCAGAACCCGCTAATTTTTAATATCGAATGAAGAAAGAATTTTAAAAATATCATCCTCATAGACTAAATAAATACTGATCGTCAAACAAATTGCTAATTTCGTATGATTCATTTGCTCTAATATCACCAAGTTTCATGCACGAAGGATAGTGCGAAAATGTAGAAAGAGACTGGGAATAGCACCAGAGCAACTTGTTTTTTTTTTTTAAATTACTTTCAATATACTTTGCGTAGTCTGAGAAGCATTTACGGGTTTCATTTTTAACACGCTTACGAAGATTAGAAAAAATCACATAGTGATTATTAGTATTGTTAAATTTACGATATATCAAGACGGAAATTTTGACTTTACCTTATAGTACCTAATAACCACATCAACATTAAATTCATAAAAATATAATTCCAGTTAATTAACTCAAGTTGCCTTTGAATTTCAATGTAATTAAGCAATTTTAGATTTGGCACAAATAACTGCTGAGCAAAACATTTCATCAGACATAATTTAACACTTATAAGTAATAGAGGCCTCCCCGGTAGCACAGTTGTTAGCATGCTTGCTTTAAGCCCCGGAGGTCCCGGGTTCGATTCCCGGCGGGTGATGAAAAAATCACGACTGGTTAATGTAGGTTCAATGAATGAATCACTCATTATCCGGAAAAAAAATGATTACGAAACTTCAATATGAAGCGGCCAAATCCCTCTATGGGATGTAGCGCAGCGAAAAAAAAAAAAAAAAGTAATAGAGGATGGTGCGAGCATCAATCTTAGTCAAAGGGTAACTACTTCGACTTACATTAATTTTTGTTCGATCAATATTAGAATACACAAGTTCAAGAATCCTGTTAAGATCATTTTCAACATGGGTTTGCTGTATTAGTTCAAAAAGCAATTGTTTCGAATAATAAGTTAGCACTGACCAACTGAATGACTGAAACGATCACTTTCGATTACCACTAGTCAACAAAAAGTATCACGGGAACCAAAATATAGGCCAATAAAAACTGACATCGTTATGTGTAAAATCAGAAGTACATAGTTTATCGTACACACGTATATTTACTACTTACTATAAATAAAAAAATTGTTGTATTCATAAAAGCTTTAATGTCTCATTGAATTACAAATTATATCACACAACTAACTAGATCATCTCGCACCCCTCTCCACACCGTATATTTAATTCAAATGATTTATAACCACTTTGAACAAACAATGTAACAATACTAAAATATATTAACAACAATAACAATGCTCACAAAATAAAACCTACAAGTTGTAAAATTATTATGCCGTGACAATTGTCGATTGAGCAACACCGTCGTCTTCTCACACCACCCCCACCCACTCACTCACTATATACGTATGTATAGTGTCGCCAAAATATAAGTTTGTTGGTTTAACGGAAAAAAATAAAAATAAACGGTTGAAGTATGTCAACACGCAAAAATATTATTTATTCTGGCAAGTCTCTATAACCCTTGTTGTTGATTACATGTTGGAACAATTCACAAAAAATTGTGGAAAATCAACAAATTAAGAAATGATAAATTTTTGTTGTTAATTTCGATTGATTCCAAATATTGTACGAAAAGAAAAACGGCAAGAATGGTTAGGTCAGAAATCAAGGTGAATGAATAAATTAAACGTAACAAACTCAAATAATATGTGTGCGTATATTTCGTATGGCAGCGGGATAATAAACATAATCCTGGCACGTATCCAACATGGAAATGAAACCAATTATTCCAGTAACTTTATAATGTTAAAAATAAATTTATCATATCTCATGCGTATACACACACACGTTTGGAGTAAATATTTTCCCGCCTTGCATTGAATGGCACCAAAGTAATTTAGTGTGTATATTATATACACGTGCGTGAGCTGTGTAAGCGCCCTAGGTATTTTTTTTATTTTACATCGGCACCACAAAAAAAGCTTCACAAAGCTACATAAACCAACACGAAATTAATAACACACACACATACAAAAGTTGGAAGAAAAGTGAAAATGAAAATAAATGTTTTATGATTTTTCATTATTTTTGCGTGTCATGGTGGAAATTTTTTTAGGATTTTCTTTCCATACAAATATATTTTCTATAATGGGGTTCAATAAAAAATTAACGTGGTGCGAAGGGTGACCTCTAGTCATATACATTTTTATGTCCGGTAATTTTTCTTCGTATCGTTTTTAATAATCGATGATTTTTCAACATTTCATTGAGATAAGTGCCGATCACGACCAAGAAAATTTCCGAAATTACCTAAATTATGATTTAATGGCCGTTAAAGTTTTGTTAATGTTTTTTGTAGTAACCTTTAACAGTTTATCGATAAATTTATGTTAAAAGTCACTTAATCAAATAAAAATATGTAGCGAAGGTACTTTCGGACTATGGAATATAATTTTTAGTGATGGTTAGAAAATCCGTAATTGTATTTTTATCTTTTGTGATCCGGATTCTTTCTTGTGCTGATCAATTAAACAATGTCAGTGGTGGATGTAGGTACAAAGATGTTTCCATGATTTGTCAAAATGAATTGTACAAATAACTCATACGCCAATAATCCTAATTTAAATTAATTTTGTAACCAACAAGAATTTTTTTAGTTCGTATTGGTAATTATAATTACTAATTAGCATTGGTAACATGTGTAGTAAAAATTATGATTTTTGTTTTATTTGTATTAGTATTTTGTATAATTTGCAGTTAATTTCAAATTTCGTAGGTATAATAATTCGAAACATTATAATTGGTCTTTCTAGGCGGATAGCGCATGGAAAGTTATCCTCTGATCATTGTGTATTACTGTGAAACAGAATCAGTAACAATTGAGCTTCGTAGCCCTAAACCAACATAGGCGCGAATAATTCTGACAGCAAGAATTATCTACACTTATCGGTGTTATAAAGGAAACCGGAGATTGCGAACGTTGAAGAGCTTGTTCAACATTGTATAAAGAGTAATGTATGATGTTGATGCCGAGATTAGAAACATACCAGGAGAGAATCCAAATCTGCCCTACTTGAAGTGGAGAAGAATCCACTGGGTTACTCGTATCTTACTAACAAATTTAGATGAGAAGTCGGGAAAACTAGTGGGAAGAGCAACCATACAAATTATTCATATCAGCAACCTATTGCGACAGACTCGATTTTAGAAGAAAATCGTAGTACTCCTCATTTAGCACAGAAACTCCAACAATTAAAGGGTAAACACAGATCTCCTGTATGAACAAATACTCGTTGAAGTATCAGAACGTCAAGAAGACACTCCTGCCTCTATCGAGATGATTCTATAGGTTTATAACCGGTAGTTCTGAACACTGCGTTAGAACTGATATAATGCTGGAAACAGATGTGCATAATTTTGCATGTGCCAATATTAAAATGCACTAGGTTATACGGAGTGAAATACATGTATTCTGCATGCCATGCATAATTCTGCAAGAAGTCTCTTGCTGGAAATAGATGTGCAGAATTTGTGCCTGTATCTTTTGACATTCATTTGATTTGATATAAATGATGCAGTATTTTGTCACAAAACACATATTTTCTGTCAACAAATTAAAAAAATTGATTGAAAAAATAATAAAAAGTACACAAATTGTACTAGAGTTATTTTCTTTTGCAGTAAAATTAAAAATAGGGACAACTTGCAGAATTCTGCGTGGCGTGCACAATACATGTATATTTCATTTCATATAAAACAGTGCCAATATCTCAGTTTGCATCGGTGTTTGGTTCTAAAAGTACTCAAAGTATAAATTGCATTTGCAACAATACAATGTTAATTCAAATTTATTTTATTAATTTGTTCAAATAAATCACATACTTATATCATCGTACTGGGAGAAACATAGTTTTCTAATGTGTACATAGTTTGGCTTATTTTGAAGGTTCATGTCTTTGGAGATTAATACAGATATTAATTTCGGCATGGTTATCGTCAGCCTCAGCGAAAATGTCAACTCTGTTGATAAGTTTCAGGCCTTCCAATTTTTTTTTTAATTGGCAACTGTTTCTCTGCTACTACATCTACAATGCCTTTCTCGTCATCCTCAACAATCCTCATTTCTGGCAGTTAAATCAAATCCTCGTTAGACATTTCTTTGGGGCCGTAAATTATTTTTTCCGATGTCTGTAATTTTTAGGCCTGCAAAATTTGTAACAGAAGCCAGTTCAGCCCCATCTTGACAAATATCGTAACTTTCATCATTCTCAATATCCATTTCTGGCACACTTTAATAAATTGTGACATGAATACATGAAGGCTTTACTTCATCTCGAAATATTTGTCATGCAAATTAACACACAAGCGCATTACTCCAAGCAGTAGGGTAAGCTATTGTTTAGCCGCTTTATAGCTTTAATCCGATCTTTCAGCCTTTGACATAAAAGTCCTAGTTTTAGTCGCTTCCAGAAAAACCAGTCTCACCAACGTTGAACATCTGCTTGGCAACGTAAGCTCCATCTGGCATTAAATCTCTTAGTTTCTCTTTAAAACGCTCGGCACTAACAACCGGATCCTTCTTTAATTTTTTAGCGAAGTCTTGATATAAACTTTTAACTTTGGCTGGTAAAATATTTTCATTTGGTAAATAAAAATTCCATTTTCATTAACAAAGGATTTCTGATCCGGGTTAAGTTTTGGAACCAGAACTTGAAGAGGCATTCGCAGCAGCTTTTTTTTTCAGCATCTCGTTCACAAATGTAATTTCATTTTGAAAGATTTTCTTCTTTTTCACTCCATAAATCGAAACTGCAGTTTTCTTGGACTTACCTTTATTATCTTTTCAAAATCGAAACTCTATTTTTTGGGATAAATCATTGTTGAATTAATTAAAAAGTCAGTTGGGTAAATACAGAAGTCACACTCGAAAATTTTATCAATTTTTGCCACTTGTAATTTTTAATTGTTCCAAGTACATTTTATCAATAATAGCCTCTTTCTAAATGACCCAACTTATAAAATTGATTTATATAAGCTTGGCCGGAAATTTTTAATTGGAAACCACAAATTCGCAATAAATTCTGTTGCCCATAAATCTATTACAACACACACACACACACACACACACACAAATCGATGAACGAGAAAAATTTGGTATGATTGTGGGCTTGTTATTTATACATTTTCATTCATTCAATTTTCTGTTTTCATATTTTTATTTATGGTCTTATTAATTAAAACAACAACAATATTCTTTCGATAATTTATAGTAAGAATTTATAGTTTTTAAGGAACGTCATCGCGTTTAAAGCATATACAAATATAAAAACTCGTTTAACATACATACTTGAAAAATCCGCAAATCGATTAGTCATCACAAATTTCCGGTTGTTAAACCATCTCTCCAGACCAAATCATCCGTCGTCCGTTCGCATACATAAAATATCAAAGGAATTTAATCAGAAATTATTTTAGTTTTCCGGTTGTTTACAGTAGCGCAAAATTGGCTTCTCCATTAAATTCACTGTTGTGTATTAAAATTTATCGAAAGATTGATGCTCTCGTACATAATGTGGTAGCGCAATACAAAATGATGTATCGATCAAAAATTACATAAAATGTATGTTAGATGAAATTAAAAATTTCAGGTGAAAATGTGTAGGTTTTGTGATACCGAGTATCAATCACTTTATTTATATTCATAGAACATAAAAAATATCGTGGAAATAAACATAAACATTTATTTATGCTTTCTTGCTATATATAAAGTTGTTCTGTGCGACACAGTGGTTGGTGAACATTTTTATGATTTGGTTGGTTATTTTGTCGTTGTTGCCTTTTCTGATTCATAAACTATACAATCAATTTTAATGTACTGTATAGTATACACTATACGTTCTTACCAACATAAATAGGAATCAATAAACGCGAGTATATAAATTGGGAGTAGCTGATTTAAAATTCAGAACATCAGTTCAGAAAAATTTTGCATTCTTCAATTTTTGTTCAATTCAATTCAATTCATTTGTATGTATAAGATCCATTAAACTTGCATTGAATTACTTTATATGTATATTGCGCTAAATTAGATGGCTTGCATACATAATGAGTTCTTTACTCTCGCTTGAAAATTAACGCATAAATGGATTATTTATATGTGGAGCAATTCGAGTCATTGTTTTTTTGTTTGTTTGTGAAAGGACACTTCTGAACGAAACCTTACAAATGGCTATTTATCTAAATTTATAATCAAACTTGTAAAATTAGAAATGGTGAAATCATCTAGAGTTCAACCTCCGTGTGCAGGGTGAGTCGGTTAAAAAGATCAGTGCATTTTAACCTACTGCCGGCCCTAGACGTAACGTTTACTTGACCGTGTAGGGAGCAAAACTGCGGTTTTTTGAAAGATTGTGCAAGACAAAATGTTTTGACTTTTTTGCCTTCGCTGGCGCAATTTTGTTGTAGATTTTAATTCAGTTTTGATTTCTAGATTTCAGTTATTTATTAACATATATAAAGAAGTATGAAAATAGGAAAAATTATGGACATCTTCATCTTCAGATAACATGCACACATTCTCAAAACTGAGCTAAAATTGCCAACAATAATTTGCCTTCAAATGGATATGTAGCTCCAGCGCATTTCGGCCCAGTTATTATTATTATTATTGAAATTGGTTGGAACCCATAAAAGTTCCACACTCAATGCCACAAGGGCGCATGGTGCAAACCTAGGATTCTATCCCAACTCACTAAATCGATAGTCTTACAATTAAACAATTGAAAACGAACACTTTCGTTAATCTGAACAACTGCATACAAAATGAATGCAGCTGTTAATCTCTTCGATGCAGTCATCACATATATATTCTTGAGCCAATCCCAAGCGATGTAGATGGTCCTTAAAACGGCCACACGCAATAAGGATTGCAACCAGTATTCTGAGCTGGTCTTCTTTTAAAGATAAAGCAAACTTAGTAGACCTACGATCTGGTACGCTAACAAAGTGCTTCGCCTTACGGCGCAACCAAAAGCAGCACGCCACTTCAGCCTTAGCTCTTTAAGTGCGAAATTTTTATAGCCTTCTTACCGCTAATAAAAGATAAGAGAGCCGCTGGTTCGGGACCGATTAATGTTAATCGCGAGCCAGCTTTGGATAGGAATCGGCAAACTCATTACTTTCAATTTTACAATGAGCCGGTACCCATAAGACAGTAACTCTATTGTTATAACAAAGAAGGTTGATGAAATGTTTACAGTCCTTAACAAGTTTGGAAATATTCAAGGGAGTATTCAATTAATACCCACAGCACAGAATATCCCGCTAGCTATGGAGCGTCCTCGCCGTTTAAAAAAAATTAAAAGTTTTCAGCCTAAAAATCGCCATCTAAAATGCTTACACTAAATTTCTTTATGAAATTAAGTCATATTTCGTCGTTCTTTGCACAACACTCCGCCATTCTGAATCGGCCTACGATCAACCTGTTTTTTCGTGGATTAGTTCGTTGAAGCTCTGCCGCATTTCTTAAGCTAGGCGGCGTGACAGCAACCGATATAGCACTTGGCCGGCTTATACATGGCTGCCTTATTATGATGTTACGAATAGTTGTTATTTCTCACCTGTTTCTCAACGGGAACTGTTTAATATTATTAACTCCCTAAAAATTAAATCGTCTCCTGGAATAGATGAAATTTCAAATACTGTTGCTAAAAAATGGATTGCTTCCTTGTGGACGTCTCGTCTTTTATCTTTAACTTAAATGTAGAAACACGAGTTTTCCTGGAGCCTTGAAAAGAGCTGTTGTTGTCCCCATATTTAAGAAAAATGATAAAATTTGCGTAAATAACTATCGACCAATATCTCTTCTTTCCATCTTCTCTAATATATTTGAAAAAGTTATGAAGAACAGGATTGTTGATATCTTGGATAAAAATGAATTTCTATCTCAGAAAGAATTTGGATTTGGTGAACACGCGATTTTAGAATTTCTGGAACAGATAAGTGATAGCATTGATTGAGGACTTAAGGGTTCAGCAACGTTTGTTGTCTTAACCAAAGCCTTTAATAGAGATATGATCATACAATTCTCCGATTAAAACTTTATCGTTGCGGTTTTCGTGAAATAATACACAAGTGGCTTTGTGATTATCTAAGTAATCGAACTCAATTAGTCCGCGTCAATAATTTTTTAAGCAAGGAGCGTTATATTAGGTTTGGATTTTCTCAAGGTTCGGTGTTGGGGCCGTTACTCTTTCTGGTTTTCATAAATGGAATCATCAACCAGCATTTTTGTGGTACTCTTATTTGTTTACACTAGCATCAACAAGCCCATAATTTGCAAGTTATGCATTCCAGGGAAAGCCAGAGATCCCAAATACAGATTATCTATCATGCGTTTGGCTGTAATAAGTGTCAAATTTGTACCTCTAATGGTTGCTTCAGCATAAGTTAGGGCTATGAAATTAGATATTTGGGAGTTTCGACGGATGATAACCTAAACTGGAAGGCGCATATTGAAGAAGTTAAGTCAAGAATTGGTTTGGTTTCCATAGGAAAATGTACGTTTAACGATTATAATGCCCGTTATATCTTCTGAAATTGGTTTACTTTGCCCTATAGTTGATTCTATCCTCCTGTATGGTTTAGCATGTTGAGGCAGTGCTTGTAAAACTCTATTACATCCTCTGTAGGTACGGCAGAAGCATGTTTTGTGTTTAATTACTTGTAAATCATTGCAAACACCATCATGGCCTATATTTCAGGAGCTGAATATAACGCCTTTACAACACATGTATGTTTTCAAGGTTTTAAAGCTTTTTCATATCACCAGCGGGAACAACTTTGTTAATTATTCTGTTTATAATCTTCGTTTAAATTTTAAATTTATAAAGTATTGCCCCAATGTTAATTTAGAGTTTTGTAAACGTTTCTTCAGTGTCAGCTTCTCCGCTTTCTCCAAAGCTCTCAAAATATAGTTGAAACCATAGCCATCCCATATTTTGCCATTCCTAATTTGTTGCCCGGGAACTATATCTCTTCGACAGGATATCCGTGAAGAGATACAGAGGCCGAGAATCTCCATCGCCTCTATATGGCTACATGGCCTTACACCACTGAAGCATAGTTGATGGAAATGGTTGAGGCTCATTGGTAATTTGTTCGCCGAAATTGGCAATGGATGATGTATGATCTTAATGCACAAGTGGAGTATCGATTAGATTTGAAGGGGAGGGGTACGTTCTGATGTGATTAGTGACAATGGTAGCTGTATTTGTATTCGGCTCTCTTTTTAATGCGGTTTTGCTGTAAACCTCCCTTTATCTTCATCCATTTTCGGTAGTTTTCTGAAGCCGTGGGTGGCAGTGTATGCTGAATTCTGATTTTGCTCTGGCGCACATTTCTTCTTTCGGGTTTTTCGACTTTTAGACCTCATTCATCCATTTTCGGTATCAAATTTTAAGAAATATATTTAACTCGATTTGTTATTCGTATCAAATCAATTAAATGTACAAAATTATTTGTTTACAGACCTATATTTCTACGTTTATGCGATTCAGTTTAAATAATGAACGAATATCTAAACTTTAGGGAAGAATAAATCAGGCAGCCTAAATTCATCAAATGAAAATATTTTGCGAAACAGAAAACAGTATTTTTTGTATCCCGCTGATTTACTGGTGTTCGTTAGAAAAATGATGCTCATATATTAAAAAATGAGATGTTTTTATAGTCACATCAATTCCTGCAAACAACTATTTTGTCATTCCTTACGAATTTTAGATATAAATATATTTTTACAGCAAAAAATGTAACAATAAATTTGATCCATCTAAATAGCTGACCCGATTTGTAATGTTGATATTTTCTTATGTACTGGAGGCAAATATAAGTTTAGTTGTATACGCCAATGTGACGCCACATAAAAATCGCAATCATATTTTATTGATCGCTAAACATAAAATTAAGTCATACTAATTATCTGCAATTAAAATTGTTTAATTGAAAGTTTAAATTTCCGACATATACACCACACATGAGGACAACGTTTTTATTTGTCTTTTCGGTTTTGAAAACCAACAAAATTCTTAATTAAAAGTTTTTTGTTCTGGAGACGGGGAGGATGGATCGTGTTACATAATATTCAACCAACAGTTTCTTTTATTGTTCACAGCCGCTATTTTGTGTATTGTTACAGAATCGCAAATTGAGAGTTAGATAAAAGTTTCAATAAACTCGTACTTGCTTATCATGAACCATTTTTATTTTTGGTTAAATTGAATCCATTGTTTGAAACAACAAAAAGAAAATCAATTCAATTGGGTTAAAAAATATTTTAGCTAGATCTCATTACATGAATCATTTTTGCAGGAATATACAGAAAAAGTTAGCAGAATCGTTTAGAATTTCCGGAAACTAATAAAAATTATTAATATTCTGGCAACAGTCTTTGTTGTCTGTATGTGGTAATTGTACATAAAACATACGGGGCAGTATATCATTATCACAAAGCAAATCAAATCATTGTTTTGCATGTAAACGCAAAATATAAATAATGAGACAGCCGCGAGATATGATGGCAAATGGCCAAAACTTTATTGTCTGGTATAAATTAGAAACACAACAAATTATATCGAAGACCGACCGCGATGATGATAAATCATGAATTCATTTTTAATGTTAAATTTTATTTATGTGAACTTGCTCCCATTCAACCTTTCAAGATAACATTTTCGCTGACATTTAAATTGCGTGCTGGCGGACAGCTTATATCCACGCAGAGTAATTTATATTAGTTTAAACGATAAATTAATAATATTTTAGGATCACATATAGCACCGGTCATAATTGCTTAATTTTGTGACTTTAACAATTTTGCTGCTTTTGACTTAGAATTTGTTTGCCTTTAAAATGGTCAATATCAATAATATCGGTTAAATGTAGCATTAATTAGAGATAGTAAATCATCACAACTACAGGATAAATTAGCACCAAATAAGAACAGGTACGTGCTGCTTTATTAGAATAATTGCAAGCGGCCGAGAACACAAACTATACAAAAATATGTAAACAACTAATTACAAGAAATACTGGTGATGTCTACCTGACAATGATTGCACAAGTTGAGGACGTCGCAAAATCCACACCATTATGCAAATCTATTAGAAGTGACGTCGATGTGTGCTGGACGAGCATTCGAACACAACGAATATTGCTAAACGAATGTTTGAACAATTCTGGAAGCAAATCTATGGTTATTGGAACGAGCCAAGCAACTATATCCTGCTGGCAATGGTAACATCCTTAGCGAAGATGTCAAAACGAAAAGTGCCTACGTGAAAAACAATTCAAGGACTAATTTAAATGTACTTTTAGCTTTTATAATTACAATTAGAAAACAACGGATTTCAATTAATTAATTATTAAAATTCCGGCTTTCAATTAATTAATTATCAACATCCAACGTGAAAACAGATAGAACTGTAACTTAAATTGGCATCATATAAATTTGCACAACTGCTGGAGTTGGAGATGACTTAGAATACGGTATTTCGGATCCGTTGTCAACCAATTTGGAATATCTAAAATTGATTTAATTTCTAAGGTGCCCCAAAAAACAGTAATAACAATGACTTGTACTGCTATAAGATTTAATTTTATGAGATTTCGAAAATTTTCAAAATTTTGAAGCGTTCTAAAACTTGATCAAAAGGATTTGAAAATTGTTCAACAGGGGGTATTTTTGCTTCAATGGTTTTATGTTATGTCAATGAGAGACCTGAAATTTGGCCTAAATGCAGTGATATACCAGCCGAATAAATTTCCCAGCTAATGCCAATAAAAACGTGAACAAGTAATGAAATTTTATTACAGCCAAGACCATCTGGCAAAATAAATTATTATCATACAATAACATTGCAAATATTGGTAATGAGTTTATAATTATGTCGATAACGAGTTTTTCACTTAAACATAACCTCAAAATATACAATAACTATAAATATAACAAACAGTAAATTTAAACTTTTTTTTTCTTTTTTTGGAATCGAATCGGAACTGAATGACTGAATGCCATGATACCAACTTAATAACACAAGTATACAGTGGAATATGCTAAATAAAAATAATTTGAAATGGAAAATTCAGGTTAATACACATAAACATTGAATATTTAATTAGAGGTTTGGTTTTATTTTGGTTCTATTCTGTCGTGGGTGTCTCTCTATATATCCATATCAATCAATTTATCGGTTTTCTTGGTAAATTTTTGGTCTGTGCTGTGCATGTGTTTCACTCGATAAATATAGAAACGATGCGGGGGTATGAAAATGTTGAGACCGTGATCACCGATAATAATAATTTATTTTTACAACTTTTACTACAAAAAAAAATGTTTTACTATTCGTTTATGTACAGTTTGTCTTATAATAATATCTATAATATACAGAATATTATACGCCAATTGATTTAGTTGTTAATGATGATGACCGCGAACTCCTCTTTTTTTCGCCCTCGTGGTTATTTTCGGTTATCATTTTTTTTAATTTTCCAAATGGAATTTTAATGATCAACAATATTAAGTTGCTTCGATTTAATTTATATAGTTTAATTGATCAATTTAGGATATACGCGCGCGTATATAAACGACTATAACCAGCCGTAACTTATATTTGCATATCGTTCGCCCGGACGCAATAATAATTTCGTTATTTATTTTATTTAAATTGTATTTTCTTACACTCACGCTCATAATTTTTGCACATCTACATAAATTATTTTAATTATTTAAAATTAATAATCGGAATACGAAAGTAATTAGTTTTCGAAATCGCTCGATTTCATAAAAGTTAATCAGTGAAAGTGGCACCGAACCAAATTGATTTTCTCGATTTGTTTATTTTTGCAATTTATTTCTATAACATTGCCATATGGTAATCTTATTGATTTCTTATAAATACGATTTTGTTAGGTAAATAAAAAAAACATCTTGAATACCGCATTATGTATGTTATTGTTATCTAAACCTAAAAGGTGATTGGCACTATATGCATGTAAAATAATCATAATTGCGATTTGAATAAATTTTTTGAGGATTTATTAAAAAATATAATTTTTAAATTTTACTTAGCAAGGACAGCATATTGGAGTATCGTAATTTTGAGAATACATACTATATATTCAAATTGCGCCTAAGATGTTTCGAATAACCATACGAACATATTATAGAAATATATGTCGCAGTGGCAGTCAATAAAGACGACCATAGTTATACCATTAGACATTTTTGATTAAGGAACTCAATTGGAAAATCAATTGCGTCGTCTGAAACCTATTGCGAACTTATCTAAAAATCATATTAACGATTAGAATTATTTTATTACCTTACGAATAAAAAAAAAAATGAGATGAATTTATCATTCGTAAATTAAGGTACTCGTATGCTGAAGAAGTTTGTAAATATACACGTTGCATTTGAGTTTGAGTTCTCTATAAATTTACTATTTCATCAAGTGGATAGGTTGCAACTTTGTCTGTTGATTTACATACTTGTTTGTTATATTCATTCGATGTTATGAGGCTGTCCTCTTAAGGGTTTAAGTTATCCTATAAATTATCAGTAAATTGTTGATTTTCGTTGGAAAATTAGTACACAGCAACTTACCGTGAGTAAAAAATAAGCAATTCAGGCGCCACAAACTTTTCTGTTTGCGCTACACTCTTTGTGATAAGCAATATACCATCACATAAAGAAAAACTAACTATACGGACATTAATAATGCAATCATCAAGAATTTAATATAGCGCACGAAACAATAATTTACTTAAAGGAGTTCCGACAAGAAATAATTTCAAATCAGATTCGTTTAAAGCGAAACTCTACTAAACTGACAAATTGACAATCAAATGAGAAACAAAAAAATAAACAAAGCCGGTTTTACATAATTGTTTTATAGAATGAAGGGCATTTCACGTATAAAAAACTCACATATATTTATTAAATAAATTTTATTCAATATATTATGTACGTATGGTTTGTTTCAATTTAAATATTTTATTTTACATCGATTAGAATAATTAAAATCATTTGGTGACTTCAAAACTAAGCTTGTTTTGCTTTGTAGTGTAGCGTGTAGAACAAAAGTTATAGATTAAGGCTGGTTTCCAATTTTGAAATGATATTTCCCAGAATTAGCTTTAAGTTGCTTTTCGAGTTTTTGTCTGCAGTGGCGTCACTGCGGGGATAAAGTAGCATTTTGGTTTTGGTTTTTTTCTGACGGTTTCTTATGTACAACATTTCAATGCCATTCAATTTGTTCTTTGTAACTTTATTATTGGGTAATGAACAAAATATCAACATTTGAGGGAAAACCCCTCTTTAAAGAATTGTGTGTTGATCTTTAGGTATTTAATGCTTTTTACAGGAGTACCAAAATTGCATTATAGGTCAAAGAATGATTTTTGAAATTTTTATTACAACCCTTAAATAACCATTTATTATATTTTTTATCTGCGGGCTAAGAACTTGCGGTACCTACTTATTAAAAAGTTAAAAAAACATAAGATTCCATTCTTTATGAAAATTGTCCCCTTTATATTACCTAAAAGTAAAAAAATATAAGAATAAATATATACAAACCCAGATAACAAAATAAATAAATCCTATACGGTAGCTCCATGTATCGAATAACCTAAAAATGAGGGGCGAGTTTTTCTTCCACGGAACAACAACAAAATTAAATTATACGTTTATTACCTCGTTTAGATAAGGTGGCAAAACAAAAAAAAAAACTTTAATTTTTGTTTTCATAAAGTTTTACGTTGTGCTTTTGCTGGTTTATCATTTTTTCTGTGCTTTAAAAATATAAACTTTTGATTGCCTATTTATGCATGTACACATATGTACGTTGATTATTTAAATTGCAAACAATAAACAAAACATGAAACTAAACCAGCGCATTTATATAACTCTGGCTTATGCTAATTTTCATTCACCTATGTATGTACACAATACGTAACAAAATGAAAAATTTCTTGGTAAATCCGGAATTTAATGTAAACACAGGATTATCTGGTAATGTAGTTCCGATTTAATTTTATGTAGAAGCTTGATAATTAAATTACAATAAATTAATTGATTGGAGAATGGTGATAAAATTGGAAAGATTTTTAGGAAAAGGCAACTTATTTTTAGGATGCACAATGCTATTTAAAGGGACTGAAGCTTTACACTAAACATGGTCATATCATTTGGATGTATACTAGTTTCTTGGGGAATATTTGGATGTATTTACACAAAAATGAGTTAGGGTGTGGTTACTTAATATTTTCTGTATTGGGGCGTGATACGTCTATCAATTTAAGATATATTACGACACTAACCTTAATAAAAATAGCTGGTTAAATAAAATTGCTTTGTAATCTTATGTGAAACTGACAGGTTTTTAAACGAATATTCGTTAGAAACATGTTTTTATCGGGCGGCATATATTTTAAAAATTTTGAAATAATTTTTTTTGCTTTCCAGTCTATTAATCTGTATTTGAGGTGTTTCAACCTGGCTAGTTGAATGAAAATTAGCTAGTTATAGATGTAATGCTCAAGTTATATTCAAAGTACTGTTTCCCGTCTACCGTTGGTCGGAGCTTGACAAAAACGGTTAAATTTGGGTTGTTCACTACTAACTTGTATTCACAACTATTCTAGCTTTTTATACAACATTTCAAACTACAATTATGCTTAATGAGTGATCTTCATAAGATATTTACATAATTGTATATTTACAATTATATCTTTATATGTTTATGATCTACTTGTTCACACTATTTAACCTAATTATAATTATTACGGATTATTTGTATGTTTATGACCTTAAGACTAAACATTCTCTGACTCTTTGACGAACGTCAACATTCTGTGATTAATGCTTCTGGTCAGCCCAAAGGATCTGGTGCGCGTTTGATGTTCGTGGATGTTCTGTACTATGTTTGATGTCAATAATTATAGCGACTATTACGGCGACTGATGTATGTCGTATTGCATAAATCTTGTTGATTAAGGTACCTCACGTGATTTTAAGAGTTTAATTGCTTGGTCAAAAATCGTCTTCGTTTCGGATTCTTTGATTTATTGAATGGTTGCGGAATATTGAGCCCTTATTATTTGCTCCGAGATGTTCGTTACTGACAGGAATGAGTTGTTTAAGGAATTTATTAAATACTCTGCCTTGATTATTCCCTGATGCTTAATGAAGTGGTTTTAAAATCCATGTTCCTTTGATTTGCTTTCCAGGTGGTAGATTCACGAGTTTGGCTCATGTAGTTCAACCCATTGTATGCGGACGTTTTCGTTCTTTGTATTTGGCATAAGGATAGATCCTTATTATGCTAGAGGATGCTTAATTCGCAATTGAACATATTTGATTGTGCCGAGTATATCGTGCGTTGATTTGTAAACCGAGCATATCGTGCGTTGATTCATGCCCTTGAGCGCTGTGGCATTTGTTGAATTCGGATTGTGTCATTGAATAATATCTATCCTTTTAAGTACGACGCGCCAAATATTCTGCCGCTGCCTTGATATACATACTGAGATGTAATCATCACCATGTCTTGTTGGTAGAGGAAAGACCTTATATAGTCTCTGAGTGTTTCGATAGTTGAGCAGATTTAACACATTATTTAGGCCAAGATTTGTGAATAGCTTTGCGGTTATTAGTTGATCTATTTCTGATGCTATAGCTTGTTTACCGTATTTGTTATGTTACTTAATCCAAGTTGGAATTCTCATTTGGATTCGGCTATTGAAGTTTATAGTAGTGTTAATAAATATGCCTTTCATTTTATTCAACTTTCTGTATCTTGGATTCGTAGATATTTCCCCATTCTTTGTCTATTACCCCCAAAAAATCATGCTGGTCGCTATCTGGAACATGATAATTTTCGATTGGCCACTAATATATTATTACCGTTAATGCGATACAGTTGATTCAATAAGTATGTCCGTTGGAAATGAACTTTAGTTGTGTTAAATGTTTCACGCAACTTGTTAGTTGTTGTTGCTCAACCCAATAATTGTTTAGATTATAGTTGGCATTCTACGTGAGCTAATGTTGTTTCTACAATATTTTCGAAACATATTCCTGGCGTATTCTGGAACTGTTAAATTTTAACAGGATTTACCAGTTTTAATAAAATTCTGGAAGCGCTGTCGTGAAAATATTGAGGTATTGAACTGCATTAGCAATCCCGATACAGATTATACAGAAAGCTGGAATGGCTAACAGTCCTTCGGCAGCCCTTGGAGATCTTATAAGCTTCATTTGGGACCTTACCCGCTCTTCCAGGGTGCAGCTCCTCAATTTTCCCAGCCATTAGGCTGGTGCTAAATTCGGTTCCTTGATAAGTACTATATTCTCAACACCTTTGCTGTGTTGTGTCACTTATATTCTCCAAAAGTCTTCAGTCAGGCTGTGCGTCATTATTTCTTAGTTAAGTATAAAAATTAACGGTCCACCGATAATGAAATATACTGGTGTTATGACGACGGTATCTTCGATGTCTGAAGATATAGAGCACAGCGGTCTCGAGTTGAGACATGCTTCGATTTGACTGAGTATACTGGTGACATTTCCTTATACCTCAAAACAGTCTCTCGTAGAATTCGTGTTAAATGATACTTGGCTAATTTTACAGCAGCTGCTGTTTGCAAGTAAGCAACTGAATTACTCACAAAAGTTAAATATAATTTCTTTGAAATATAACTTATTAAATTTTGAAAAATCTACTAACTTGTGTGCTATCAACAAACTATATAATCAAAATCAAGCACTACTCAACACATTTTCTTCGGTCATAAATTTCATAATAAATCATGTTACAAAAGAGCAATAAATTGCTTGTTCTAAACTTTCATTAAAAACTACAACATCAATAAAAAAAGAGGATAAATTAATATATAAATTTAGCTGGTGTGCTAAGACATAGATATCGTTCTTAGTGCTTATCCCCAGATGTCAAGTAAATGTGCACCACATTCTGATAGAACTTTCAACATAAACTGTAAAGTTTTTTACACTGAAACTGAACCATAAATTAGATTAGACGACATTGCAATTTAATTTTCCTTTATTTTCTTTAAGACGATTGAAGTTATTTTGTGAAGTTTGTATGTTTATGCTTGCTTTCATCTCTTGTACAAACACTACACTTTTAAAAATATTTACACAAAACACAAAACACAAAAAATAAAAAATTTGGCTTAATATTTTGTTTATGAACAAATATATAAATTATTTGTGTGTAGATTTGGTCGACTAAAAGCATAGCAAAAATATTTTCTTTACAAATTTCCAAAGTCAAAAAATATACAAATCTTTAAAAATTCAACTCATACATATTATGTATGTGTACATACTCAACTCGGTCGTATCACAAAAAAAAAAAAAAAAAAAAATTTAACAAAACTCTACATCTTAAAGAGCAACATTTTCTTCTTTCTACTTTACATACGTACGAATACGAATCAAGATAAAAATAAACAAATGGAAAACTGTTTTTCTTCTTGCATATTTGGAAGAAAAATTATGTCACCAATTTCATATTTTATTTCCATATTCATATATCCTTATCGGTATGTCTATTATGTGCGGAATTGCTGCAATAAAAAGTTAAATTTTATGGTTCATTGGTGATGTTTGATCGGAAGAGATAACTTTCAGTTGTTCGTTTCAATTTTTTTATAGATCCATAAAATTTTTTATTGTTTCTGTTATGTAATTTTATGAACCTTAATTTATTACACATTTACTTGTAGCTTTTCTCTTAGTTGTAACTATTTCTAATTCTGAAGAAGCAGTTTAAATAACTTTGAAAACGTAATTTTCGAGAATTTACTATCATTTCACGGCTTATCGAAAAGCAGCGGTGTGCAGCGGTGTGCAGCGGTGGTTTGCTAAGTTTCAAGCTGGAGTTGGTTTGTTTAATTCTAGTTAGTTCCCTTTCGGTTAAGGTAGAAGCTGATTTGCAGGTTGCAGGATCTCTCACAAATTTCATCTTAACATCTGGATAAGCCCTGCCAAAATACGAAATTTTTAAAGACTTGAAGTGAAGTAAAACGCTACATAAAATCGAAAATGATCGTTTCAGAATAAAGATGTCTCTGATGATTTTATGTTTACACATTTTGCACTGCGTTTTAGGTTGACGCCCGTGAACTTAAAGCCCACGAGCCTTTTTTAGGAATTAAGGTCTAGAAGAACAAAGGCCCACAATAGCCGTGTTTTCCATGAGAACTGCACTAGAACTCGATAAACTTTAAACACCTTTTATTCTATGTAAATCGAAAAAAAAAATTAATTCAGAAAGCGCGAATATGTAGTGCATTTAATATAAATACATATTTTAAGTTTAAAAATTGTCCAGTTCGGCTATTTCATCAATATTTTCTTAGTTCTTGTTGACGTCATTACACGCGACTACACTCGATAAATTTTCGGGTTTGTCAATTGTAACTAAAAAATACGTTATAATTGTAATTATTTATTGCTGTAATAGGTTAAAACGTGAATTTATGTTAAATGTACTACACATTCGCCTTTTATCAACTTATTATTTTTCGGTTTACATAGAATTAGAAGGAATTTAAAGTTTATCGAATTCTAGTGCAGTTCTCATTGAAAACAAGACAGGTGTTATTACTTTTTCGGTTTAGTACTAAATCCCTTTTGTGGATTTTATGGAAAAAACATGTTTTTAAAATACATATTTTGAAAGCAATTTTATACGGTTGTTAATGTGTGAATTAGAAATTTTATTTTGTAGAGTCGACATTTTGTGAAATCGGGGTTTTAAGTCCTTTTTATTTTCGGTCTTTTACTTTTATAAAACGTTAAGTTTTGATATACATATTTTGAAATACCTATTTTATTCGGGAGCCCGAATTTCAACCCCCTTCCTCTCCCCCCAACATTCCCGAAAAACAAAAAGTAAAGTGCCAGACGACCTCATTAAACTTTTGTTAACTACAAAGGGCCTAATGCTAAGCTAATGCAAGCGGGGGTTTAGGGCCTCAACCCCCATTCTCTATGTATAAGACGAATTAAAATAACCTTTGAACAGTTTATTCTAATTAATAAACTTGCAACAATCGAAGAAACTCGAAGTAACTATACACTATTGATCATCCTCTAGAATGTGCTGTGTGAATTTTTCATTCCAAAAGGCATTGTGAGGAATTCAACGTGGCCAAAATCCGTGTTAAATATTGTTTTATGCCTATCCCTGGGTTCCATCGTATTTGATAGTACCCGCTGGCCATGTCTACGGTGGAAAAATAATGGGAATGGGAACAAATCTTCTATCATGGCTTCATTGAGTCTTCGAATGTCTAAAACTACTCTCCACTTTACTTTAAGTAATAAATACCTACATATCCAAGAGTGGTGGTGGCTTCTTTGCCGATCACTCGTCGCGTACTGTGGTATTCTATTATTTTGTTAATTGACTTGATACTTTGTTTATACCATGGTTGGTTTTCTAATTTGTCGACCATTACCACCAATTCCCTCATTGGTATTTTCGAAATCATTGTCAGACGACCTCTGATGGTCTCGTTCCTTAACCCTTTTATGAAGGCATCGCATTCTAGTGTCTCCAAAAATTGGTTTTGGCACATTCCCATCGGCTATATTCGCATAACCTAGTACTCTTGCCCTAAACTCAGAACAATCTTCCGATGTGCCCTGACTGGCTGAGTACAATCTCTTACTCATTGATTCGATTGAGTGCGATGATAGGACCTATTTCGTGATGGGTTTTATAAAGTTAACTTTCGAATCTCTCACTGTTTTATAAGCTCTACCATACGGATGCGTAATTTGATTTCCTCCAACAGAGTTTCTGCTTGGTCAGGATTTGTAAAATCTCCTTTTGGCCAACGTCCTTTCACGCGTCTATGAATAAATGCATCTCACCACTGTCATAGTCTTGTTATCTGTGGAATATTGGTACCCTTCTTTCTACCAAATTTTGGATTCAGAACTTGATTTTCCTTTGCACTGGTTTTCGGGATTCTATTAGTGCTGGATCCTAACTTGAGCTCGGGGTTTAATCATGCTAAGTCACTAATATTAAATTAAAAAGCAATTACATATTTAATCTTGAACTGTACACACTATAGTTAATCTCGAAAAATTTACTTATATCGCTTAACTAAACGCTAGTCTGCCAGATGTTAATACCACACATGAGTTGGGCATATCAACTTCCAGTGTTTACCTGTTTCATAAAACGACAAAGAAATGCAAGGATCAAAAATTTGTTTTATTTTTGTTGTTACTTTCGATGTAAACTTTGATCTGTTCCGGATTACTAAGCATCGAGAAATGCACGGTTACCTAGTATTACAAGCAAACAAAAAATATTTATACCAGAACCAAAATATCATCAAACGGTTCCACCAAGCTATGGCATAAATTACTGTCTTTTCTGTCACACACAATATAATGTGGACAAATTTACCACAAAAATTGTTGAAATCTTCAGGCAAACATTTCACAAAGCCTCCCCTCCTCCGCTGGATGCGCCAATGCTTCATTGTCAAGTTTGTTTATAATTAAGAATTGTTAAAAACTTAAAACAGATTAAAATTTATTAATTAAATGCATAAAGAAGTCGTAAAAGCGCAATGAAATAAATTTAAACATTTCATCAAAAATTGCAAATCTGCCAAATAGTAATTATACAAACCACCCGCACTGAGCACTGCAATAAATTTATTTACACGAAAATAAAAATTCGATTACCGCATATTTGCATTAGACTTAATCATCAATTTGCCAACATACAAATAATATAAAAATCAACATGCTTATAGCCTTATGGCCGTGTCCTACATCTCGTCCCCACATTTAGTCATGAATGCATTTTCAAAACCATATTATTTTATTGCTTGACTGCTATACAACAACAACAATAATAATTTTGTATAATTTTCCGATTTATTTATCCATGATTTAATTATTATAAATAATATTGTTGTTTCAAATTCTATTCCGTGCACAACACGCAAAATTAATCACCAAATAAATAATCGGTTTATTGCTAGAGAAATGAATATAACGTGTTTAATGGTGTAATACGAAAATTTGTTTCACAAGGGTGAACCGTATATCAATTACAAGAAATGTATATCTCGGGTAATTAATAAATCCAAAAATTTTTAGATACAGGATTATAATTTTCCAGTCAATGTAAATTAATTGGATCGTTGTCCTGCTAATTTTTGTTTTGTTACAAAAGAGTACCACGTAAGAGTAATTTCCCTTTCCTATATTCGTGACACTGGGATACGTGTGCGCAACGTAAATATTTACATTCATTTAAAAATAATAAGCCACCGCAATTAGTTAATCGTCAGCCACTATTTAAAAACTATTAAAACTAACAACTAAAAATAATTTTTCTTTTAACGGAAAATTGTTAGGTTTTCTTCTTCCTGTTGGTATTAATTTACATATTTTCGTTTTGTGCAAAGAAAATAAGGAAAAAACTGAAAAGAAAATAATCCAAAGACTAATAATAGTTTAGTTGTTTAGTTTATGTACGGTAAAATGTATGAATTCATAAAAATATAATTTTTATGTTGCGTTAGTTGTTTGAAGTAAAGCACCCGACTACATAATTAAGGCATACATGATACATCAACATAATTTCATTTTAATTGTAAAACTTGGGAGTTTTTCACTTCATTTACGAATGCAATGATTTGATTATTATTATTATTTGAAATGTAGACAGAGAGACGTTTGGAAATGGGAACGGGTATTTGTTGACTGATTTGTTGAAAATTGGTCAAATTTGAGTCAAATTAACGATCGTTACATAACGGAAGATTAGGGAACTCGATTTTATCTTATAAATTTATTAAATACTTTACATGACTTCGATTTTCATGTGTAGAGATCAAGATTTTCTTGCTTTCATGCTGTTCCAATTGTTCACCCTAAATCGCTCTGTCTTATTTTGGGATCAACATAACATGGGTCCATCGCAAAATAAAACGACTCATGGTTATGGATGGATATTGATATGATATGATAATTTCTATGTAGGACAGCCATTAAACTGGTAATTTAATATGTCCGTGTACATTGCCCTAAAATGATACTGCTAACTCAAATCCACGCTAAACTGGAGTAATATCGAAAATCTTAAATAATCTCTTAAGAATATTCAACATCAATCAAATCACAAAAATTCTATAAAATATCGACATATTGTATCACCAACATACCTAATAAAAAATTTTGAATCATTCCGAAAATCTCGAAAGAACTTGAAATCCTACAATAATCGCATGAAAAATGTCAATGCACACAAACTATATTACAAAGCAAAAACATGAATTCAATCCAAGCTAAACTCGAATAAATCTTGAATAATTTCGAAAAATTTCGCTTAATTTCGAAAAATCGAAAAATATAACCACCCATGCTAACAATTTTTCGGGTCCGCAAATAAAATCAGAAAATCAACACTATAACGGTACAGGTTGGTTCGCAAATATTTTGTTTCGTTCTTATGAAAATTACTTGTTTGCTAAACTATTCGTTCATATGCCAAAGTACCTGTAATTCGGTAACACATATGATGAAACTCAACGTCAAAATTCAAGAAACTCGAAAGATCTTGCAACAATTAATAAGACAATACCAATTGGTCGATTATGTCAGTTATATGCATATGAGTTTCGAGAAATATTTTAAATTACGTCTGTCCAAACATTTGTGAGTTGAAATAAGTGATATATGTACATTATACAAAATCGATAGCCTGAGGTAATTATAGCAGGTGAAATTGGATTATAGTAACTGTATAACTTGCTGTGAAATTGTAGTGCAGTTGGCTGATAATTTGCTTATCGATCGCAATTTTTCGTGAACTAATAATGTCCACAAGATTCAGCCTAAATTTTATAATTGTTAAAAATCTAAATGTCGGATCGACTAACCGAAGCAATTGATTAAATGATTGCATAATTTGAATTCGATCCGCTATAATGATTTTGTAGGTTTCCCTCATTAAAAAGATTCAAATTGCCTTATGATATATTTCGGGCATCCGAAAATACCCAAGTAGTTTTAAGCGTTTTGGATACAGCCATATTTTCATACGTTTGGCCATACAATTCGTTCCGTAACTAGCTTAATTGTGGTTTTAATGCCTGGATACGATAAATTTGCGATGAATCCATGATGAGGTTTTGGAAACATCATTTTGCTATCCGGAATAAATAGTTATTTTTAAATATTAATGAAGTTAAAATACACCTTGCATTTCCTTAAATTCCTGTTCGTTGCCTTAGTCGAGTGATCTATTTGTTAGATCCTTGATAAAAGATCGGCTATAATATTCTTCCAACTGCTGCGATAAGCCGGTTATCGGTGGCTAAGTGTCCAATGAAGTCTAAATGATAAATTTGTTGGGAGGAAACTTCATCGTACAGAGATTTATAATCCGGATATTCTTCCTTTTTACAGCGAAATATGATGCATCTACGTGTAGAGAGAGTTGATAGTTTTGGTGGGTTCGTTTTTGAACTTGTCAAATGGTTTCTTTGATTCCTCGGTCCAATCGGTGATGGTTGGCAAATAGATATTTAAACGGGAAAAATGTATCGTTCCGGTTACGATTTCGGTTTTAATTTTTTTTTTTCTAAAATCGGTTACGAAAATAATTGGGTTAATTACGGTTAATCGTTTCGATTAAGTTCTAGTTCAAAGCTTTACTCCTAACGCAACGTAAAGTTATCAGTGTGAAAACGCACCATTTGTTGAATCTAATCTTTTAAGTTTGTTCTGTTAATACTATAATTTATGTTGTCTAAAAACATCCTGTTCTAATTTCCAAAATCAATTCAGATAGTTATCTTACGGTTATATAAAATAAATAAAAATTGTTTTTCCACAATTGCTGGAAAAAGTTTTGTATTATCTGTAGTAAGACCTCTCCGATGGCCCACTTCTAAGTCCCATGTCATCGACAAATTTAGTTTCACCCCACCATAGGGGACTTTACAGGAATGGTAAACAAATTCAGGATTTTCTTACGACTTTAGATCAAGACTTTTCCAAAAGTGACTAATCCGGCGTATAAGTAAAGTCACAGAAGTAAAGTTGTTGCATTCTTCGACTGAAAAAAATTGGTTTTCACCTCACCGTAGCAAGCATTTATAGGAAATTTAAGTAGTTATTCACTACATAATTCATGATATTTTGCTCCTTTTGAACAAGACATTTACAGCAATACCACATTGGCAAGTGACCAAACATATACATCGGTCACCAGTAGGGTATCCAATACCGATTATCCAGTACCCGGGTACTCGGCTATTTTGGCCTTTTTTCGAGTACTCGATTACCCGGGTAATTTGAGCGAGCACCCGGGTAACTTGATTCAAAGAAAATTATGAAAGGGTGATTTTTATTTTGTTCGATTGAAGAATTAACGTTGGTCTAAGAGTAAAATATTTTAGCTCGAGGGCACTTCTTCGATTTAGATTTTCAGTAGATTTATTCCCCTTTTTCATAAGTATGTTTAAAGGTTTAATAACCATTTGGCTAATTGGCTGACGTTTTCAGTTTGACAGCTTTGGTTATTGTGTTTGTTAGAAATTCCATTAAATTAATCTCAACATTGTTTGGAAAACGCTTTTTTTAGAATTTATATGTGCAATTTGCAAGGTTCTTATATTTTGACGGATAATGCACAAACGTAAAAGATCAATGAGATTTTCTTGTCCGATTGACGCCGAAATTGCGATTGCTTTTTCATAGAGAGGAAACAAATCAATCTAAAACGACATTAGTTTGTGTCGAGTGATAAATGTGAATTTGATGCGTTCTATCAATTTTCCAGAGTAATTAAAATTTCGATAACTTTTATTATCGGCTTTTGGTTATCTTTCAGATTTTTAGTTTGTTTTATTACGAGTAGATGGTGACAAATATTTTAAATATACAAGAACATAAATTCTTCACGTATCCATGAAGGATTTTAAAATCATTTTTTAATAATGTATGGTAAAATAAAAATTAATTGGATTCAACTTAATTTAATCAAGTATAATGATTCAATTTGATTGGGTTGTAGTCATGAGTACAACAGAAAATAATTACAAATTTAATTTGTACGACAAAAATGTAACAAATATTTGAACTGATTTGATTTTAAAATAATTGATCTAATCTATATATTCTAATGCATGCCATTAACAAATAATTCAAATGGGATCATTTTAAGAAGGAAGAAAATTAGGACTCAGAATGTAGTATGTGCCACTTACCAATCCAAAGAGAGAGTGGCAATAGCATGATCTATGATTTTTTTTACAGATTTTATGTATATTTATGATTTTTGTTTATTACCCGGGTACCCGGGTAACCCGGGTATTGAAAAAACTAGTACTCGACTACCCGGGTACTTTGAAACTCGAGTAATTTGGATTCCCTAGTCACCAGCGCCATAATTGTGCATTTCGAAACCCTTCCAACAAACCTCTTTCAAGACTTTGCTAAAACTGCAAGTCATACCGAAGATGTTGACACCCTGAATATTAGAAGTAACGTTGCATTTTCGCATTCCTCAATTCCTTTCTAATGATTTACTGCATGACGACATTTGTAAAGTAATATTTAAAGGTGTGCGAATAATGTTAGACTGTTTCTGTCCTGGCGATTTCAGAAGATAGTGACAACTTCACTATAAGAATATTCGCATTCAAAAACAATTAATTACCTCCAACCAATCAATTATTATGGGGCCTACACAATGTCCAAAGTGTTAATCAACTTGATCGAGTTGAATATCAAGTTGAATAGTGTGTAAGGCAGTTGAAACTTGGACGACCGATTTGAAGGTCGATGGACGAATAGTGTTGAATGAAAATAATTTTTTTTTCTGATATTTTGAAGGTAGAGCTTAAGGTTGAAAAACTTGTTTAACTGTTGTCATTAATTAATAATTTAACCAAAATTATATGGGCTTAACAATATTTTTTAAGCAAACATAGTTTAAAAAAAAACTGGTGGCCTGAGGCCCCAATGAGCCAAAATTTTAAAAATGATGAACAATAAAACAAAAATCGTCATCACCTGTTTTTGGCGTAGCTGGTGGAAGTAATTTTAATCATTTGCTTTAATCGTAAAAAGAGGTTGTAGTTAGATATAAGCCATCTAACTTATGAATACAATTATTTAGCACTGCCCTCACCTATCCTATTTCGCAGCAAAGACCATTAATTTGTAAAAAAGTGACACTTTATTTTAAATGTCTTAATAAAGTTTCTCGTTCAAGCTTGTGTTAATAATATTTTGGAAATTAAGGTGCCCCTATCAAAATTCAAAAAAGGAATAATATCCCTTTAGTGGTAATGCGAAAACCTTTTTAATTTTTATTAAATTTTATTTTAAAACTTCAGATGTTTTAAATGTCAAAAAATAAGTTTTCACTTAAACAGATAGAGTTAAGTGATAGGTAAGTATTTATTAAAGTTGTTGAACCGATTGTGGCAAATACACAACTGAATTGAACAGTGGTGAGGTTTATAATAAATTACCCACCAATAAAATGGAAATTTAAATCGGTATATGTATATATATTTCCTATAAGAATCCTTATAACAGCTACTCATATAGTACATCGTGTCCCTTCAAAATCCTTATACAAACCCTACTTTTCTCTCTTTACTTTAAAATCTTGAAATAAAAATTCAAAAATTCAACCGCTGTGATGTTATCACCCAGCAGGCAAATTAAGGTAAAAATAAAATAAAATTTCACATTTCTCCTTCACAACTTTTCTCTCGAAGGACAGCCCAAAAGAATATTCTGAATAAATTGATTTCATTTAGGATTATTTTTGTGAACCAACCATTTCACTAGGTCAACATCACAGTTATTCAAAAAGTGTTTAATAGAAGTTCCCTGGAAGATAAAAAAATCAAATGTCGCCAACAGTCTGATACTATACTGAATCACTGTGGGTTTCTTAATTAAATTTTCGAGCTAATTTTAGTTTCAATAAAATATATCGTGGCTGATGTTATATTCATCTCAATTTAGTGTGAACATGGCTGGAACATGTTTTCCAGACACTAATTATAGTTCGTACAAAAAAAAAAATTCACGGGACTGGTCAACATTTTTCGTTTATAGGAATATCACCCTAAATGAAGAGGCAATGGCAATATGGGGTATAGTGTACACACAGTGTGATACGGAAATGAATGACTTTCGACTGGGACTCAAAGCCATTATTATTAAACATTTTTTTTTTTCAAAAAGTGTTTATTTTCTCGAGAAAACAATACAACCAGAAAGCCTTACAGGTAGGTATAAAGCTTGAATTTAACGTATTTCTAAATTTTTTTTTTATCTGCTAAAAATGTAAATTGATATCAAAACAGCAAGTAAAATCGAATATATTTCAATTGCACAAACAAAAATGTGCTCCAGAGACATTATTACGTAACGTCTTTTCTTATGTTGATAAAATGATAAAGAAAACAAAACCAAGTTAATCAATATCCCACTACATTATTACGTAAAGATATATATGTAGTTGTTTACACGTTCCTTGACCTGCCACCTTCGCACGTACAAAACAAAACGGGTGACATGACAGTTAAATTTCCCGCACAATTACCTCCGACATGGGTCGGATGTGTATTAATCTGCTCAACAACAACAACAAATAACCAAAACGTATTTTTATATTAAAGAAATAATCGAATTCGAATAAAAATACACGAAACTAATCAGAATCAGAAATAGTTTCACATTTCCGATTCAACAAGAAAAAAAAATTGTCAATCCTTTCCCATCTTTTATGTATTATAATTATATGGCGAGCGAGAATTTCGATTAAATAAAATAAAATCTTCTTCTCCCGTAAATATCTTATCTTATACAAGCTTTCAAGTTATCATTCGTTTATTACACAAAATAATTATGTCTGTCACCTATGTATGTATGTATATGTATAGGGTAGCAATAATCGGTCGCTCGGTTAGCGGCGGAATGAGTTAATAAAAAAAGAAAAAGTTTTCCATTATGGCGCCAAATATAAGGAAATTTGATATAAATTTGATTTTATTGTTTTATTTATTCAAAAAGGACATAAAATGTTCGGTATAATATGAAAACTTGGTCGAAACAACAATGAAGAAGTAGGAAAAATAAATGTTTGGGTTACGGATTTTTGCGGTTTATTGTGTATGTCATTGTGTATAGATAATAATGTAAAAATAACTGTTGAGGGATTTAATGAGGGTTTAATTGAATAGTGGAGAGGAAAATATCACTACAGATTTATTGTTGCTGATGTGATTTATTGAAATTTTAGACTTATTTTATTCATTGTTTTGTAAATATTTGTTGTGGTTATCGTTTGTTTTGTAATTATCTATATAGGTCATTTTGATAAATGATTTCGTATTGTTGGAAATTCTTAATTTAGATTTGTTAGGTTTTGCAATAAAAATTAAAACAAAACGTTTAAATTTTAAAATTTAATTGCGTTGTTATTAGATTTTGATTCGATCACGGGTTATGCAATTATAAAAGACGACTTTATCGATAATGATTTTCATTCTTTATTTTCAAAAATATTTCAACACTTTTCATTATGCACTGCACTGGCTCTTGCACTGGTTAAACTAAACTTTGTTATTTGTAAATTACTAATGTTAGGCCGTTTGCCCATTTCAACTGTCGGTTGTAAATAAAGAGTTTTAATGGAGCGTTGCACACTTGAGCGAAACTATATGCGAACTAAGGTTTTTTGTTTAGCTGGAGCTGACTTACTTATACTATGATATTATGTCAAAATAAAAAAATTAAACTAAAATGGGGTATAGGTTTATAGTTCAGTATTTTCTTTTTTTGTAGACATACAGTGTTTCGGATGATTCGACATAGTATTGAGAGGTATTGAATGATTTTCATTTTTCAACATTTCATGAATGAACTTTTTCGAAATAAATCTTTTATAAAAAGTAAAATTTATATTAATCGTAATACATAAGTATACATAATGTTTGTTGTTTAAACTGATCTGGTTTTCGCTTGAAATCAATTTTTTTTATATTTGAGTTATTTGCCGTCTTTCAGGCGCAATATGAAAGGTATCGTTTTCATTACCCATTATGATAAATCGATATAATAAGCGCGATCGGTTTTATGATGAATTAACTGAAATTATTCGGCCACTTATTTGCTATAATTCAGTTTAAAAATTGAGAAGAAGAGACATTGTTGTTCATTTGTTGTTAATCCAGATAACTCGTCTGTATTAATTGTTTTTGACATTTTTTTATTTGGTTTATTTCTTTACACACCGAAACGCGATTTATTTAAAATTAAAATGAAATTATTTGATTATTAAATCATTTTATTTAAATGTTCATTTTAATTTTTGACCAATAGTACCCCAATTACCCGAATAGTAAATCAATACGAAGGATCCATTTTAGTGTAAAGTCAATAAGAACATGAAATTCGTCTCCAAACTTTATTTTTACAGTAGGTATTACATGCGCATATTTTGAAAGGTAAAATAAGCACCGATTTCCTTTGCAGACCGACAATATTGTTTAGCCTCTAGGGTAGGCCAACAGAAAACGATTATTTTGAAAAGGCGCAAGAAATTTAACATCATAAATTCGTAACTACATAAGTTTTGAATGTAAACATCCATTGAGATAAAGATAGAATACATTGCGAAATGTTATCCATCACATTGCGTAATGTTTTTTCTTTAAAAACCAACATCACTAATTGGGGCTCCTCCAATGCCGTTATAAAATTTTATTGCCTTCAAAATATACATCAAAATTAGCCGTGTCACAACAAGCCAATTTTATTACAGAACGACACGACTACAAAAAATAAACCATAAAGTCGTTAAGTATAAACAAAACCTCAAGCTATATATAAACGCAAATGTATGCGTCGAAACCAGCAATTTATAAACAAAACCTCGACTAGCTAAACACACAAATTATACAAATTTATTTCTGGCAACCTAACTGATATTTTGATCCACTTCAAGCGCCGACCAAAAATATATAAAATTCAATAAAAAAAAAAAGCAAAAATCTGTCTATTATTTTTTTTAACAATCTGTTCATCTGTAATGAAAGAGTCTATGACCTATCTCACTACAGTGTAGACCGCGGAGCAATAAAAAAACCCATATAAAATAAATAAATAAATAAAGTGTTACGCGATTAAGTTTATTTTATTACAACAATATAATCCAATTTAATACTGTGTGTGCATGTGTAGTGTAGACCAATTTTCCTCAACTGTTTATTTTTCTAAACATTTTCAATTGTTTTTGTTCCATAACCATATAAATTTTATTATTAAAATATTGTTGTTTGTTTTGCTAATTTCAGATATTTCGGGAACTTGAATCGCCCGCCGAATTAAGACGCATCAATGAATTGAGAGAAATTGTTAAACAGCAGCGTAGTGATTTTATAGCACGGGTTGCAAATAATACAAATATATCAAATTTAGAAGTATATCTTAAGATAGAATTATTACGTTACGAATCGGTAAGTGGTTATGGAGGCGGTGAGATAAAGAATATTCGAGAATGACAGTTTTTTTTTAAATTTTTTTGCAGGCAGTTGCAGAAGCTGCCAAAAGTGGCCTTTTAGTAGTGAAAGATCAACCAGCGGTCGACGAGAAATGGAGTATAGTCCAAGCAGTATTCTTTTCATCGACTGTAATTACGACTATAGGTAAGGTTAACTTTACATACGTTTTAAAGTATTATTTGGCATAGGTGGAACTCATATTCTACCACGTGCTCTCTAATTGAAGCCCAAATTTAAATATTTTTCTCAAATAAACGTTTGATCTAGACCTCTTCCGGTGATTTGTTGATCAAAATCGAACTCACGGATCTGTTTATATATACCCCAGTCTGATATAACCTCTGTTATCTAATTTATCTAATGCAATCCGTGTCATATCTATTTGCTAAAGTATTGTTTTTGCCTTTGATACTAAAATACCAGCCTCTTGCCAAATTGAGCCAATTCGTGTTGATAACGAATCACGACAAAATAAACACATAATTGGTCTGAAACATAATGAGAAACTTTGATATCAATACTCTAGCCCAAATTTTGGAGCGAAATCAAATCCTAAACTAGTGTTACTTCAAGAAATTAAACTAGTCAGACTTCAATCGTGGTTACAAAATTAACTTCAGTCCGCAATAAATCCTGCCAGACATGACCAAACATTTTGTTTATCCAAAACCAAGTTTTGAAGGTCCTTGCGTCCGAAAAAGCAAAAAAAAAGCAAAATGGCCATCCACCAGTCTAGTTGCCTGTACTCACGGTCTCGAGAACAGCTTCTCCGATTTTGAATTTTTTCGCCAATGAGTGGCCAAGGCGGCGAATTGAGAAGCTTTTAGAACTTCTACGATAAAATAGTCGGGTACTTGCCATATGAATTAATCCATGTTGATTTAGTTTCTATATATGTACATCTGCTGATTTGAGGATTGTATTAGGCGTTGAGTATGGGGTTGAGTTGAGGGTTGAGTTGGGGATAAATGAAAGTATTGAGTTACGGTTGGGTTGAGTAACAGTTCAACTGGAGATTAATTTTGGGGTTGAATTAGAGTTAGCTTAAATTGATTTGAGTTGAGTTCATGTACGCATGTAATTTTTCGGACTGTGTTGATTTGAAGATTGAGTTGAGTATTGAGTTTGGTGTTAAGTTGAGGGTTGAGTTAGGCTCAAGTTGGAAAAGGATTTAGAAAATGTATTGTTTGATTTGGGGATTGAATCGGGCATTGAGTTTGGAGCTGAGTTGAGGGCTCAGTTTGGGGTTGAATTGAGATTGACTTTGGGTGCATGTTCAGTTCATGTGGAGTAGTGATTTGAGTTGAGGTTGAACGAGGGACTCTGGAGGATTAATTTGGGGGTGGGAGTCGAAGGTTGAGTTGAATTTTAGGTTAAACTGTGAGTGATGAGTTTGGGATTAGGATAAGGGTTGAGTTAGGGGTTGAATTGAAGGTTGAGTTCTAGTTTAGGGTTGGATTGAGTTAGTTGTTTGAATTGAGTTGATTTGACCGTTCAGTTTAGAGGCGAGTTAAGGGTTGAAATTTAGTTAAAACTTAGGTTGAGTTAAAGTTAAGTTGGGATTATGTTTGGATCCGGAACAACCTAAAAATAATAAAAGGATCTAATAAATAATTGAAATATGTATACATAGCTTTACGATTACTTTAATTGTTAATCATCACAATCACAACAACTTCATTCTTACTCTGTATGTCAAACTTCAATGGTCTTATAAAGTAAAAGATGTAGAGTAAAGTAAATTATTGTTCTTCTCGATTGAGTCAGGGTTGGCGAATAATTATCATAACCATAGTAAATAGAGGTTAGTCCACTTTAGTTTTGGAATTTGCCGAATCAACGTTAATAAAAATAAATTGTTACACAACCTGTTTACTGAAATTATTAATTGAGGAAACCATCTTGTGGTTACAATTCGATACTAATGACTTTCTCTATTTATTATTAAAATCTGCCAACTCATGCTGAGAAATCATCAAACGGAAAACCAGCTAGAATTGTAATCTGAATATCATCACAAATTTATCATGAGAATGAAGATGTGGTCATGTTGAGGGTTGAGTTGAAGTTGGGTTTTAAGGAGCTGAGATGAATTGAGTGAAGAGTTCAGATAAGGAAATTATTTTAGGGTTGGTTTAGAGGTTAGATTGAGCTAAATATGTTCATGTATTGATGTTGAATTGGAATTGAGGGTTGAGCTGAGGTTCGAGTTGGGGCTAAGTAGAATTTGTATTGAGTTGAAGATTGAGTTGGGTTGAATAGGAGATAAAAAGGTTCAGTCAGGGATTGATTTGAGAATTTAGTTGGAGGTTAGATTGGAAAGCTTTAGCCCTTTAACTTATTTTGACATTGAAATTCAATCCTTAACAAACGACTAAAGAAATAATTAATAGCAGGTTCCTGTGCTCGAGCAAACACAACAATTTGGTTTTTCACCAGATGCCAGGAATATTTTCTTTTACGGGTTTTTGTGGTATAAATTCAGGTTTTGGAGTCGCGGAAGTGGTATATTTTATTTCTTGTTGAAAACTAAACATTTTACCAACTAGAATGGAAATAGGCTATTTCTTAGTCGATAATGATGAGAATAGGGGTGGACGTTGGATAATTTTGAAGGAAAGTTCTGTAATATCTGCGATTTGAATGGTCAGTTCCATTCCGTTTAAAATGAGCCGATTGAACTGGATTTATTTTTTAACCAGGGCTAGAAAAAGAGGGAGGGGCGGGGGTGGGGGGCTAGAATCAGGTTTTCAGAACTATACAACAAATTTTTAATTTTCTAAAACAAGGCCAAGGTTAAAATGGTACAGGTTGTAGTTGTACATTATTTTGATAGGCGAAGTTAATAAAATAATAATTTTGATTTACATTGATAATTTACGGTTATCATCACAATATCACAAAGAGTTGTTTTGTATCGATAGTGAATTGGCTCGATTTAGAGATCTGTAAAACAAATAAAATATCAAATTAGAATTTCCGATTAACTAGAAGGTAATAAAAACAACTATGCTTGGCATATCTCATGCACAGCGAGTTTAAAAAAATTTTGGACAATAACAATTACATAATATCAAATAATTACAAGAAAATCTAACTTTTTCCATTAAAACTTCGCAAACTAAAGTCATATTATTGATTTAATACAGCAAAAAATTAATGGCTCCAAACCCCAAAAATCAATCGTGAAATTCAATTAGAAAGTTGACTTAAATCCGTTACCCTCTAAATGAGTAATTTATCATTCCGTAGTCTCCTAAAGCATTTTGTAGATCTACACAAAAAAGATAAAACAAAAACTTTTTTAATCTTGTTACGATGTAGCACGAGCAAGAAGAAGAAGACCTTTCTTTTTTATCTAATTCTTGTTACACGACTCGAATTCTTAATATTTACACATTTCTGGTTTTTGTACATCAATATAAAGCTACAACAGAGACGATAAAATCTAAAGGGACGATTTCCCCTGCGTGTTATCTTCTTAAAACAACAATCGTTAAAATTCCATATCATAATGTTTTGATGTTATAAGTGTTAATTATATAAAATACAACACACATTAAATTACTCATTAGAGGATTTTTTGTTTGTTTTAAAATTCATTGTTTACACACGAAATTAAGGTAGGCCTAATTTGAAAATGGTAATAATTAATCTTAATTTTGGGGAAAAAAGCCAAATAGGGTATATAGGGCACGAATATCGGAATATCTTCGGTGGAAGGATAAAAAGTAATCGCTCATACATTGAAAGTCAATTTATCAACATTTGATTGGTAAGCTCGACCAAGAAAATAAAGTTTAGAAAGGATTAAACTAAGGTAGGATATAGATGGGTAGGAGTTCGATGTGTACAAAAGTGAGGTGAAAATAAATTGAAAATGTTCATCAAAAAGGACGAACCAATTTCGTTTTAAATTGAAAAAATGGGTTACCATTTGTTGCACCCACGCAAACGATATAAAATTTTTTTTGAGAGGTAAGAATTATTAGCCTCAAAATTTTTGTTTAAAATTATTATTTACTCAATGATAAAATAATTTGTTTTAGCGAGGACGGTTAGCATTTTAATTAGATATAAAATCTAAAGTTCTAAAGTATGTATTTATCGAATCCCAACACTAGTTTCTGCCTATTCAGTAACTTTCCATTCTGTCAAGCCCGCTTCATTGTAAGATAGAATTAATTTTGTTAATGCATCGCTTATTTTACTTACAATCATCTATTTGGAAGAATGAAAATATTAGTGGTGAAAGGGCTAATGAAATGTCCGGATATAATAGTTTTATGATTTGTGCTTTGCTAAGCTCCATAAACAATATGCTAGATGCTGCGAACGTCTTTCATATAAATCTGTCGACGAAACGTAAAATATGTGGTTTCTTGCGTCTTGGAAAAATGGGACGATCATAATGTTTGTTTTTTTATTTCTGTATTTTATTACAATTTACTTTTCACGTCATTTGCATAATGCAATGTCCAAATCGAAGGCGTCAATGCTGCAGGAATGTGATATTTAAATCTTTCGTTTTCGTTTCTTAATTTCAATTTTTTGTTCATTAATTTATTTTTCTAGTTCTGTCGCGCTACGATCTGGGATCGTTAGTCATTACTATCGTTCTTTAGGATTATTTGGATAGCTTGTGGGAGATCGTAGAAATTTTATGTGAAAATTCTTTTCTGTGCGAAACCGATCTGAAACCAACCAGCTGAATTTGAACAAAAACAGTTACATTTTGTATTTGTGCATTAAAATCCCCACATATGTATGTATATAAAATATTTCATTGGGTTGCATTGCACTTAGCAATCATAAAACGGCGCAATATTCAAGCCGCGGGGTTTGTAGTAAATGGATATGAAATTAATTGTAGTGCCATTCAAATCGAGGACTTTCAACGGTGGTATCTCAAGTTGTTTATGTGGTGGTATCTCAAGTAGTATATTTTGCATTTTACGATTGGCTTATTTGTATTTACTGATTATAGAAAATAGCAGATTATTGATTTGTCGCCTAAAAGGGTACTTTTCCGCATTATGTTGTACTGTATACAAGCGGGGCGGATGTCTGTCCTCGAGATATAAATAAAAATAGTTGACACACTACACACATCAACAAAAAAAATGTATTTCATTTTCGACCGGTTCCAAACAATTATCATACGTGATCGTCAGCAAGTATAATTCGTTTGTAACAGAATACAACAAGATTAAAGGTAATTAGTATAAACAATACAGAGTGCATAACATTACAAATTAAGACAGATAATACTTAATATGTACTATAAATATACATTATTATACTTGTCTGAGGATAAACACCTCATTCGAACTATCAAGATAAAATAAAAATGATGACACAAGAACAGCACCTGATAAAAACTTCGAAGGAAAAGATTAATCCTGATCTGAGATATTTTGTTTGCCAATTGTATGAACAATTTTACAAAATAATTTATCCGCTGTTTTTTGCAGTTTATAGCAGTTTTTGCAGGTCTGGCAACACCTTTTTTGACATTTTGTCATTTAGTTTTTGTTTATACATATATACGAATTTACTGGGGGCTATTTGTGAATTCGATTCGAACTTATTCGACTCTTCGAAGAATAAGGTTCTTATTTGATTTAAATAAGAAACGATGGAATCTGACTCAACTCAAATAAGAATCTAATACTTGGAAAATTCGAATACATTTGAATCGAATTCACAAACAGTCCTCCCTTTATATCTATATATTTATGTACTCCTTATTGTTGTTAAAATAGTACAAAAGTTAAA
Organism: Tipula helvola; assembly: GCA_963556165.1. NCBI lineage: Eukaryota > Metazoa > Arthropoda > Insecta > Diptera > Tipulidae > Tipula > Tipula helvola. The sequence continues at coordinate 394,433,502 of OY744482.1, forward strand.
TTGATTAAGAAAAACGAAGCTAACGAGATTAGAAATACAAACTTTTTTGGCATTTCTGTCTTCTTGATGCCATTGATCTATGGAGTTGAACTCCTTGTAAAATATGGTAAGCATTGAAACTTTGCACCAATTCCTTAACAAAGTTAGAATCGAAGAACTACCCATAATTGGATACTAAGGCTTCTAGCGACATTTTCCGCCCGCACCCCATAAACTTAAGATATATAATAAAAACTCAACCCTCAACTCAACCACAAACACTATCCCCAATTAAATCCTCAAAACAGCGTTTATAAAAATAATGGTGAACTGCTCACTAAAACCTAATTCAAGCTCACATCCACCTCAAACTCAACCCTGAACTCAACCCCAAACACAACAAACCATTCAATCGTCAAACCAACATATATAAAAAATTAGTCAACGTGGTTATCACCACGTGGTTTTGCGTTAATTCGTAAGGCAGTTACTCGATCCCCTTGACGTAGGTAAGGTTCCAAGAGCTTTCCGCCCTTATCGAAATGCCTTAGGTACAGACAGAGACATCCAGATAGATGAACGGACATTTTTTTTGTTTTGCTTTTTCGAGCTCATGGACTGTCAAAACGTCGAGAAAATTGGTTTTAGACATGCAAAATATTTGACCTTTTTTGACAGGATTTTAATAATTTTGGTTCTTGCGGACAAAACTTAAAATCTACAACTTAATATCCATCGTTCTTCCTCTATCTTTCTCTCTCTCTCTCGTTCTCTCTCTCGTTCTCTCTCTCTCGTTCTCTCTCTCTCGTTCTCTCTCTCTCTCTCTCTCTCTCTCTCTCTCTCTCTCTCTCTCTCTCTCTCTCTCTCTCTCTCTCTCTCTCTCTCTCTCTCGCTGTTTGCCTCTCTGAAGTATTTCTTGCTCCACAGCAATGGTTTTGTGTTTGTTTGAATCATCTTGATTTTTGCATTCTCTAAACAGTTGCATTTGGAGGCATTTTGAAAAGTTTACAAATTTTCACGTCTTCTTTTTAAATGTGTATTACAATAAGTCAGTCGCAAGCATTGAGACCGATCAAAAGATGAACAGCGCTATTAAACTAAAATGACGGCTGGAATACAGAAAATTGACATCATTGACATTCATCAAGCAAGTTGTAAATTTATTATTTAAAACACTTTAATGCTTCGCGCTACAATTTTTTCATCGGAAAGTTCGAAATACACACCCTCCAATTTACTTACTCTAAACATAAATGCATAGACGTCAAAACCCTCTACCAGAACCGCTCAAGAAATAAAAGTCACGTCAAATTAAATAAAAATGTTATCCATTCTAAATTGCCAGCAATCGTTCAAAAAAAAAAAAAAAATCGTCCCCAGCGACTACTAAAAAACTATAAAAAAAAATTTGATGAAAACTTTTATTAAAAAAATTCATTTTTTTGTAAACTAAAAAAAAAAGAAACGACATTTTATTTCGGAAAATACTTCACTAGGGACTACAACGTTATAATTTAATTAATTGGTAAATAAATTGTTTCTATTGTTGTACATATACATCGCGCTAAAACTATTAAGTGTTTTATAGTTTTGATATCATCGTTAGACCACGCGGATCGATTACGATTACATAATTTCCTTGTTTCTAACAAAGCACATAATCGAAAAATTATAATTTCCAATTAAAATTCTTTCATGTTTCGCAAGTTAATCGTTGCTAATTTAGAAGAAAACGGATTTAACCATTTGGAACTAAGAAATTATTGACGAACTTTTTCAAAATAACAGCTTTAAATTATAGTTTTGTCTGTACAACAACAACAGTAATAGGAATGGTAACATAGATAAATTACTTATTAAATGGAAAATTGGGAAATTTGCTTTTGTTTTACGAGTTTATTAAAATTAAAATTAATTGTGCGTGCGCCTAAATGTTATGCGAAAATTTATTTGTTTTTATGTTGGGGAGAATTTACATAAATGTTGAATTTTCACGTGATCGAATTAATTTGTTTTGTACTTATTATTTTTTGACGTTTCTACGTGTTGTAATTAGATGGTGGGTACTTTTTTGTTTTTGTTTTTCTTTTTATCGTGAATTAAGGTAACAAATCTCATTTCATCGTCTTTGGTTTATATTCTATTTGGAACATTTCTATTAATACAACATTCCACATAAATTGTCGGGCGCTCTTCAGCATTCATCTCGATCCTCGATACACTTTATTCATGCGGGAAAACAGTTAAGAGTAATATCGGTCCAGCTCTCCGATAATCTATATCGCGTGCGTCATTGCATAATTCCTTCTGTAGATTTCAATTCCGCGACAGCATAATGGTGACACATTGTTTCAACATCAGAAAATGCGAAGACATTCTTCGAAACCGCAAAATTTACGCAGTAGTAAATAACCGGTTTGCTATACTTGGGCCAGCTCGTGCATCCGATGTTGATTTTTAATGTTAAGTTCGGGCTGTACGGTCCGAACCAATCTATAATGCCTGTTCACAGGGTTGAACTATTCTGTTTGAATTGCAGTTTTTACTGCTTTTTATTGCAGGATTTGATTGATCTGGGTTGCCTTATCATCTTGGTTCGCCCTATGGATTAAGTAGTGCCTAGGCCATCGGAGTCATACTGCAGCTAAAGATGTACAGATTTATGAACAGTTTATTAGGACCGTCCGGATGCATTGGGCAATGGCGAATATCGCATTCGAACAGTGGCTCAACGGTGACGAATACCATTGCGATTTCGTTTAATGTTGTTACATTGTAACGTTGCGGCTTACCAGAGGAATATTTTTAAATTTAATTTTGAGTATTAATTAATTAATACGTGTAATTTCAAAGTGATCATCATTTAAATCGTTTCGGAACATATTAAAATCATATAAATTAATATAAATTAAAATAATATTTTTAACTTCAGGTTATGGTAATCTAGTTCCCGTTACCACATCTGGACGAATTTTTTGTATGTTTTTCGCCTTAATCGGTATCCCGCTTACATTAACGGTTATTGCTGATTGGGGTCGTTTATTCGCAACAGCTGTTTCAGCAATATGGAAACCAATATCTGCCTGTAAGTAAATAATATAAAAAAATAACGACAGTATGAAGTTTTCAGCCAAATATTTTTACCACATTATTTTCTTTGACAGTTTGTAGTCAAAAATTTCCCAAAGATAAGCAAAACAAGCGTAAAAGTTTATCAAGCCCGTGGTTTTATGCCTTATCAGCGGTTTGCTTTTTGGGCCTGTATTTTGCAGTCGGTGCTTTAATTTTAGTATTCTGTGAAGATGATTGGACATTTTTTGATGGTTTTTATTTTTGCTTTATCACAATGACAACGATCGGATTTGGTGATTTAGTACCACGTAAGTATTATGCATTTATGTTTATTGATCTAAGTGCTAATGAGTTACCTTTTTATTTTTTGTTGCAATTTAGAAAAACCAAAGTATATGTTAATTTGTACCGTATACATTATTATTGGGTTAGCTTTAACCTCTACAATTATAGAATTAGTACGGCGGCAGTATGCACAGAGTTGGCAAAGATTGCAAGTAAGTTTTTATAAAATTTAATTGTTAAATCTGAAAAATTAATATGAATATGTTTTATATAGCAACTATCGGGCCCACTAGCCGATTCTCTCCGTCGTTTGGGTGAATCTGCTGGTGGCGGGATAGATGTTAGTCAATTACAAAATGATTTACGAAGTGTTCTAACATTTGTTTCCATGCCAAAACGTGGTGGCAAACACAGTGATCCGAAACAAAAAGCACAAGAGATGGCCGCCCTCGAGGCGATAACGGCGGCGTTATTACAAGAGGTGGCCGGAGCATCGCAGAAGAAGAATGAACCACCAAAAATTCTTCAAATTATTATTTATGAATCGTCAGTTTAGCAGGCAGAATTATTTATTTATTATTTTAGTCTTATTACTATAAAAACAACAAAAAATTATTTATTATAGTCTCTAAAATTATTAATAATTAATAAATGTTGAAATAAGTTTTTTTTGTATAAATAAATTTATGAACCAACAATTTTTTTCCGTATTTTTTTATGATAATTAATTGATAAATTTTTCTTTTATTTTTATTTGGAAATCGATCGGAAATTTATTTATTTTTCTTTTGTTTTTTTTATTAACAAAATAAATAAAGAAAATTTTTAAGGAAATAAAATTTATTTGTTTATTTGAGAAATCAACACGAAATAGAGGAAATGCTTTGGGTGAGTAACAAATTTTGGCCGCAGGTGAGTTAATTCTGATTAAAAACAAAAAATTCGATACAAGGTTAGAGACTTGCGTATATTAGCCAACGAAACAAGTGCAATTTAGTCATTCACGTCTGAATCTTCACTGCCCCTTGATGATTGAAATTAAAATGGCTTCTTCCGGCATTGGCATTCTGGTTGCGAACAACAAAAAAATGTCGCCCCAAATCGTCGCGAGTTTATTTACGACTTTTTATTTACACCAATAATACTCAAATAGGGCATCACCGCCTTTACTGTACATTCAACTTGCACTCTGTCATTTCGAAGTAGTTTTTGGAGATGCCGGAAGTTTTATATTCTTGTAATAGCAAATAAATTGTGTTAGATCGGCTAAAATCGTCGATGCATGAATGTTGTTCACATTAATCTCTGTGCACTGGATCGAGAATTGGAAATTGGTTGACGCATTTGGGATTGGCACACGGAGCATTTTCGGAATTTTTTATGCAATTAATATATAGTTGCTAACACAACTTATACAATTCATCACTGAAAGATTCACGAATACAATTTCACATTTACTCGCAATGGCAGAAACAAAAATAACCTCAAATTAAAAATCCATTATGCTGTTATATTGTTCTTTTTAATTCGAACAACTTTTGTTTGTAACATTTTTTATATCCACCATGACAGTTGACTTCTACATTCTACTTCCCGGACTCCAACATTCAACACCCGAAAATTTCGGTGCATTCTAGCTACCTAAAAAAAGTTTACTAGTAAAGTTTGCTCAAACAGTTCAGAAGAACTTCTTGAGAAGCGGAAGATCAGTTATACCAGCTCAAAAAGCTGTTGATATGTTTTTTCTACTGCTCAGGAGAAAGCTGGCCGTCAGGTCACAAAGTTTGCTCAAACCTGCCTGGTTCTGATCAGATGCCTTCTATCATACCCCGAGTAAATTCTTACCTCCCATCATATCAGCACACTATCATACCATCATACCGTCATACCATCAAACCATAATAACATCACACTATCCTTCCATCATACCACAGAACAATGAAGACTCTCCACATACAAAATATGATATTAAATATTATCAATTGAGTATTTTCAATCTGAAATTATTCAAAACGTAAATTGTCATCGAAAGCAGGAATGTGTGCAGTGTTTAATAGTAATTAGTTCGGTATGGAAGTAGGTGAAAAATTAATTGGAAGATTTGACCCAAACAAAGAGTTATGAAGTGGTTATATAAAAGTTTTTCTTTTACCATTACCATTACCACTACTATAAACATTACTATTACCATTTCCATTACCATTCCCATTACCATTACAATAACTATTACCATTACGGTTCGGTTAAAGTAGGAGAACAATTGATTGCAAGATTTGACCCAGAAGAGGTAGACAGAGCTTTGATTTTAAATATACATGTATTATTACTTTCCTACGACGCGACGATTAAATATGATATTGTAATACAGACCTTAGATGTGGAATGGAAATAAATACTACAGTGAGGTTCGCTTAACAAGCATAATATGTTCCAGGATCTTACTTGTTAATTTTTTTAAATAACGAAACACATTATGTTTATAAATTAAGCACACAATCCGAGTCTCCCCTCTCTTCTCATCACTCTAAGTGAGTCATTTTTTACGGAATGGGTACGAAGGGCCGAATTCCAAAGGGCCGAAAGGGCCGAATGGGTCGAAGGGCCGAATTTTTTTCTTTATTTATTTTTTGTTTTTAGAAATATAGGGCCGATTATTTTTTTTTTTTTAGACCATTTTATATTCGTTGAGTGAAGGAAAATTCTATTTAGACGAATAAAATAATTTCATTGTGATTTAGTGATGTAAATTAGTGAATATTAAAAATTCGGCCCTTCGACCCATTCGGCCCTTCGACCCATTTCGGCCCTTCGACATTCGGCCCTTTGATATCATTCCATTTTTTACTATGTATTTGTTTTGCTCGTTATGCGAGGTGCTTGTTAAGCGAGGTATCACTGTATCTGAAATTAGTAGCGAAAACGATATGTGACAATTCGCGAAATTTATTATTTGGTGCGATTGAGAATAGTTGGATAAAAGCAAACACATGCTTTACTATGGAATGTGATTTTGGCCGCAAGGTTTTTTAAGTGAAGTAAAAAATCTTTTAACTAATTTGGTGTGTCGTCAGCCTAAGGGTGACGTTTTTTAATATACTATTTACATGTTCAAAGGTTCGGTTACCTTATAGAAAGTAAATATGTAACAACTAAACTTCTTGTTATATTAGTGTTGGAGGATATCAAAACTTGTTAAGGTTATTGGTCGAGGTATAGTAAAGTTTTATTTTGTATAATAAAATAATTATATTTTGAATAGAGATTATCCCTCTTTGAGATTTAAGAGGATCTTGAAATTTTTCGAGTATATTCAAAATTCTCAATATTATTCGATTTTTGCGTAGCGGTCAGATTGCGAACAGCGTCGTGACGTGATAAAGAGAGGAAATTCCCGAAATTTGAGATACGGATTAATCTAGATACAGATTTGCGAATTTGAATGGCTTTCGAGATTGTCTTTATGAGATTTTCGAAGTTACTCGAGCTTTTGAGATAACTGGCGTTTATTTTAGCAGTTTTGAAATTGCGTGATATTTAACTGTTTTTCCAAGATTTTTCTTTAATCATTTCATTTCAAGTTTAGCTTGGCTTGAGTTCATCGTATACAGATGAGATGTTTTAATTCTCGATCACTCTTCAAGCTAGACGTTTCGATTTGAACTTAGTTCATGTCGCCGTTTGCTGCGACATGGCTGATTCTGGCTAAAGTTATACACAAATCTTGGTCAATATATTAATTGGGATTTGTTCCAGGTCGCACGTTAGTAAAACGTGAAATTTTCGGAAATCTCCCATATAACCTCTTTGAAAATTTCAATTTTTATAAATTGTGAGGCTCGATGGCTGATTCTGGCCAATGCTGACTGTTTTTAAGAATAGCTTATTACTTACAATATTGCACAATCGAAACGGAAATCAACAATAAAACTAACGGAAAACTTAGTTCATACGGAATATTTGGGATTTCTGGCTTCATAATCAAGTGCTTTCTCCAAAATATGCTACAATTTCATGCTGCCTAACCAAATCATATGTAAATTTTTTCCCCAACTTTGTAATTTACTTATTATTGATCTGGATCGAAAATGCAGGAGTCTGGTCTAATATCTATAGATTTTAGAAGATAAATGGTCAGATTATGATGAAATTCTGCACGGACTCAAAGTTTTTTGGGACAAGTCTGAAATACCGCCTATTATAAGATGGAACTTGGCTATTTTGTAACCGATTATGATGGAACGGATTTTTTCAAATTATTTGATACAATAACTTTATTGTATTTTTATAACGACACCTGTTTCTTTAATAAAACGAAATAGCCACGTGATGCAACAAAACAAAAAAAAAATTCTGAATCATATCGATTTATGTACAATCGATTGATGACCGACGTTCATGTACGTCTATTCATTTGCCTATAACCAAAAATTGAGAGAATCGAATAATAAGAATTTTATTTTGGTGATTCTTAGTACTTGAAAATATTTTTGTCGATATTAGCTTATTAATTCAAAGCACATTCTTGCGCTCAAACAAAAAAAAAACGTCTTGGTGTCTTTGGTCGATCGGACGAAATCGAAACTCTTATAATAATATTTAGTACTGAAGATCACACCAAAGTTGCGGATAATACGTGAGAAATCGCAAGTATGCACGTTGTGAACCTTCCTCCACACATAGGCGCATTGCCAATAATGAAAGTTACTTTCTTATATGTTCCTCAAGTGGACAAATTTCGTTAAAATTTAATGAGTTTTCAATTGGCTTTTAATTTTATTTGATTTTTTGTATTAATCAAATTGGCAATCTAGCTCAGTAGTTGTTTTACGTACATACTTTTAAAAATTTTGTAGGTACACAGATGGAAAGAAGTGTTCGCCTTATTTAAATCATTAATAAAGATCGCACGTAACACGTTTTTATGAATTTTATTGATATTCTAAACAAAGAGTATGTTAGTAGGAATTTTTATTCTCGATAAAATTATTAGACGAAGGCTAAGGAAAAATTCTACAAAATTGTCATACAATTATTTTTTGGTGTAACGTATTCACTATATACACCAACGAAGAGGTAGACACCATCTAAGAACTTACTTGAATTTGTTTACTGACAATTTGCTTCGGGGAAAAAAGGAAAAGAGTTTCAAATGGGATGCGTTACAACAAGAGATGTAAGTGCAACAAATAATGCCCAACTGTTTAGTTATTGTGGTGGAGTCGTTCGACCTTTCCGAATTTATATATTTTTAGTAAACGTTTTCGGCTCGTTACTAATGGTTCAGCTCTGTCTCAAAACTATATAAGAACATAGAATATAGAGATGATGTTGAGATCGATATCTCACTTGGATAGATTGAGCTTGATTTTGACACGCCGATTTTGTGATGAAGATGTGGCAACTGATAATCCCATTCAACATATGCAAGTTTGTGGAGGATCATCGCTGTTCTCAATAGAGATCGAAGTCCCCCTCAATAGAGACTGAATGGTGATTTAATAGTGTGAAACCTATAGGAAATTCTAGATCATCTAAAGCATTTAAAGAATTTTTTGATCAAAATAAGGCCTAACACATTACAACGGTCCTACGAACCTCTCGCGCGAGTAAATAAGTAGAGCACGCCAATCAAACTGTTCAAATTACTTTCGTCGATGCAATTGACGTTTTGAAATAGAAGCACACACGCCAAAGACAGGTATAAAAAAATCCAAATTTGTTTTGTCCAAAGTTTAAAACACCACAAAGTTTTAATTTAATTCTCAGAAAAAAATAGTTCAATATTATGCACTGCAAACGCAAAAAAACCTTATTAATATGCAAATGGAGAAAAATTGAACTTGGGGCAACTGAAAAATTAGAATAAAATTTGAATTTTGCTTTTTTTTATTTGAATTACATTTAGAAATAATATAGAACTAATAAATTCTAATTAGGTAATGCATGCAGTTTACAATTGTATACACAGCTTTATGAATATCGAAATCGAAATATCTCGAAAACGACGCATTACTGAAAAATAAGTTTCGTGCCCTGAAAGCACGCACTATAAAAATTAATACGTTGTCTTGCTTATGTTCAAACGTTTTATTTTTTCCACCTTTAAAATGTCAAATCGTTTATAGATAGATGTAGTAAATCGGGTGGACAATTTTCCAATGTACACAATGTTTTTAAATTAGTATACCTATATTGTATAAGTAATTTCACGGCTATATATGGTATAGGTGATAAGGTGAGAATATTATATCAAAATCGTCATTTATCGTCATCTTTGATGAATAATTAATTCGAATAAATTTGAAATTGTTTAATTTATCGGTCACACTATAAACAAACCTCGTTTATAAAATATTTTGTGGACACGTATATGTATTGAGCGATTCAACTCTTTAATGTTAATGTCTTGTATTCGTTAAATTATTTCACTTAATTTAATTTCGAGTATCTAAAATAACCCACGGTTGATAACACGATTTACTTAACCTAATTGCACATTTTATAAATAAATTTGCAGGGAAATGAGTGTTATACAGATTTATGTCGACACGAAAATTATATCTTATGAGTATACTCTCGTACATATATGTACGAGTATGTAGGTTTTGTAAATTGCTATTTCCCATCTGATTTTTTTTTTTCATTTTTTTTCCGCATTTTGTACGTAATTTCTGATTGCGTAACCTTGAAATACGTTTAGAGAGAAATGTGTGATGAAAAATTTGTTGTGTACCATATAATTTAATTATTAATTTTAATTTATTTTATTAATTTAGATTTATTTGGAATTAGATGTTGTTATAGGTAACAGACGGTTTTCCTACATTCGACTAAATTTGTTGACCCCATTTATGTAGTTAGTAATTAAATCTACAGGTGAGGCAGGATATGTAGTTCGCTGTAAAAATATATGTTTTGCATTAAATTCCACGGAATTATACCACGTGGTTCTCGATACACGTTGGCCATTTGTTTATATACTTATGCTGGTTTAAGGATTAAGTTGGGCGTTGAGTTTGGGTTAGCCCAAACGAATAATAAAAAAACGAGCAGTTATGAATTTATTTGAGGGGTTGAATTCATTGGCGTTTTTTTTATTATTCGTTTAAGACGTTCTTTCTGCTTAGCGTCCTTACACACAGGTTTCAATAAAAATCTGTTTAATAAGTATCATCCATAGTAATGAAACGATACGCAAAATCCATTTATTCTTGTTAAAACAATCCAAATTGCGTTGAAGAAATTGCGTGAGAAATTAGTTTGCCATCGAGTTTTTGATGAATTTTTAACGACACCACTTATCCATAATATTTCGTCACATAATGTCGTTCTCGTTCATCCTATGCCTATGGTATCAGCTATTTCATGCGTAGTCAAAACATGAAACCATTTCAAATTTACAGAATTTATTCCAAGAACGCAATCATCTGGTGATGTATTTAAAATCGCATTGGATGATCACAGAGTAGTCAAAGGAATACATAAGAAAAAATTAATGCTTTAACTTTTTTTTTTGTTTCATTTTGATTGTACCCATCGTGAAAAAAACTTGTAGAAACCGCCACTTGTAGAAACGCAAAATTACAGTTAATGCCATTATGAACGATATAAATTAATTAATTTAAATTTAATTTAAATAAACTAAATTTGTGCAAATAAATATAAAAAAATATAGAAAAGGATGCAGCATACATCACTGCATAAAGATATTTTGTCATTTGTCAATTCCCTAGTGTAATGTTTACTTCCGATTGCACAAAATATGAGCCAATCTCCAGTTAAATGAAAATGCGTTTTGTTTTATAATTCAAATTCAATGCACCTAATTAAATCTAAAAAAAATTCCTAAAGGTCAATAAATTATTTAAAGTGACTGTTTACTTAGAAAGATCAATGTAAATCCAGTCTAAATTTCGCCTAATTTTGGTCTTTTTACCTAAGTGATAATTACACGCGCATTTTGTTTTATATGTATGTAAGTTGTTTATTTTCTAAAAAACCAAATCTTTTACGCGTGCACAATGAGCAAATCAATAAAAATTAATAAAATTGATCAGTTTATTATAATTAATTATTTATTCAAAATGTGTTATTCCATTTGTGTACTTAGTCGAGATTTGATTTTTAATTTTTATGTACAGTGTTTTGTTGTTTATTTGGTATTCGATAGTCGTTAAATTTTTTGATATGTGACAATGATCGGCTAATTAAAGCAGTTGCATGCGGCTGTGATATTCGCATGTGCCCAAGATTTGTTACACAAACAAAACTATTAACAATTTAAAAATTAGTCTCGGAATCAATTGAAATTTAGTCCAAAAGCCACTAAATCGGAATATATAAGTACAATGTCCTATCTCTGTTTAAAATATAAATTTTAAGCAAGCCATCGAAAGTCATCGTTTGTTACGTAATTTGACTTGTAATTGTACAGAACGAAACGTCATACAGATAAAAATGCAGTGCATGTACTGTGTCTTAATGGTAATTTTATTTTCAAGGACGTTTGCGTTGGCTCGTGAATGTCATTGAACAGAATGTAGATTAAACAATTACAAAGAAAACATTATCAGAAATATTGTAAGACTGTAGTAGATTTGTTCTAAGATAAAACATTTTGGCTGATTTATGTATACACTGTATTATGCACGGGATCAAAATTTAAGATAATTAAACGTTGCGTGATATTTTATTTTTCATACGAGTTCACTTGTAAACCGGTAAAATGAATAAGTTACAATCGCTAAATACACGACAGAACGATCAAATTCGTAGGTATAATGTCTGCTTCCTATTTTTTTTAAATTGAACTTACTATAAGTGTAGTGAATAAAATAGATAAAAAGATTTAAAATGACATCATAATGTTTTCTGAAAGCTCCTGATAACAATTTTTTAAACTAAAGAAATAGAATACGTTCTTCTTCTTCTTCACAAATCCAACGCTAATCTAAAATATTTCTTGTAACTTCTGTTCACCTCAGCTTTCATCCAACCAGAAAATAACACCCTGTAGTAGGCCACGGGATTGGCTCGACTTTCGATGGGTTCATTTGTCTTGTCCATCAAGATTTTGTGATCAATAGCTTGACAATTCCTTCGTGCACAGAATGTATATAATAGATATAGGGCAATCTGTAAAGCCGACAGTGGATCCGAAACAATTTGTTTGACCCGGTTCAGATCGGATTTTTCCCTCCGAGTCCAAGATTGAAAGCGCATAGCCTCATTGTCCGAAACATTTTAAAAAGCTGATATTTGAAATCTTCCCGATCCTTATTGATGGTCTAAAAATCTAGACACAAACAAAAGGTAACCGAACTTTAACCTCAATCCATTTACATTTAATATTCACTTCAGCATCCGCATTGAATAAATGAAGTTCATCATCACATATTTTCTTAGCATGTTCTGAATTAGTCTGCTTCATTCGGTCGATAAAAAGTTGGCTTATGATTCTATTTTCTCGTGTACACCTTGGCTAAATGTCACATTTTGCTGCACAAATTACAACTGCAGCTACAATATAAAGGCGAAAGCTTCTGATTTATGCTGCCACTTGCTGAACGCGGGTTTCTGTTTAAAAGATCGTTTCAAATGAGTCATTTTCACACAGTCCTCCATTCTACACCACACTACCGTTTCACAGAACTGTTTAAAAGAATAGCCACGCCTACGCAAACGTATTGCTCTATCATAATTGCGATCAACTTGGCATAAGTTTTGGTGTCCGAATTCGATTTATACTCTTGCCTTACAATCGCATAAGTATCCCGGAAAAATGGAACCTTTGTTGCTCCAAAAAAATGAAAATAACCTTGTGTTTTTCTAAACACCCTTGAATTTTGTAGCATTGTTTTGTACAATCCAATGGGGACTGGATTCAGTTTCTTGGATATTATATTGTAAAGATCACTAATGCTTCAAACGGAGAATTCATATTGAGTCGCTGAATTTGGTGAAGTTTTGCTGTATCGTGCATTGCTTGAACTTCTTGGGCTGGAGCTGTACTTAAAGGGTTGATAAAGACAGCTGTTAGCCCAGTTGCATTATTGTATTATGCCTGGATACACCAGGCCATCTCGTTATTGTTACCTATGTTCGTAGTGATGAGCTAAATCGATCTATTTTATTCGGATTTGCTTATTTTCTTGTATACTTATTAACAAAAAAGATCGATTTAATCCATCACTAGGTGACAATTACGAAATGGTATGGTGTTTGGCCTGGTATGGTTTCTCAAAACGAGATTTTCGATTTTTTTATATACTATTTTAACTCTATAATGGTGTAGGAGTAATATATGTATTACAGTAAAACCGCGGTTTAACGAATTTCATCACAATCGGTTTAGAAATAACCGAGTTTTTTCCCAATTCGCCGTATAACAGAATTTCTTCTACATATCATCTTAGAATCGAATTGTGTGTTATTGACGGTTCGAAGGACTATATAAATTCTAGCCACTCCTTAGAATTGATTTGTATTATAGGTCTTAATTCTCTTTTTTAAAGGTGCCAATGGGGCCGTGCATATAAAGCAATTAAGCCATGTTTAGGTCGTATACTATAGAACATATAGATGCTTATATTCTAAATAAATTAATAATATCCTTGAAATTCTAAACCACAACTAAAATACCTTAGAAAAACAAGAAATTATCGAGGTCATCCCTCCAATAAAAATACCCAAAAATATTTAGTAAAAAAGAATAACTCTGCACAAAATAATCGACGATTCGATTAAACATCAAATTTTGTCAACGTGCATTGAATCAAAACGATCACATATCAAAGTGGATTTTAATAGTGTTTTCATAGCATCGCGATAAAATTAAACAGTTAACAGTGTTTTCTTTTGAGTTAAAGTCTTGAGTGTGTGCGTATGTTTATCAAAATATAAGAATAAGAAACGATTTATTTCAATTATTCATGTACTCGTCGTAATCGTAACAATGCTGTTTGTAAGGAAAGTAACAACAGAAGTCAATTTGTTTATTTGGATTTCACTTTTATTTCTCTATGTTGAGGTTATTGTGGTGATTAAATATATCGACAAAATATAGTTTGCCTCTCTATGAACAGTGTAAAATACATAAACGAAATGTGCTTTTATCGCGCAATTATCACATTGAACTTACTTACAAAAAAAATGTAAACAAATAAAAAACAGCTTTAGGATTTGTTCGTGCATTTGAGTTATTATTGAATTGTGTCACCAATTTTCGGAAAAGATGCACATCAATTAAACGCTTAAAATTAGATGAGCACTGAATTGTGGAATTAAAAAAAGTTTAATACTATTATAGTGAGAATTGAAGTCCTTAATTTTATAAAATCAATTGTTTTTCTAGTATAAATCCAAAGCAAATATTTATTGATTGAAAATAATAGCTGCATTTCATGAGATCAAGCTATCCGGATCAAATCACATTTTACATGCAAACCATAGACACATTTTGATCCAAATTTGTTTTTCACATTTGGATATTTCACAGAATTCTAACGGTTCATCATGCATTTCAAAAAATCAACAATTAGTTATCAATTTTCATCATCATACAATTTGGCCATTTTGGCCAGTGATATTTTGGCCGAATCTGAAATTATCTGGAGCGCTTCGGTTATTTCAGTGCGAGAATGTTCAATGTTTCCTGGAAATTGGTGATCCGACATGAATGCGAGAAACTAAAGAGCGAGTTACATATTTCTGACTTAATTGTCTCATGGTAATTAATTGCTTTCAAAATCCAATAAGTTCTTCTGTTTCAGATTTGAAGAAGCCCACCCATTGCCTGATCTTCTTAAAGTCATACATTATATCACAGCCAAAGCTGGGACCAAAGAAAACCGATTCGCCTTGTAACTATTGCTCTACAGAAGAAGTAGGGTTGGTGAAACACATAATATGTGTGTTTTGATGTGTTGATATTTAAAAATGACATACAAAATGTCAAGAAAAACGCTACAATAACATTTTACAGTTTAACTTTGGTCCCCAAGGACCGGTCTAGAAATCTGGACGTCTGAATGTCTAGAAATCTGGACGTCTGAATGTCTATCTGTTGGATTACAGTACCCATGGTATCTCAAAAAAGATTTGTCCGATTTGGATTTTTTTTCACCAATCTGTTCTATGGTGCGGAGAATTAAAAAGATTTTAGAACATGTACGTTAAGAGAATTGGATAGCTGCCATACGAATTGACCCAAAACAACGTGTTTATTAACACGAGGTATTACTACCATGTGAATCACCACGTGGTTTTCGATTTATCATAATTGGCCATATTTCAGAACTTTATGTAAAAATAATTTCAGAATCACCTTTCTATCAAACATCTCGAATTGCATCTGAATTAGTTTCAAAATAGTCTAGCTTCCAGCTTTTCGTATTCCAGAATTTTATTCAAAAATATATTAGAATTCCACCTCGTGTTGAATTCTAACTTAATCGGCTAAGAAGTAAAATAAAATATTTTATTGCAATATACTGTTCCATTTTGTGCCTGATGTTATATGAAATGTAGTATTTATTGAAATTTCTTATTTCTTTACTTCGAATCAGAATTCAGAATATGCTAGAGCAAAATTATTGGTTCATATTTAAAAATAAAAATTGACCTCCAAATGACATTGAAAATGACCTCCAAGTAAAAAACAAATTAGAAGCAACTTTTATTTTAACAAGTTTCTTGCTCAAATTATTTTTTGATGGTAATCTGCATTCTACTTTGGTTCTACTTTAGTGACTCATAAACCACCACAACTGACAAAATATAAAATTATTCTTAAAATTTTGAATTTTAGAATTGATGTGTTTGAGGATATAAATAAAAGGATTACGAGTACCAGATAGGAAGTACTGGAACTCATACTGGGAAACGCTATGTATTAAAAGGCACACTATTTTTAAGTTATAGATTGCAGTGCTGAATGTAAATTTAAGATTTTTGCTAAGTAATTGAGCCACAACTAGAGCCAAGAATTGTATCAAACCAGAGTGGCCAAATCCCCACGTGTGAAAGTAACATGTTTACCTGTAAAATAAGCTGCATAGGTCAATTAATTCAGTTGTAAATATTATAGTACTTCCTAATACGTAAAACAAAGCAAGCTTATATTGCACATTAATTATAATTACTAATTAAATTACAACAAAAAAAAAAAATTAAAAAACAATTTTAAATTTGTAAATT
Organism: Tipula helvola; assembly: GCA_963556165.1. Classification (NCBI taxonomy): domain Eukaryota; kingdom Metazoa; phylum Arthropoda; class Insecta; order Diptera; family Tipulidae; genus Tipula; species Tipula helvola. The sequence continues at coordinate 394,450,035 of OY744482.1, forward strand.
AGGGACCAATAATTTACGTTATCAATAATTTTACATTAAGTCAAAATTGCTAAAATATTTATTTTTGTTGTATGTATGTACTTTAAAATTAATTTTTCATATTTTACATTTTGTTTTGTACTTACTCGTATATCGCGTATATATAAATTTATTCAAAGTGGGAACTCATACACACAAAGACATGCACTAAAAGTCGCGCGCGTCAATAAAACGCGAAATTTAAATATTCAAAAAGCAACAACGAAACAAAAAAAAAATTTATTTGATACTATAAAAACCTTTAGCGGAATAGATTTGAAATCAGTTGAGCATTCGAGCTCATTTCTAACATATAACACAGCGAACAAAAATACTGTAGTATAGTGGTGGAATATTTTGTGAATTATTATTGTAAAAAAAAAAAATATTTTATAAAGAACTGTTTTAGGACTTTAAGTGAAAAATTTAGTGACTAGTGATTAGTGAACCATAAAAATGTCGTCTACAGTTGTGGATATAATACCATCGAACGGACTTGTATCCGCCTCAAATGTTTTCTATTTTCTACTTGTGCCCGCAATTGGCCTATGGTTTACATACTGGACATTATCACGGCGCCGTTTGGTTACGATGGCAGAAAAGTTGCCCGGCCCACCTGGATATCCGATCATCGGCAATGCGCTCACATTTTTGGGCAAACCACATGATATTTTTACGCGCGTTGTTAAACTAGCCCGCAACTTTAACGACGTAGTTAAAGTATGGATTGGACCTAAATTAATGGTATTCTTGTTTGATCCACGTGACGTTGAAATTATATTGAGCAGTCAAGTTCATATTGATAAAGCTGCAGAATATCGTTTCTTTAAGCCATGGCTCGGAGATGGTCTACTTATTAGTACAGGTATGTGACCGATTCATTTTTATTATTTACAAAATCGTGTGTTTTATATAAAGTGTGTCGTTTTTCAATGAATAAACTAATTAGTTGATCTATTGATTTTATTTCCGGTTGTCCGATCGCGATTTAAATAAATATATTAAATTGATCAAAATTTATTCGGTCGCGTAAATTTGTAATTAATTTATATAGGTGAAAGATCATATCGGTGCACTCTACAATAATTTTATTATTTTCGCAGGAGCCAAATGGAGATCACATCGTAAATTGATAGCCCCAACTTTCCATTTAAATGTCCTTAAGAGTTTTATCGATCTGTTCAATGAAAATTCCCGTTACGTTGTCGACAAATTGAAGAAGGAGCAGGGAAAAACGTTCGATTGCCATGATTACATGAGTGAAGCAACTGTCGAAATTTTAATGGGTAAGTAGCACAAAAGTATATATGTATATAATGAATAAACTATGATTCCATTTCCATAATAGGAAATATCATTTTCCCATGTAATCCTATTACTTAACATTAGAAATTAAAACGAACTTTCAATTTCCATTTCTATTTTATTACCTCATACAAAACATAGTTTTTATCTTGTGAGCGCACGTTATTGTCATGTACGAATATGTATATACAAAAACCGCACTCTCTATTTAACGACAAGAACAACAACAACAACAGCAGCAACAAAAATAATTGCAATTTTCTTTAGATGGTAAACGAGGTTAAAGAAATGATTAATATTACGATTAGATATAGAGGAAAAACTAGAAATTGCATATACATATATACGTAACAACAAAGACACAAAATTCGCATACACTGTGATGCACAATGCTTTTGCTAAAAAAAAAGCGCGCGATATCCAATTACACGAGTGAAAGTCTTTTTAGTTTTTATAGATTTGCTACGGAAATCGTTACGCGAATTATATAAATATTTTATTTTGTTTTTTTTTTATTTGCGCAGAAACCGCGATGGGAGTCACCAAAAAAGCCCAAGACAAATCTGGATTCGAATATGCCGACGCCGTCATGAAAATGTGTGATATTCTACATTTGCGTCACGTAAAAGTATGGCTCCGTTCTGATATCCTGTTCAATTTGACCAGCATGGCAAAGAAACAAGTCGGACTCTTAGAAATTATCCATGGCCTAACACGTAAAGTGATCAAACACAAGAAGGAAGCATTCAAAAAGGGAATTCGTGGTTCAACGGCTCTTACAACAATTAAAACGGATGATGATAAATTAAAGATGGGCAGTAAATCTACCGTTGAAGGACTCTCATATGGTCAATCGGCTGGCTTAAGAGACGATTTGGATGTTGAAGAAAATGATATTGGTGAAAAGAAACGTTTAGCATTTTTGGATCTTCTCTTGGAGAGCGCTCAAAATGGTGCTCTAATCACAGACGAAGAAATTAAGGAACAAGTTGATACCATTATGTTTGAAGGTCATGATACAACCGCTGCCGGAAGTTCATTCTTCTTGTCATTGATGGGCATCCATCAACACATTCAAGACAAAGTAATTCAAGAACTTGATTCAATCTTTGGCGATTCAGATCGTCCAGCCACATTCCAAGATACACTAGAAATGAAATATTTAGAACGTTGTCTAATGGAAACATTACGTATGTATCCACCGGTACCAGTAATTGCCCGTCATCTTAACGAAGATGTTAAATTAGCATCGAATGATTATGTACTACCAGCCGGAACCACCGTAACAATTGCCACCTACAAACTTCATCGTCTAGAACATTTATATCCAAATGCTCATGTATTTGATCCGGATAATTTCTTACCAGAGCGTCAAGCAAACCGCCACTACTATGCATTCATCCCATTCTCAGCGGGACCACGGAGTTGTGTTGGTCGCAAGTATGCTATGTTGAAATTGAAAATTTTACTCTCCACCATTTTACGTAACTACCGTATTAAATCGGATGTGACCGAAGATCAGTTCCGGCTTCAGGCTGATATCATATTGAAGCGTGAAGAAGGTTTCCCCGTGCGACTGGAACCACGTCGGCCAATGGCCATGGCCAATTAATTTATTTTACTTTATGCACAACACAAATTAATTTATTTAAGACTTTATTATTTTTGTTTATGAAATAGAAAATTTAGTTTTTAGTTTTTTTGTTTCCCGGGTATAATGGTCTGAACCCGTAGAAAGTGGTGGATAGCCGCATAATGTTTATATTTTTGTTATGAAATGTACAAATGCGTTAAATAAATTATGATTTATATGTGAGAATTTAAAAAATATGAACAATAATGTTTATTATACATATGTTTAACCTATGCAGCATAAAAATTATTTTGGTTTTATTTTTTTATTTCTGAATATTTTCAATTTTCCTAAAAACCCAAATTTTCAGAGTGCTCATTCTCAAAAACAACTTGAAAGTGAATGGACTCTTCTCTTGGATAAATGTATCATTACTCTTTTTTATTAAATTGTTGTTGAAGAAAAAGTGTTTTGTCCTGAAAAACGCCATGTTTGGTGACCTTTAACACAAGGGGTCACCACTTTTTATATTTTTGTCTGAAAGCTTGTTTACCTTAAAATCAAACAACAATATAAAAAACAATATTATATTTCGTTTATAAAATATATTTTTTTGAATATATCTGGATTTGAATATTTTAAAGCAAAAAATTAAGAAAATCCAATCAAATTTTTCCCAGGACAATTCATTGGGGCAACGTATGTGAAGAATTCCATTTTATATCATTTTTTATAGTTGATTCTACTGATAAATTATTCGTCGAATAAATGGTAAAAATATAAATTCGAACTGCTTTTCAGCAAAATAAGTTTTCTGCCAGGAAAATAAAAATAAGAAATCCGATTAATTGAATGCCGGATAATCCATCCGCATTTTCCAAAGTTATTGATAATTTACACTGTTTGTTGTCATAACTAAAATTTTCTTCAAAAATAATTTTCTAAATATGGAAGTGTTAACGTCAAAACTGCTATAATGGTGAATTAGTTTTAGCAGAGAAAATTTTACCCAAATACATTTTGTTGAATACAAATGAACACTGCTAGAAATGTGTCTAACGTTTATATTTTTCCGAGAATTAATTGCTTGCAAACTATACTTACAAGTACTTTGGACTACACGCAGCTATTCTTGCTAATTTGTATGAGTAGTTTAGATAATAACTTCCAACTTACTATATTGCACGTACATTTTTATAAGCTAAACTTTACTTTTCTATCTAATTGTGTGCGTATACTTATTTGTACTTTGGTACGTTAAATGGAAAGCAGCAATTAGAATATGGCTGGCCATTGGATTGGTTTCTTCACCATAAGTAGACGATTGGCTCCGCAGGACGGCCAATACATGAGTTCATTAATAACTCAAATTTTTCGTTATAGCTGTATTAGTGATGATCGTCCATCGTATATTTGTAGAAAGTGTTGTTTTAAATTTACTCAATTGGTTTGTGTACAATGAGCTGTTTAAAATGTATTAATGGTAGTTAGCTAATTACCTTGACTTTGAAAATTTGGTGATTTTACCTTGTAACTTTTAATCGATTGATGGATTTAGGTTTTTGTTGGTTGCTTTTTTCCATTAAGTGATGATTGCTTCCTTTTGTTAATGTAGAACTATTACCGCTATATAGTTTCCTCTTGATCTTCGGCTATTTCGATTTACCAAACGTAAAGAAGAGACTTTTTAAGTTATAATATATGTGAATGACTGCACTTTCCATCAGCGAAACAGTGACTAATTATTTAGCCTTTGTCGGCTATCGGCTTCATAAGGCCTATATTTATTGCGATTTGGAAGACATGATATTAATGGTTTGGGGTCACATAATTAATTATTTTTACATTAATGAATATTATTTGATCGCATTTTGAATAATGTAAATATTGTCCACTATAACAACGAAATGTTACTTAGAAATGAATTTCGCTTGACGAATATTAATTGATTAAATTGGTGTTTACCATCAGTGTAACTCACGTTTAATTATAGGTAACTGTATTACTCAAATTAATTAAATACAGAAATCTTGTTTAAGGAAACTTTCCTATAAAGTTAAAGTATTCCGTTTATATAATTTTATTAAATTAATGTAAATGAACCCATTAGTCAATGTTTAATTAACTTAATTATCTGGTTTGTTGAGGGGGAGCAACATAACAAAATATTTGCGACCACGATTTAACAATTTTCATTTTATGATTAACTGAATTGTTTTTTTGATTAAAATTGACGAGAAATTATGCTAAACAAAAATTATTTTGTTCTCATTGTGTCAACAGTCAATTTATAAAAATAAAAATTTGTGTACCTAAGAAAAAATTAATAAAACATTAAAATGTCTCTATAATATTATAAAGTGATGAACGGGGGGGGGGGGGGGGGAGGGGTTGATATTCTGTAAAAGCGATTTGCGATTGTCACTGCGCTGACAGGCAAATTAATCACCGAACAGGGATAATTCAAAATTTCTTCATTTTGTAAGGTAAATGCAAAAGTATTAGATCTAGTTGTTTATTTTGTGGCAATTTAGTATGTTTATATTCCAAGAAAACGCGAGGTATTCTTGGAATTCAACGATTTTTTTAAATACATTGACTTAAAAAGTAACTTTCCATACGATTGGTGGTATCACGTGCGTTACACTGGCTAAGTTAATCATCAGCGTTAAATCGTACAAAGTTTGAAAATATTGGAAAAAAATAAGAAAAGTAGCAAACAGCTACAGAATAGAACGCAATCTAGTTGTGAATGCAGAAATGCTGAAAAACAAAAAAATAGCTTTCCGGTCTCAACAACTCAGCGAACCTAATCTTTTGAAAAGATAATTTCATTTAGTGTAAAAAACAAACAAACAAAATGGAAATCGTTTACACTGTAGAACCGGAAAAAACGTTTTGTTTTTCGTTTTTTCTCGGAAAGCAAAAGCAGTTTTCGGGTGGAACTTTTTTGAATAATAACCTACCCCAACCTAAATTAGTGAAACATCACTAATAAACATTAAGCAAAAGAATGACAAAAACCATTTCAAATTCATCAATGTCATTTGAATTTGGTAGGTGGCCTGACTGGTTTTATTACCAATATTTTGGCGCCAAAAATTGTGTTGTTTAGGTTTTTATAATTAAAATAAATTTTCAATAAAATGATGTGTTAGTAACCATAATTATTATCACATGTTAAATCGCGCGGAATTATTTTTTAAAAGCCCCTCGGAGTTATCGAAGCAGCGATGGAAATTGAAGCCGTAGGCGCTTTTTAATCGTTTTCTTACTTATTACGTATGCAGTTAAATAAGAAAAACTTAATGAATTTAAGAAAACAGAAGATTATTGCTCGAGTGGAGTAATTACCGCCCGAGGTGAAAGGCCAAGGGTGGTAATTGAACGAGAGCAATAATCGAAATTTATCCCCAGAGTTACTTGCATATACGATATTTTTTCTACGACTTCTTTTATTAAAATGCAATTGACGAACGGTACGTTGTGCTTATGTGGAACTAGTGTCTTTTTAATTTTAATTCCGGAAATCTGTGCTTAACAACGCGAAAATTTAATGTTAAATTCATTATAAATATATCTTTGGGTTACTTAACATTTTTGAAACTAAATTAGACCATATTTATAACCTTTTAACTGATAAATATGAGCTAAAATTTAATTTTTTTGATACATTACTTGTTAGTGCATCTATCAGCATAACATATGAATTACTCAATAATTTACGCAAGGTTACATATTTATAAAATCAAACAATAAACATATATTTCATTACCACGAGCTGGATATTCTATATCCGATTACATAAATTATACACAGGTCAAAAAATTGTAAATCTATTTTAGCTACCTAAGCAATGAATTTTGTAAATAATCCATTTTACTTGCCAAATAAAACAGACTAACTTTTGAGTAGTTTAAGCCTGCAGTCATAAAAAATCAGCAGCTGCTTGAAGATTTCAAAGTCTTTCAAAACTTTAAAGGTCCCAAATTGGACCAGTCAAAAGGAAAAAAGGAGCAAAAACGGCTGATCAAGCTGTTGGGCCAGTTGTGTGGTCAACTAGTGAACATGAAATTGGGGTCGACTTTCACAGAAAATCCGCCAATTTAGAATTGGAGGTTCAGCTGAAGCTGACTGATTCTGGTCGTACAAGATGGAGAGGAAGAAGATGGACTCGAATACCAGGCGTATAATCAGAGCATCACCATCAAAGCAAAATCGTTAGCTTTTATGAAGTCGAAGACACCATCCCCTAAGCCACTTGCCACCGATCTCAATGACATTGTTGCTGTGGCAAAGAAATCCGTCCAGCTCCCGAAATTATAATTTCGCAATTTCTCAGGAGCTCGCTGCTTAAACTCGACTTCGGCGGTTTCAAAAATGATTCAGCTGGATCAGCATTATAAACATTTCCAAGAGAATTGTGCAGACATTAAAAATGGAAACGCACAAACTGATGAAATTTATAGAAGGATATAATAAAAATAATAAATAAATAAATAATTGTCGTTTTGGTAAATTCGGCCTAAAACTTGGTCAATATTATACAGACCTGAAAAAAACAAAAAAATTTAAAATCTCAGTTCAAAACCATAAAATAATAAAAGTTCGCTTAAAATACTTTCGTTAGATGACTCTGTGCCTGAAATTGAATACATGCATAAAATGAAGAATAATAATACTTTGGTATTTTGTGATACATGTTAAGCTTCATTTTTTATCGGCAGATGGTTCTTATCACGTTTAGCTCAAAAAGTTTACAATTGGTTCGAGTATTAGATTTCGAAAACAATAATTTTATTATTCCAACCAATTTTATAATTTAAACAACATTAATTTGATGGCGAAATATTTTAATTAATCGTCAACTTATGAGAAGATCATTTTTTTGCATTTATCAAAATATTACGAAAAGTAACCGTTGGTAATACACAAAATGTATTGCTCAATCTAAATGTCAACGTTGACAGAAATACCAAAAAAAGTAGACCAAAATAAAACAACATAAGCAGTAGGCCTTCACGAATACCGAGATACAGAAAGATAAATTACCTGACGTGGATTATTTTGAATAGCAAAAATTAAATAAATAACTCGCAAAGTGGTAAATAAAGAGCGTAAGTGAAAATTGTGTCAATTAAATTCATTTTTCATTTATTAATTTATAGTGTTCGGTGTGTATGCTAATTTAGCTGTTGTAAAAAGTTTTTAACTTTAGGAATTAAGTATGAGAAATTTGCTAATTACGGGGCTACTGCTGAATGTGGCCTCATTTTGTATAGCACAGCAAAGAGTTGCACCGGGCGTAAACCCGCAACAATATGTAAGTGTAAATTACCTTCCGATTGAAGTGTGTGTATTGATTTTTTACTTAATTTTTCCAGCAACCTCCACCGCCACACCATCAACAGCAGCAGCAGCAATATCAACAGGTTGGTGATTAAAGCAAAAAAACAAAACAATTAAATTTACTTAAATTTTTGTATTGCAGCAAGCGCAATATCAACAAGCCCCGCCACAGCATCAGCAACAGCACCAACAACAAGTTAACATTCCACAGCAGCAATTGCCGCAACAGCATGTACCGATGCAACAACAGCAGGTTCCTGTACAACATCAACAACCACCACCACCACAACAACACCATCAGCCACCAGCGCAACATCAACCACAACAACATCAGCAGCAACAGCATGGTGGACACGGTGGTCATGCACCGCACGGGTCACACCAACAGCAATTATTGCACGGAGGCAATTTACAAGAGGAGCGAGAGTGAGTATTGATTTGGTTTGATTATTTTATCTTATCTCTAAGAGTGTTTTGTTTTTTGATGAGTTACGATTTTTTTTATGTTTCAGTCGTTTAGACCTTGAGAGTTTTGTAATTTGTCGTTAAGCTAATTTTTAGTGTTTACTTAACTGGTTTTTTTCCCGATTTACATAATTGTTTAAAAAACAACAACAAAAAAACTGACACATATGTTTGGTTGGAATTTTTAGAATTTTTTTTAGTTAACTTACCTTCGCTTTAAATGTGCCTCATTGTCCCATTAATAATCCGCAGTAAAAATGAAGTCGAATTGATTGTTCTTCTGCAGTTCTCAAAATGCTCGTAGCTGCAATATATCTCCTCACAGTTTGTCGTTTTGCGGCAGTAGTAGAAGTCTGGATGGATATGGTTATCTTCACCTATTTGTAGTAATCCTGCGCCCAAACTTTCTGGTCTTAGCCGTAATCGAGTATATCCTCAATGCTTCAGAATACAATATAGAGTCTTTTTGTTTCATCTTTCTAAGAAGCCAGCACAACCCCGCTTGTATACTTCAATCTCTTCGACGAACAACCTCTTCTTTCAGCCATTCATCGACTTGTATTCGAACAATGTTTAACGCCAATGGAGAAAGTCATTTTGTTTTGCAAGGAATCAGCGTTCCTGATTGTTAACACTTTGATCATCTTCTTTAATTACACTTGCCCAAGGGTAGCGGACCACACTTTCCACCATAACGTAGAATTTTATTTCAAAACACTGCATCTATCTCAACCTTTTCATGAACACAGCCTTTCTTTTCAACTCCGCGTATCTCACTCTTCTTAGTAAAATCCCGCCGACTCTAGTTTCCGTTTTATATTGAAATTTAGGTCACTGCCGCTATCGACCAACGCATATCATTCAAGGTCATACCTTCTTTTGTTATCACATTGCCAGACTGTGGCTTAATAAATCTGATGTAATATATATTTAAGAGACGACAAAAAAAACAAACGTGTTAGTTCATGAGCGAAACCAGTAAGCAAGGAGTAGAAATATAATTATAGGTACATACTTCAATACAAATTATTCCATACATATTAGGTTTTACTACATATTTCAACATTCCCACTAAAAAGGTAAAAACTAATATTTTACTTAAGATATTTAAAGTTCATTTCCATCCTGGTAGTACAAGTGAAATGCTGTGGTCCATTAAGGGCCTTCGTCAGCACGTCTGCCATCATTTCATTCGTTGAGATATGCTTCACTTTTATCCTACCAGACTCCACATTTGTTGGTACAAAATGGTGCCTGATTGTATATGTTTTGCTCTGGCATGAAAAACGTTGTTGATGCCAGATCAATTGCACTTTTGTTGTCGCAATACATGACAGTTACGGGATCTGGACTCGTCAAAAGCTCCTTTTCGAATAATTTGAAAGTAGATTCAATGAAATTGTTTGAATTTTGAGAACATTGATATTCAAAATCTATTATGATATTATGGTTTGTCGGTTGTCTGATTTTATTCTATTTTTTTAATCTCCAACCATGATTTCAATCGCTCAAATTATGTATTTCGATCATAAACATTTTATATCAAAACAGAAAGCCCTTAAAAATTACGCGAAAAGTTTCAAGAAACGGTAGAGAGGGTATTTTTCAGACCAAAATTTCATTTTATCGTAACCTTCTGTAGAAGCATCAGTATGCTCAGTATCAGCTTCTAGATCAAAAATTATTAATACCAGCCTATTTTAAATCGAACGAACCGTGCAGGATGGGCCATAATTAAGTGAACAATCAAATAGGAGGCGCCATTTTCGTACTTTTTGACATTTTTCAATACGTTTAATGTTTTTAGGCACAACGCACAAGAAGTGGATAAACTTACTTCGACATAAACTGGCCAAAAACACTGCGCCACGTTATAAAAAGTGCTCAAAAACGAGCCGAAGGTTGCATTAATGCTAGAGGTGACCATTTACCGGACGTTAATGGCCTACACATTCAACAGTTAAATCAGTAAAACTTGCTGGGCTAAGACACAGCCTAAATGCCGTCTTCTTTAATTGATATTGGCCCTTGAATTATCACTCTGGTTCGGATTATTCATTCTCATTTTGCTCCGCTGCCCACTCACCAATCACCATTGGGCATAGATGTAGTTTTGTCTTTATCAACCTTCACAGGATTAACTTTGGTTTTTGTATTCTGGGGCCTTATAAACGATTCCGGCATCATACGTTACTGATCGTTTTTTCAATTTCTGTACCACATAAAACTGGCTTCGGTTGGCGTCAGTGTAAAATTGTTCCCTTTTCACAAATAGAAAACAAATCAAAGGAGACAAGGAACACTATACAATGCACCGCACCGTGCAAATTATCAAACACGCCAAAAATCAACAGTGCTTAAAAATCCTTGCCCGATTATCAAATCATGATTCGTGTCAGTCGTTGCAGCAGCTTTGCATCGTATATAGACTCTTCGTCTCGCTTTTAGTTCTTCCGTAAACAACTACCTGTGCACAGAACGTCAAGGCGCATCAGTCCGCCATCAATTTAGCTGTGACATCATCTTTACATAATGTTCCAATTTTACCTTCAACTCTACAATCGATGAAGCTCGTACACTTAGCCATTATTCGCAGGCTCACCGAGAATTCGAAAGTAGCTTCCGATATCAATATTGGGTTGAATTTATTCAATAGATCCAACTATTGAAACCTGTTTCACAACTCAAAAACTGAGCAACCCTCTGATCAATCATCGTCCATATTCTTCACTCTATTTTAGTAAATCACGTCTTGTACCTGCTCAATCCACCTGCTATAACTTCTGCAGCTTCATCTAAAAATATGTCCAAGGCATCTTCTATGTTTTCTGGTTGTGCAATCTTAATCGTTCCCACCGACTTCAGTATCATCAGGCTTACTTGGTTTGATCGAAATATTCTTCATCACTTACTGCCATCATCCTGATGTTGTTTCCCTCATTTTCAACAATAAGCTTAGCGAATTCTTTTTTATTTCCTCTGATACCCTTTCAGAAACGTTTGTATAATTCAACCAAAGTTTACTTCTTTAGCCTCATCAGCGTTTCTTTAGTCATCTTTTTTCACTTACTTCTTTATAGGTACTGTATTCTTTATTTTAAATTCCTTTTATGCTATTTCGGATGAGCCCTCTTTTTAGAATCCTATTATTATTATTATTATTGTTGTATTGCCATGTGGGCGTTTAGCCATATCGCACTGCGACCTAAAAGATCTTTTGTGCTTGCAAGCCCTGCTTAATTATCCATCCAGTCAATATTCAGGCTCTTAATGAACCTGATAATACTGCCGGCCGGCACGTGATATATGCTATTTGGGCTCATTGCTCTCCCTCCTAGATGTTTACTGTAGGAAGTATTTCTACTGGAAAGACAGTAACATTGGTTCCCAAGAACTTCGAGAGGCTGTCCCACTCCCGTAAATTCCTAGCCCTGCCCCGACTTCCGTTTTGATTTTACTCTTTCGAGTAGGTTACCTCGCTTTCCTACAAGAAGGCTAAATAAAAATGGAGGGTGCCTGATATCCAGAGTCCGCATACTTTGTACTGATTAACCTATCAGCCATTCATCCTTCGGAATATGCTGTTCCACCTTAGATTAGGGTTTTTTGTCAAGGTTTTCCCCTTTAGCGCCGTAGCCTGTGCCAAAAGGCCACATTCTGCCTAGTGGTGTCAGTTACCAGTGGTTGCCACGAGGAGGCAGCACGTATACTTGTGAATTGTGATCAGGTTACCCATTACACAATTGTACCCATCACGCAGCTGCCTAATACATGACCAGAGCAGCTCACATGATGCGCACCCTACTGGAAGGTTACGGAGCTGGTAGATTAATCTACTCAACTTTGGTCCCCCTCCTCCTCCAATAGATGCCAAACCACCTGCAGAATCCTAGCAAACACTTTTGATTAATTAAGAAAACCACCTTTCTTTCTTTTACCCGCGTGATTGTTTTTTCATTTATTTTACTCCCCTTTATTTCACGTGAAATCCCTGTACCACAATTTTGGTGATTTCATAAGCAGCCGTCTTACATTGCACGTATTTTATATTACATTTGATTTTAAATTTTCAGGCATATCGCCGGCCACATGGAGGTGCCGATTGACACAACAAAAATGACAAACGAAGAGCTACAATTCCATTACTTTAAGATGCACGACTCGGATAACAACAACAAATTGGATGGTTGCGAACTAATTAAATCGCTAATCCATTGGCACGGTAAGCTATATGTCCAACTATTTGCCTTAATCTTTTGGTGCTTTACACTTTCAATTTTTTTGTTTTTTTCTTTGTTTATATTTTGTATATTAATCCTCTCATTTGGTCCTGTTTTTACTATGTTACGTATCTCTTTCCATATTTTGGCTCATACTATTTATTTATTTTTTATATTTTTTTGTTTCGTCCTGTTCAAATAAAATTATTTTAACTTCCATTACAATTCGTCAACATTAACCATTATCACAAAAACTTAACGAAAACCAAAAACACAAAACAAAAATAAAAACCGTTTAGAGTCAGGAGCAAAGGACCATGCCAGCCAACCTGGTGCACCGCAAGTAGACGAGAAAATATTTATCGATGATGAGCTCGTCTCGCTCGTTGATCCCATATTAAATATGGATGATTTGAATCGTGATGGTTTTATTGATTATCCAGAATTTGTGCGAGCCCAACAAAAACAACAACATGAAGATCAAAGACAACAGCAGCAGCAGCAGCAACAACAACAACAACAACAACATCAGCCACACCAACAGCCTTGAATATAAAAAATCAACAAACGAACAAATTTACATAATAGTACTTCCATCTTAGTATCGTTAAACATATATATATATAAAATACTTCCATCCAATTCCTCACCGCCCACCCTATGATTAGTTACTTGTAGAGATTTTATTTCCTTTAGTTCCCCCCATTTCCTGCCAAAACTAAAATAAATTAAAACAATTTAATTAAGACTGATTATGTCGAGTTTTGTAAATATTGAAAAAAACGAATCATACAATGATTCCTTTATAAATATTCCGTTTTAATTAATTAATTAAATAAATGAATCTGTAGACTCGGGAGATTATAGGAAAAATTATTAATAATACATAGATGCATTGTGAATTTTCGTTCATTATCTTGTTAAAACACGTGGTACGTTTTTGCATACGCCATTTTGTTCAGAAAATGTAAGGTTATGTCCATTCCAGTTTGGTTTAGGTAATGAGTGGAAATTCATAAATTAAATATTATTACTGCATACCATTAACTAAATTTAAAATACATGTCATTTTTACCATTTTATTGTATTAATTTAAAAATCAGAACAATTTTTTTTTTATAAGAAAATTCAAAATAAATTCAAAATCGGAATAAATTGTTAGAGCTTAGATTTTTTTTATTTGTGTGGTCATTGTCATTTTAAACAGATACATGGGGGAGGGAGCGTATCTCAATATGGTGGAGGATTCATTTTATATTTTTGTACTCGAATCATATTTGTCGTTAGACGGTGCCATTATATTTGTTAAGGGTGACTCGATAGGGTCGGCATTTTGTTTGAGGATCGAGATCGAAATGAAAGAGTTAACAATTCGATCAGTAATGATCAATTATTTTACTCCTTAAGAGTATTAATTTCCAAATCTATGATATCGTGATTATTTAAACACTGTTACAGACCAATTTTGATACGCCCCCGTTACCTTAAATCCCCACCCGATGATATTAATAAATTCGCTTACAATTTTGATTTAACATATATAAAACGCGCATTCGAAAGCAAACAGACGACCTCAATCTGATGCCACTCGAAGGTAAGTATATCCATTCAAAATTTATTTATAAGACTCAGCTTTTGGGAGTAACGTTTATCACGTTTATCATTAAATCATGGCCATATAAAATCCATCATTTACTAAATTTTCCAAATAATTTACAATATCTACTAAAATTAATCTTTTAACACAAATTACGCAGAAGGCGCCTCCAATGACGTGAATAAGAAGGGTATACCAGATGAAGAACTTATTGGTACTATCGATAGCACGCTAAAGGTGCTCGATCGTAATGGTGATGGGATGGTTGATTATGTTGAATATCGTATTGGTGAAACATTAGAAAATTATTATGATGATTATCCGGAGTTACGAAATAAAAAAGTATCAGTCGTTAGAGGGTGAAAATATTACCTAATTAATAAAATTTTTATTTTGGTTAAAATTAAATCGCGTTTTTTTTTTTCAATTACTTTTCAGAATTTTAAAATATTTATGTAAATACGGGAACACTGCGCACAAAATGTGATGTTCGTTTCTAGCGTGATAGAGCCCAACTAATCGACAACTAATAATTTTCTAATGTTTTATCAAATTGATAAACGGTTATCAATAGCTAATTACATAAATTTATTTAGACTAAATAGAGAGCGAGATTGCTTACATTTATGATTTATACCTAATCTTCTCATTTTTTTTTTATAGCGGAGAATGAAGATAAAACCCAACCAACTACGGACGATTCATCACAAAGTCAAAGCGATGATAGTTTACAAAGTTTGGTTGATCCCATTTTGGAGTTGATGGATAAAGATAAAGATGGCTATATAACGTATACAGAATATCGAGTTTCGGATCCAAGTCAAGTTAAACCGTAAAATTGATTAGTTTAGGTCTTGGTAATAGTGATAAAATATTTGAGAGATAAGCTTGTGTCATCGCCTTTTTTTTTGTTGAATATAATAAAGATAATTAGGCTTATTATTATACATACAAAGTAGTTTCGTTATTTTGTGCAACAGTGATGAGAAATATTCAATAAAAATGGAACAATTTGATCAATTATATAATTCTTAAAGTACATAACTTTATAGCAGGCTGACTAGAAAGCAAAACAACAATAATGGAGACGGAGATTGGCGGCAACAAAAGACCGAGCTTTATTACAACCAATTCAAAAAATAATATTCGCATCAAAGAAATTGCAAGTAGGTAATTATATTTTTTATTTTAATCAGCAATCGAAGAACAAAGCTCATAGAACTAGGACAGATAAATTAATGAAGTAACCAACCTGGAGCTAATCGATGAGTTATACTCCTCAAACAGTTAACAACATTTAATATAGATAAATTACTAGATGAATTTGTATTCAGTTGTAAGATTTGTTAAATAAATGAAAAAAAACTTATATAAAACCTATAAGGCTACAGGGAAGTTAAACAAAAACATCAAATTAAAGACGGAGGGTGATGTAGACTAATAAGGCGAACATCTTCAAGTTCCTGCTCAATGATATAAGTCAATCAATACAATAATATTTATCACGATTATCATGAAAAGAAAACACCGATTAGTCACTGTGGAAAGGTGGAAAGCTAAAACCGATTGGAATCACTATTACAAATGAATCTTACAATCCAAATCTTTTTCTTTTGTGTAATTGAAAAGACCTTCATAAGGCTACACAGAGCGGGGGACCTCGCAGACAGTATGAGATTTTTACTCACTAAAAAGATCACCTACCAACCACGGTGACAACTGACCGGAATGCTTTCGCATTGCCGCAGACTGGGCAATGCTTGCTACTTTGTCATATCAGGGTTCGAGGCACCCGGGGTGCGTTTATGAATTTTTGTCGATATTGTGTTGTATTTTTCGATAATATCGAAATATTCATGTGGTTTTGGATTGGTATAATTTTCAATAATACTGCAGATTTGCATTTTGCCGCCAATAATCGAATGAACTCTCAAGTACCCTAGAATTATGTATGTCAAAATACGACGCTTTAATATTTTATAGAAAAAACGCAATAAAAATTCTTCTTTTGCTTGCGCTATATCCAATGAAGGAATTTGGCCGTCTCAACGATGTTTGTCCAAACAGTTTGATCCACTGCCAAATAACGCCAAACACGGTTACCGAGTATGTTTAGGTCTCTTTCAAAGGGATTTTTTCGTCTAGTGGTCCAATTTTGCAAACGATTAACATGCCCAATCCATTTTTGTCGTGATGTTTTCATGAATCTGATTATGATAATTTTATCGAGATTGTTTCTGATGTGATTCATTCGCATTCTGTATGTGGCTTTTCTTTGATGGAGCCGAGATTTATTTAAATGATCTTTTGGTCAGTTACAGTATTTTTCTGGATGTTTTTTGCTGTTAGTGCCCAAGACTCGCAATCAAAGGTGATAACTGGTCTTATCAGCGCTTTATAGATGCCCAGTTTTACTTTGCGCGATTTAAGAGGAGACTTGAATATTTTTATGTTGGCATAAAATGCTCGGTAACCTGCTGCGATCATCAATGAAACGTCCGCAGAATCGTACTTTTGCTCAGTGATCAGTAATCCAAGATATTTGAACTCATTCATCTTCCCATATTGTATATCTTATGAAATGAAGTCTCTGCGCGTCTGCCTTCTCCCGGTGACCATTAATCCAGTGTTTGACGGTTTTTCGCTCAGAATACTTACGGACAAAACCGATTGACGTGAAATTTGGACAGTAAGTAGGCAATGGCTCAAGGATAAAAAGTTATATCTCAGGGGGTGGAAATTAGTACATTCAAAATAACCGCAGAAATCGATA
Source organism: Tipula helvola (assembly GCA_963556165.1). Taxonomy (NCBI): domain Eukaryota; kingdom Metazoa; phylum Arthropoda; class Insecta; order Diptera; family Tipulidae; genus Tipula; species Tipula helvola. Next base: position 394,467,335 of record OY744482.1, read on the forward strand.
GAGGGATCCATTCTAAGCAAAAAGTGTTTTTTCAGTTCTACGAATGAACTGTGCACAGAAATCTCCTTTTCATTCTCAGAGTAAAAGTTTCTCTCGTTGACCAAAACCTTGTAGCCTGTGTTCAGCAAAACTATACCGCTGTAGGTATTACGTGATCAGAATAGATTACGTAGAACAGATAGTTACGGCCATATTTGAGCATTTCGTAACAGACACCAGTCCATTCGCCATATTCCGCACATCAATATGATGAACGGGGTTGTAGTCATCTCGACGTTGTTGAAGCAAGAGAGGGCTTGTTGGTTGGAAGGTGGTGCCTGTCTATTTAGAATCTAGGAAAAATAATTTCGTCACACTTCGAGGATGGAATTTTGGATGTTGCGTGCCGGTCGCTCATGCCATTCTTGTTTCTTCCGTCTGGATAGCTGATTGAAGATTTTTCTTTTGGTCATTTAGGCTTTATGAAATTGTTCTGTTCTTTATGTGATTGGTTTTGTTGGCGTGCGCGATCATTCTTCTGAATAGCTCATTCAACAAAAGATTTTTAGGTCTAGATGGATTTTGGCTTATGGTTATGAAGGACATGGAGGCATCGGTACCACCTGTATTTAGAACTTGCCAGATAGTTTATTAACGAAAATATGTTAGTGCGCAACTTTACTATGAAAACTTCATATCCTTTATAACTTAATTTAAATTAGAATATTCATGTATCATGATTCATGTTACATAATTCACAGTCGTCAGTCAATTACATTTTATAAAACACACATCCTACCAATAATCTGGACTCAACTGTACGTGCATACTCAGTTTATTTCATTTACTCTATTCTTCCATAGATGTCACCCTAAAATCATCTTTGTCGCTGAAACGTCAAAACTAATCAGCTGTGCAAACATCAAAACACAGTGTTTTGTTTATTTTTGTGGAGCAAGAAATATCGCTGGGGAAAAAAACATTTTTAATTAAGACAAATTAAATATTTTATAAATATTACAATAACGAATAACTCCACAAAATGAACAAAAACACAAAATTATTTTTTATTGTGTTAATTTTAAATTTAACACTACTAAATGCGGCTACACATTTAGCCCTCGACAATGGAATCATAAAAGCACAAGTGAGTGTTCACGCGGTTTATCATTTCTTGGAAATTGGAATGCAGATAGTACAAAATTAGTCATCGGTGTCTGTTTTTGTTGTTTTTTTTTCGTTCCAGATGTATTCAATCTATTATTTGAAGCGACCGTCCGATTTAATCGGGTTTCTTAATCAGAATCATTGCAAAGTGCTGGTGGATACGTACATCGATGAGTCAAGCAAAATGAAAAACGATCTGATCCTGAAAATGGATGAAATCAATCGATTTACTACAACCTTTATGGATAACTTCCAAACAAAATGCTCGTTTAATCATTTTCTAACAGTCGACTATTTGTATTCGACGATCGCTACGGATGCGCTTGTGAAAAGAATGAAACTGCTAATCCGGGATGAAATGCCTACGAACGAGGTCCTTCTGAATGTGAACAACAATCACCATAAGGTGCCAAATTGTAATAAACATTTTCATTTGAATATGAGTATGTATACGTTTGACCATTTGGCTGCCGTGCGAGAACGTTATAAAATGAAAATGGATCCGGAAACGGATCTGAGTGCTTGTGGATTTGGAGTGGCAGATTCCAGTTTCCCTAAGAAGCTATCGATTGGGCTAACTAAAAATCCCAAATCATGGAAATTATATACATTAAGCTCATTGTATTGGCGGTACGTGGGGAATTCGAAGAAGGCGATTGAATGCGCTCGACTGGGAATATATTTTGCGCCACGAACCACAAAAGACTTACCAATGCTGAGCTTGGGGACCATATTTCAAAGGTCTCAGTACTATCACGATAGTATAGTGGTGCTGAACGCGGCTGTCGATCATAATGACGAACAAGCTGATAATCACTTCGCACTGGCCAATTCATTGTTCCTGTTGTCTGAATTCAAAGAAGCGTTCCTATACTACGGTGAAGCTCTTTACCTGGATAACTCTATTTTACCACGAGTCGATTTTATTCGAAAATCTTTCGTCTGCTTTAAATATGCCAAAGAACGTTTATCGAATATCGAGAATAACCTATACGTAATGCTTTCAGAGCTAGATAAATTCCCAAAAAGTAAAAAAATTGTCAAACAGTGTGTTGATAAATTGCCATGGGAACGAAATTCATCCATCTCGAATTGGGAAACTACCAAACCGGCCGAAAGTTTCAAAGAAATACTAAACTATCATCGCACCTATTGCACGACAATCGGAGAACTACAAAATGATTCGCTACTGTACTGCGATTTTTTCACCGAAATGCAATTCGTCATGGATTCGGAAACCGCCACCATCGACTTGATCAAGAGTTTTATATCTGTAACGAACGAGCTGATCAAAAATCTCCTAGAAACATCTCTGGGCGTCTTTAAACATTTAGATATAGATAGAATAAATGAACTGGATAGCCTAGATGATATAAAATGAATCATAAAGAATGTGTTTAGTGTAGAAATAAAAAAAAATTCTCAATTCTATATTTTTATAAAAAATGTTTTATTTTAAATTGAAAAAGAACAAATTACCAGCGGTGACATCTTTAGTTGAATAGCTAAACGAGCTATTTTTACGGTGAACCTTTTAAGTCTTCCTACGAAATGGCTCACTACTCAAATCATAATCACCTGATTCGAATTTCTTGTACCACAAAGTGCACGTTTCCTCATTTAGCGAGCTTTTCCCATATACATTGCAAATAATTTTGCAAATTTCGTCGATTGATTTACCGCGACGATACTCGAACAGAATGCAATGTCGTACATGAATTTCTAAATTGGCCTTGTTTAGCATGTTTCTGAAATAAATAGTTAAATTCAATTAATTGTGTAAAACGTTATACATAACATACACTTAATTTAATCATTAATTACCTTTAAAATTGTTTTTTTTTATTTAATATGCTTAGGTCTGAATACAATACTATTTATTTTATCCACACGACCTCGGACCTATTGGTGTAAAACTGCAAACAATAGTTTATACAAGTGTCAAAGTTTTTTGTTCTATTATATTATAACATTTTTATCTTTTATGAATGGTTGAACAATTCTTATGGTTAATAGGGTTTCTTATTGACGATTGGAGCATCACGGGTTCCACCTAGTGGACATTTTATAAACTTAGCTACCTGATAATTTGACGTTCGAAATTATTGTAAATAATTCCAACTTTGAAATGTAAATACAACTTTTATTTACCGGATTGCTAATAATTGTAAATAATTCCAATTTTGGACTATAAAATAGTTATTTATGGTACTAGTGAGCAAAACGAGATATTATCCATGAGGGATAAGTTTGTCCCACGAGGCGATAGCCGAGTGGGATATTATCCCGAGTGGATAATATCTCTTTGCTCACGAGTGGCATACAACGTTTTATCCAATTTTGTTGAAATAAATGTAAATAATCGTAAATTAATAAGAAATAGTTCCATTTTGTGTTTTCACACTGTAGCATTGAATTTTGAAATACATTTTATCAAAGTGACCGTTCTTTAAATTTATGTGACGTATTTCTTTGACGTTAATTACGAAATCAATACGAATAATTTTCCAATGACAACTCAATATTTTGTTATACAAAATATAACTCACGTTGCCCCTAGCAGCGTGGGTTATACAATAACAATGGGTTATTTTACATTTTCTTTATTTGAAATCAGTCTAGTTATCGGGCTATTATACGTCAAAATTGGATAAACAGTTTTTAATTACCGCATTGCTAATGTCGTTTTCCACTTACATACTACTCTACTCTAAAGCTACTCCAATCCGCCATCTTTAAATCCGTCTAAATTGATAGAGTAGCAAACTACATTGCATTGCATTGCAAAGTTGACGTATTATTTGTCAAAATAGGAATTTGACAATTAATACACCCATAACAAAAATCAAAGCCATGTAAAAATTTTTTTTTGTATGTTCCACTTAAAATGTCAAAAATCTGTCTTTTTGACAGCTCTTTCTACTCCTTTTCTACTCTTTTACTACTCTTTGTTGTAACTGGAAAACGATAATAATTGTAATGGATTGCTAATAATTGTAAATAATTCCAATTTTGGACTATACAAGCCATTTTTAAATTCCGCATTGCTAAATTTTCTTTCGTCGTATTTGTGACAAACGTCATTTTATCAGGTGCGTAATTTTAGCTTTTTTCCTCGAGAGGCGCTTTCTCTACTTTTACAATTGCCAATTGACGATTGTAAAAGTAGGTTCAATGCCTCTCATGGAAAAATTATTTATTTAAAAGAACCATCCATTTAAAGTTTGTGTTGCATAGAACAATAGAGGGAAAATTCAACGAAGGAATTCCGTTTGTTTCAGTAATGAAATACAATTTTAAACGTCAATGGATAGTTAGTTTTAGTAAGGTGACCATATTATTTTCAAATCAAAAGATGACATTTTTCAAAAACATATATACCACCCCCCCCCCCCTATCATTTCCCATATAAAATAAAATTTTTAAAACGCATATAGAAATGTAGGTATAATAAAATTATTAAATATAATTCGTTCAATAACAGAAACATTCAAATTGCGTTTTTTTGACAATAAATGTGTTGCGTTCGTTTACGTTCACAGATTTAAAACCGTTGAAATACATTTTAAATGACAATTATTCTACAATTTAATATCAAATTTATACGATATGAAGAAAAATATGACAAAGATGATGATTTTTGTAAAAGATGACAAAAAGATGGCATTATTTTTGAAGATGACGATCATCCGTAAAAGATGACGTCTGGTCACCTTAGTTTTAGTAAAGAAAAATTCCGCTACGTGGAATCCGTGACGCTCCAATCGTCAATAGTGTTGCATATGTCGCATAGTTTATTTTCCTCAATTCCCACTGGGTTTTTGAATTTTTTATTTTTTGCGTGTCCTATCCTCAATCTGTTTATTTGTCTGATGTTGGATGAGCTCATCTGGACTTTGGGGGAACCATGGTTTTGTTGGTGGCAAGTTTATTTGCTTGTTGTATTTCCCTATTTCTGTTGTCCAATTATTGTATTTTATCTTCCATTCCTGTCTTATTTCTTCTATTACTTGATGGGCATCTTCTATAGTTATTAAGTTTTCTATTGTTTCATTTGGTTCTTCTATTACATCTTTTGCTAATTTATCTGCTTTCTCATTCCCCACTATCCCCATGTGGGTTGGTATCCATTGTATTCTGATCTGTGTGTTCTCGTTTTCTGCTGCTTTATCTAATATTTCCTTTTCATAGTATTTGCACTTTCCCTCTTTTATTACTTTATTTAGAGACGAGCAATAAACTATTAGGTAGTTCCGAAATAAATGTCCGCTTTTCGAAGTGTATAATGTTTTGTCTATCATTATTCATTATACCTGTAAATTTTGCGATTTGTCGGCCCTCGGTTATTTGCAATCTGTTTGCGATATTTTTGAATTGGTTTACCAACCATCTTCGCCTCATGTTAGGTTCCAGCACTCTCATGTTAATATTGAATTTAACCTGATTAAATTTACAGTTGGAGACGTTTGCACGAGTCTTTCCCTTCTGGGTGTTATTAAGGGTGTTGAGCATGACGGAATTCCATCCAGCTTTCTTAAAACTTGTGCCGGAAGCTTATGTGGAGTCTGCTTTAACTTTCATGTCGGTGGGACGTTGTTTTTTTTAAATTAATTTCTTTAAATAATTATTTTCTAAATTGCTATTCAAGCGCAAATTGTAAAAATTGCCCTGATCACATTCAGCCCAGGCATTATCCGGAAAATAGATCCTCAAGAGAGCCACAATTTATTTGGACGTTGGAATCTGAAAAATAGAAAAATTATTTTAGATTATTTGAGCGACACAAGTTACTGGTCAAGGATATTGAAGTTTTGCTGTATATTTTTTTTGCATAAATCCAGACAAAGTTATAAAAATGGTGATGATTCTGGCAACAAATGTGCTCTTTTTAATTTTTAAGTTATCCACCTCTTTTGGTACGCTTTATTATGCATGAGCTCCTGCTCAAAATATGGTGTACCGAAAGCTAAACGTAAATTAATAAGTCGGCAATACAAAATAAATGTGGTCCTCTTGCTTTCATCTTTAACGAAAGCCTCAAAACTTAATTTTTCTCGGATACATACGTGCAAAGTTTCCTTTGATAAAAGATTTTGAGATTGAAAATTATCGCAGGATCTCTATCCGATGATACCTAAGCTTTTCGAAGCTTCGGTCCACTGATACCTGTTTTCCGACTATTACATACTTGGGTTCTTTTTATGCACATCTACATATTGAATTAAAATAATGGATGTAGTGTGTACTGAATCCCCAAAGGCCTTCGACAAAACTGATATTTTAATTTTGATTAATAAGTGGAAAAATATCGCTCCCCATTCATTCCTATTGAGAAGTTGCATTTTTTCCGTTCTTTCGCCTTAACATCTGTTACGTGTTATCTCGGGTGTACCACTAGGAAGTCATCTTTGACCGCTGTTATTTTCTTTATTTATTAATTACCGTATTTCCATGTAAAGTTCAAACCGGTTTGAGTGAGCGTTTCAATGATGAATTTGAATTTAATTTGTAAAATCCTAAATTAAATTTTCCACTATTAAAATTTCCAAACTCCAGAATTCTTAAATTTGATAAAATTCTTATTTAAGCTCCTAAGGGTTTTCGCTTTCTAAATTCCTGACACTTAAGATGAATTTTAGAATGAAGTTCAGGGTTAGTTTTGGAGAGGGTTTTGCAGTGAATTTTAGGGTGATTTCTAGGGTAGGTTGAGTCAAAGAGTATATTTTAGAGTGAATTTTAATGTAAAATTTTTTGGTTAATTTTAGAGTGGCTTGTAGGTTGAATTTAACACTTAAACGACCGGGCACGCCAATTGGCGTCCTAACCAAAACTAACGTTATCGACCGGGAACGCCAATTGGCGTCATATATGAAATTATCATATTGCGATTAATCATGTAAAGCACTTTGACTCTCGCTAAAAACTGCAAATGCGATGTTTTAGGAAATATGCAGCGTCGTGTGTAATAACCGTATCTTCACATAATTTCGTATTTTGTGAAAATTGAAGCTATTTAGTTCAGTTGTTGATAAAACATAAAACGTCGCGTGAATTTTTGATTCCTTCATGTTTTATTAGTGATATATTTTGAATGGTTCAGAACATATTATTTTTGTTATCTTTTATTTTTATTATAATAAATTGATGTGGAATTTTTTTTGTAAATTTACGTTATTATTTTGGGTGTGATATGATTTCTTATGGTATAATTTTACTTAGAATTTGAATATAATAATTTTTAATCATATGTGACTCTAATAATATCGAATAAATAATGCATAAATTATAATCAAAACCTCCTTAATATGTTCTTAAATTTTCATTTCAATATCTAAATTACTTATACACAAGAATTTGAAGAAAATATCAATGTTTTTTCCCATTTTTTAAAAATGACACCGGTTACAGGCCACATGTTCATAGCAAAACACCCCCGGTCGATAAAGTGTTAAGGGTGAATTTTAGAATTAATTTGTCTTAATTTTAGGAAGAATTTTAAAGTAAATTTTGGGAAAATTTTTGATGAATTTGATGGAAAATTTGGATTGGTTTTGGGGTGAATTTTAGGATGAATTTTAAGGTTGGGTTGTACGGTGAAATTTAAGGTGCGTTTTAAGGTGGCTTTTTAGTTAAGAAGACATTGTTTGGTAAATTTGGAAATGAATTTTAAATTAAATTCAGACCAATTTAAGATGAATTCTATGGTGAATTTTACGATGACATCTATCTATCCCATTAAAGGTTTATTTATTTTATTATATCAACTTTTTATTTTGTATCTAGAATTTAAATACAGAACATTTATTAAATAAATAAATTCTCTTGGTATACGATTGAATTTGATTTGGAAAAGGATGAATATGTTTTGTAAAAGGTTGAATTTGAAGTTCAAAACCTATATTGGAAATTCCTTTGATACATTTTTTTTAAAAATAATAATTCCAAGTCATTTGTATAAGTTTCATTTTGTATTTCAGTTAAATTTTGATAAAACTTTATTTAAATATGTATAATATTGCATTTCTCTTTTCTATACGAGAAATTACAATGTATGTCGTAACATAATCCGTAAGAACGAGTTTTAAGACTAATGAGAGCCATGACTACATGCAGAATATGACACGGGTCGAGACACTTGAGTACTGAACTAATAAAAAAGGTTTACTTATGACGATTTTTTTAGACTGTGACACTGTGCGTCAGAATTGGCCTGCAGGAGTATATAACGGGTGTAAAAAACGGGTGTAAAAAACGGGTGCAAGAAATAACTCCCCAAATCATAAATAAAATAAATCACCATTATGTGGGATTTATTACATAATGAGATAAATCCCCAAATTAAGAAACGCAAATACATACTCCAAAAAAAAAAATGAAATAAGTTTCCAAATTTTTAAGAAAAAAAAAATGAATCTGGTAAATTAAGATTTAACCTTAAAATTAGAATGGAAGAAATCTACCTTTTCCAGAAAATTGATCAGTGAACTATGTCTTTATAATAATTTTTGGGGTGTTATTTCATACCCGATATTAATTAGGTCATACAATCTCAAAAAAATCCCTAAACATAACGAAATAAATCCCCAAATCTTGGGGATTCATTTCATTTTAGTATAAGTTTACAATTGCCGTCCCGGTGGCATACAGTGGTTAGCGTGTTTGCTTTAAGTTCCGGAGGTTCCGGGTTCGATTCCTGGCGGCTCATGAAAAAATCACGGCTGGTTCATTATCCGTTATAAAAAATGATTACGAAACTTCAAATGAAGCGGCCAAATCCCTCTATGGGAAGTAGCGCCAGCGAAAAAAAAAAAAATTTACAATTTCCATAATAATATTGGGACTTAATTCGTGTGTTGTTTGGGGGGTTATTTCCTGCAGGATAAAAAAAGAATAAAACACGTGTCTTTACCTGCCGATTACCGCAAAAAATTACTTACCTACACATGATTTATTTCGGTTCGTCCTTCATGCTAGACGAATTTGCCCGCAGTAACTCAATTTTATATTTAATTATTAATTTTAATGGTAGACACACTTTAAACTCTGGATAATGTTGTATTCGGATCTCCCACAATAGCCGCTGTCACACGCACAAGAGTCTTATAATCTAATCTTGTGCAGTGGCCAGCAGCTTTAATGAGTTCCTTGTATAAAAAATGTGTTATAGATTACATAAATATTTGTAAAATGCGGTTATTAAAAAAGGAATCAATATCGATATATAATGCAGGAATAAAATACACAGCCGTTTAAATACAATAAGCGAGAGATTCTGACATCTGGTTCATTAATAATTTAAATTAAATTTTTACTAAAACTACGTACGTATATAGTTGGTACTTATATCCATGTTTATTGTTTGGTATTTAAATAAAAACTGCATCAAGGATTCGAGGACATAATCCAAATAAACAATATCACCTATTTTGTAAGGCTTGACTTGAGTTTTAGATCCAATTAACGGATAAATCATTAACAGATATTCAGAATCCTTACGAATACTCAAAATATTTTCATAATCCCTGTACGACACCAATTTGTTTGGAACGGTTTATTGAACTTTAGACGATTGTATAAATCCGCGCACCTTTTTGGCCCAAAGCCGCACACTAACAAATAAAATTAAATGTTTTATCACATTTTAAAGGCGCACATTTTGAACAATTTACTTTTTTTTCCACTAAACAACTAAATATTAGTCCTGGCAAGCAAGCACATCATTGCACTTCAATCACAATAATTAGACTGGACACTGGTAACCGCATACGTGCTTTTATATTAAAAAAAACTTGTGTTAAGCATTATATGAAAATTAAATAAAAACTAAAAAGGAAACCTACACCCATACACATATGTATGTATATATATCGTACGGTATATCGTATATCTATCATAGTTTAGTTTTAAATAACATTATTAGTTATGTACTATATATATACCCTTAATATTTGATTTAAATACTCACAGAGAAGTCAAACAAATATATAAGTACTATGTACAAATAATGTATCGATACCTAATTTTTACCTACCTTGGTCGATTACTTTATGTGGAAAGTAGGTGCAAGTAGAAATTAGAAAATTTTTACTATTTCTAGGTATTCACTAACCATATGCACTAACCTTTTGTTTTGTAGCTTTGGTTAGTTTTTCTTTTGGGTGTGAAACGTGCGGTTACAGTGCCACGGAAATATTCAGGTTCGCATCTATATTTGAGATGAAAATTTAAATCTTTTGTATTGGATATGAGAAAAATTACACTCCATTACGTTTATAAACAAAATTAAAATCTATTGCTTTAATCTTTAGTACGCGATTTAAATTTTATTTTATATCGTCGTTGCACAAGAAGAGTGATACAACCGAAAAAAGTTTTTGAAATTTTTTATTTCATGCGACAACATATAGGATCAATCAATTACAACCAATCAAACCAATGATGATTTTCTGATGATTTCTTGTGCACCGACGATATTTCAATTTTTCTTTTAACCCTCGTATCTATGTAAATGTAAATACCTTAGTCAATTTTGGAGTAGTAAGGAGAACCTCTTTAGTTTTATGTAAGAATCATGCCAAAAAATGTTGTAGCGACCTTAGAACAACAAGGTTCTATTTACACCAAGGTATATTTTGAGTAAACTGGGGTACAATCTTTGAGATAGGTTTTGAGAAGTACCCGACCTGACAAAGAAAACACATAAAATTTGGGAAAAAATATCTTCTCCTAAAAATATGAGCTCCTCAAAATAGCCATTAACCGCAGACTCCACTTGTTCTGTTGGCAAATCTGTCTTTTACCACCAAGCCATTTTTTCAAGTTTGGAAAGATAAAATAATCCGAGGGGTGCTAAATCTGGCGAATAGGGTACGTGAGAAAGCAATTCGAACTTTAACTCTTTAATTTTGGCCGTCGCGATAACGGATGTGTGAACTGGTAACATTTTCTTTTCCGACAAATGAGGCCGTTTTTTCTTGATTTCATCACTTAAACGGTGCAATAAGTTCGCATAATACTAGTCTTTGATTGTTTTTCGGAAAAAACGACGCCATGGCCTTGCTAGCAGATGGAACTCTCTTCGCCTTCTTTAGAGCCGATTCTCTCCTTTCAGTCGATGGTTTTGACAGTTCCTTCGTCTGAGGTGTGAAATAATGAACCCATGTTTCATTCATGGTTATGAATCGACCCAACATTGAGCTTTATTGCTGTGAAATATCACCGAACACTCGATTAAAATATCCTCTAGACGATGTTTTTGTTCCTTGCTGATCAATCGCGTGACCCACGTTCATCAAATAACATTTTGTGGATTTTATTCACCATTTATGGCGTAGTTAACTCATTTGGTCGTCTACCATTGCAATCCAATATTTTATTGTTGTAAACAAAGGAACAGACTCCTCCCATGGAGTAGAATTAGGTTGGACTGAGACCTTTCAAATGAAACTATTGTACTACATAACGATGTAATCAAGTCTTTCCATGTTTACAAATTCACTGAGAGCGTTCACAAACCTTCAAATAAGCTTTAAAAGGTTGGTACTTTCGACCATAGTAATTTTTTTCTAACAACAACTGTCATCTATACGTCAGCTCGGGTCCTTCTGGGACTATCCTCGTATGTTACATCAACTTTATCTATAGGATTTAAAGTTATTTATTTTATTAATTAATATTTAGTTGTTTCCTTAGGTAAAAATTATAAGATACTGTGACTAAAAAACTTTAAATTTACTAAGGCTTAAATTCAGTTATGTACCTTCAAATTTACAGAGATCAGTTGCTATAATTGTACTTGATTCATATTTAAGTAGTTTCCATAGGGTGCCCTGAAATAAAAATAGAGAATTAGACAGTTGTGTAAGACAGCGGTGAAAGAGGGCGGAAATTAGGAATTCCCTCTATCTCGATATATAATGTCGTTAGTTGTTCCAATGTCAATACTTGAACTCTCACAATTTTTTCATGTGAGATTTAAATATGCGGACTACTGCCTTCCAGAAACCTCCGAAATACGGTGATCAAGGCTTTTTGTCGACAAATGCCGAAAGCTACTAATCAACTTACTATTTTTTGGAAACGTTTTATTTTTCGACAACATCTAATCTCACTTTAAAATCCATCATCTGAACCAACTTCCAATACTCAAGCCTCCAAGTTACCAGTGCAAACAGCCTTCTTTCTAATGTATCTGCTTATGAAGCGAAAATAGATGTTTATAAACTAAAGTCCTCAATCTTAAAAATATCTGTTACTTTTACAGAAACAAAACAACTGCTAATTTTTTAACTCAGGTAAGTCTTGAGTGTTTGAAATATCTATATAAGGGACCGTGCCACCAAACATCCAAAAGACCAGTCTCATGAGGTGCAACCCTTCTAGACAGTAAGTCTGCAGCATTTGTCTTCCCAGCGATGTGTCTGAATTTTCTATATTTACTGCAATCCAAAATTTCGCCCACCCTATTGGCCACATAAGTTTTAAATTGTGGGGTGAAATTTTCAACCAATACATGGCAATTATGCAATCAGACCATAAAATAATCTTCGTAACATTTATCTTGAGAGACGCTATAACATTTTCGGCCAAATTTACAAGAAGCAAGATCGCAGTCAATCTAGTTTTGGTAAAGAGATCATTTTAGGGAAGCCACCCTAGATTTACTACACAAAAGATTTATAACTACACTACCATCGGCCATTACTATTCTTTCAACGAACATATACACATGCGCCGCATATACTTTTCTATTCATAGGGTCTGAATAAGAATTTTCGCACTTAAAATTACTGGCTGAAGTAAATCTTCTACATAAAAATCAGTTTTTGCAATATTTTAAGCTACTGGATACTTTTCTGATTCGTCCACAGCTATAACTGTTAGATAATACGAGTTGATAAATACGGCGCAGATGCCGTCCCATAAGTTACGGTCTGCAGCTTATAAATCTTTAAATCATCACTGGAATTTTCTCTTCAATAAATTTTATGATACTTTGTATGAGATAGCTCCAATTTAATCATCTTGCACTTGATATCACTTGTAAAAGAGATGAGATGCTTTCTGAATTTTAATACAATCGGAAAAAACTCTTCTTGGGACCTACCATTAACAGATCATTCAACGAATACTGAGAGGAAGATTTTTCCGAAGCATCAAAAATCATACATTTAGTCGTGGAACTGCTAGGGCGTAATACAACCAAATGACGTATGAAATATCCCGATCCATCATCTACTTCAGACCAAAGCTTCATATGACTCATTAACTCATATTCTCTCATGAACTCGATATACCTATTGATTTTTCAATTCGACATCCTTATTTAATTTTCCCTCTAACATCTTGAAAAACCATATTAGGAGAATTACTAAACTGTCTAATCCAGCATCCAGTGTTTTCGATTCTGATGATAAAAAGAAATTTTGATTGCTGGAACTACTCACTATTTTTCAACCAATTATACCCATCCAAAATTCGTATTATGAAATACTGGGAGTTCCTTTGATAATTTTAAACGGCCATTTTTCAAAACGTCCCACAATTTTTCACTTTCCAATAATAAGAAAAGAAATTTAAGAAAATTTTTAACATTTTACTTTGTTAAAAATAAAATTAAAATTAATTTTTTAAATAAAGTTTTTTATTTGTGAAAATTTAATCATTGTTGAGTATCTACATTGCAAATCGGATTAGATTTTCGCGCCTCCTGCAAAAATATAACACACGTAGATACACTGTAATGCTTTGCAGCCGTCGGTATATCCCATTCGTTACACAATTGACTATTGGACTGTCACGATTTGGCATGCAGAGCTTTAGGATTTAATTTAATTCCGACAGTTTCACTCTCCATAAGTTTTATATGGAGACTATTATGGCTACTAGGGTTTGTTTTATTTTCGATAGGTATCGCATTTTGCAGTTTTCCAATCGTCAATATACAATATATGAAGCATTTCCTAAATGGTTGTATAAATAGCTATGTATACAAAATATTCGTACATTTTTAACAGAAACATTGAAATTTAAAAAACTTAATTAATATTAGGAAATTAAGAAAATTTTGGAATATCCATATGAAATAACGTATCTGTGTATTTTATTTTTAAAAACCACTGTGTTATATACATATTTTGTGATGCAGACTGTATTCATAAAATTTGAGTACAGTTATAAATAATCTTCCAATTTTTGTGTTTACTCAATTTTTATTCAGGATTTTTGAATTTTATTGTGCAATATTGACGTCTTATATTGTGCAATTTAATTGTACGTGAATACAGGCCTTTATATGCTTTACTAACCCAATCTAGGGTCATTAAACTTATTTATAATATTTATGTACTTGTGTATGGAAAAAATTGGTTAAATAATTTTCGTTATAGTGACGTCAAGCAAATTATGACGTAGTTTTTTTCATTTTAAATTTCTGCACATCTCTAAACAAAAAAAAATTGCTTTGTTGTTATGATTTTCGATTTTTCTTATTTTCCCATGATGATGATGATGATGATGTAGATGAATTGCGCGTGGAGTAATAACTAAAAGGTTTTATTATTAAAAGGGTTTTATATAAAAATACGAATTAGGCATAGACAATCTACGGCAATTTTTTGTAATCAAATACCTTAAATAAAACTGGCATTCATTCCATAAAAGTTTTGAAATTAAAAAAATAAAATTCTGACTATTTGTAATTTTTGACGTATGTATGTATTTACATACATATATGTTTATTGAATACAGAAAGGCTTCCCTATATAATATGTACTTAAACTAAAGTCTATAATCTTGTAATAGAATTACATAGGCAATTTTTTATAAATGTATTTGTTTCAATGATCGATTCAATCATATTTTATATAAAATATACCTGTATAACGGATATGAAAATGGAAAAAGGGACACCCTCTCAATTCGAAGTGTATTTGGTTTAAAATCCCCGCTTAGCCTAACTATATACAAACGAATAATAAAGAAAAAATTCTTTCGTTTTACAATTATTGTTGAGTTAGGTCATCAATTCTTGTATATATTTTCATGTATGCATGCATTTACATTCGAGTATATATGTAGGAAAAGTAGGAGGGAAAAAGTGTGGAAATTCACGTTAGAGGCTACCGCTAGAAACTTGTATCCTTGATCGATTGTTATATTTTTTTGGATTTTCTGTATTTCAATATTGAAACCATAAAAGCTCTTTATACATTTATAGAAATATTATTTAGTTGTTACTTATGCATATAGGTAAATATTATGATAACAACGAAATTATAGATAAATGCAGTCTTGTCTTTCGCGGAGAAATAGATATTTTTTACTCTTGTTATCGACCAACTTTCAATCTTAGTTGGGAAATCGAAATTCCATCCTAAATTTTTTAATCCACAATTCGTCGCTACCACCTCAAACTGCGAATATGAAAATGGTCACTTTTCAGGACGCCAAAAAAACTGTTTTAGGATATTTACAAAACCTACATAAATACATATACATACATAATATGCCACAAAGAAAAATATTCGATACTTTGGCCAATTAATATTGAGAAAAATGTGCGTATTTGAAAATGATGGAAACTCCAAATAGAAAATCTATGGAAATTCGAAATTTTCAATATAAATTATAATAAATGGATCAAGAAAGATTGTAACACTTGTAATCAACAATAAAATATTGTTGAATTAATACAAATACAAAAATTATAACGGGCTGAAACCTCACGAAGTTATCAGAACTTCTCGAGAACTCTTCGGAATTTGACCAAATCAATCCCTCTCTATAGAAATCGGCGAACAATTGCAGGTTTACGATTTTTTAGTTCTCAATTTGTGGTCTATTGTGTAGCGGTTAATTTTCTTGCTAGCGATCCAAATGACCGTTGGCATGAAAGCTACAGGACTCAACACCTATTGATAGAGGTATCAGCCATCAATATTTGAGCACAATTACAGGTTTTCGATTTTTTAGCTCTGAACTTGTGTTCTATTGTACAGAGGATTTTCAATAAAACTGAATTTTCTGCAAATTTGATTAATTGACTGGAGTGTTCGATCAAGCTATAAGCAAGATCTCCTGGAGATGGCCGGGCCTCACTGAACGCCCTGTTACACACCACATAAAGAGGATTTGGGTAGGTTTATTTAGTAATGATAGAAATTGATTGACCTAGTTACCTAAGTACCTAAGTATAGCCAATAGTAGGTAACACATTGACAATATATTTCTAATCTGCTTTCAGCTTTCTGGAGTACTTCTGAAGATCTCAATCATAATTAATTAAATTTTACTTACAGCTTATAAAATAGTGGCTCAGCAGAGATGACCTAAACTAATAAATATAATTAGCATGATAATTAAGTTAAAATTTTTATTATAATCTGCCACTATAGATTATATAAATTGGTGGCTGCTGTCATGAATTAAATTATGTAGTGTTGCCAGTAGCCACTATTTAAATGTTAATCCTAAAGTATGAAGCCCGAACTGAAATGTTTGAATTGATTATTGTTGGTTCGATGATTATATTTCTCCCCGCTTCCTTTGTTGTTTCTCTTGTTAATATTTTTGTTAGTGATTTATATGATAAAATAGTTAGCACAAGACAACACATTTTCTAGAATACGTATCCGCTAGATGCTTGATGGTTCTGAAAAACTGAGAAATATTAATCACTAAATATTACTTTCCCGAACTAGGAAACTATTTTATATTTAAATCTCTGAAACAAATTATAAATTAATATATAATTTTCCCTTCCCCCTTCCTTTTTTTGTTTTAATACCCAACCAGAGTCGTCTCTGAAAAGCACTATCGCCAAAATCAATGCCCCAACTTCATAGCCGAACTCAAGAGCTATTTACTTCAGATTTAAATTTAAATTTTAAAATTTAAAACTGTAAATATTTCAAAATCTGAAACAATCTGTAGGTTAACAATTTAATTAAAATTCAATTCTTAATCAAACCTCTCAATAACCCAGAAGCCGTGACAATCTTACGCAAACCTACTGAAAAATGTTACAATAATATTTATGATATAATGGGCTAGATACTCGATACTCAGATAAGCAGATAAGCAGTTATTTTTTGCGAATTTGCTAGAAATGTTATACACTATAATTTAGCAACCCAATTTGTTTCTGAATTTCAGAAAATGAGATACTTTAACGCACTTTATCGTTTGTGCTGAATACAAAAATATATTTTACTTTGCTAAAATAATCGAGTAGCTTACGCAAGCAAATTTTCGATTAGCAAATCCGCCATATTTATCGATTTGCGAATTGCTAGAGTATCGTGTATCTGGCCCAATATCTCTGAAAAACAAATGAACTAAGTATCCACAATTCCGCTATGTTTGTTGCTTCAGGTTCTTGGTTTCCATTTCTGGGTGGGAAACGTGGAAGAAACGTGTGTAATGGCTCAATTTGAAACAACAACCCACTAGTAAAAATTCTGGAAATGGTCAATTGAATTATTTTAATACATCCATTTATTTAACACATTGGCAGACAAAAGAAACCTGCGCAACAACAGGCCTATGATTTGATTTAAAGAACAACAATTGGGAAAAGAGGTTTTGTGCAAAACAAGTTTTTATAGAATATTGAGTGGAATTTCAATTATTAATCAGTTGATACTTGCAAATTCAAGCTTTTAAGACGTTTTAAAAGTCCCTGAGTGCGAAAAAGCAACAAAAAATGTCCGTCCTTCTGTCTGAATATCTGGATATCTGGATGTACTCATGGTGTCTCGAGAGCGGCTTGTCCTGTGAAAATGTTGAAAATGGTCAATATTATGAAACTTTTTATTACTTTGATTCTTCTCTGTTGGTTTTATTAAATTTTGAAAATTTCAGATTCAGGTAAAATTTAACAAAATTCTTAAGTTCCTAAAAGATTTCATATTTAGTAAAATTTGATGTTAAATATCATTTAACAGTTTTGTTTTAAATAGAATACAATAGCCAAGATACAGTATACAGTGAACTTCTCTCAAGTGACCGTTCGAACGACTCAGAAATGTTGTCACTTTATATAGAGATGGCCAGTTTAAGGAATACAAAAATTTAATAACTTGAAATTAATTTTCTTCAATTGTAACAAAAAATTAACGTTATATTCGGGGAACTTTTGGAAGTTTTACTGTATTCATATTTCTTTTAGTTTTACTGAATTTCCTTTCAGTTCAAATTGGAACAATTCCATTTTAGTCTATCAGTTAAATTTGTTTAGTGAAAATTAGGACAATTTGGACATAGCGAAAAATTTGTAAAATTTTTTATAACTGTATTGGCTTTCTAAATTTCAGAATTTTTAAATTTTTACTGTCTTAATTTTTGACTCTTTAACACAAAATTTGGTTTGATTTTTGCGGATTTTTCAAACTATAAGATAAGGACGTGCCTATGTCACTAAATAAACTGTCTCTGGCTTTATTCATCTCAGATGAATTTATTTTTAAACCCACGTTCGATCGTTTACCATATAGGCAGTAGTTATTGCACACTCTTACCGCTAAACTTTCCACGATTTTCAATATAGATGTTTGTAAGTCTCGTATTTTATTAAGTTCTGGAAATCTTCTTTTATGGTACACTGCCGACTGTACTGCGTGAATTTTAGTTCGTTTGTGATAAATTCTATTGAAACGACGTGGATGTATAGTGTGCCGATTTTATGAAACTGTTTGGTAGAATCTGGCATGAGATTGTATTATCTAAAGCTAAACTTTAAATTAAGGAAGGCATTCTCAATATTTGTTATGTGCTGACAACTTTAAAATTTTCCTTTTTTTCCTAAATACATAAAGTTGGAAAAAGTAAATAAATTAGCGATTTAGCGATGCTAAATCGTAAATTGTGGTCCAAATAAATAAAATTATTAAATTGAGTATAATTTGTCGTTGGATAAATTTTAAACTAAATCTTAAGTTTTCCGTATCATAATCAAGAGTAAAACTTACACATAATTTAAGCTTCAAATTTAAGATAAACCTCAAAAACAAACATTAATTTATAGTTGAAACCAACACGTGTCGTTTAAGAATTTGTTTCATTTAATTTTATCTTAGATAACCGATTAGTTATCCGTTCTTCCACCTATATAAATGAAATTTGATTCTTTTTATTTAAAGCAGATGATTTCTTAGTTACACATACCTTATCCACTGTGAATACGAAATACAACCAGGTCAATAACCGTATTCAATTTGATTTAAGCTATATCAATTACACCTATGCTCTTACATGTAAATTAATATTTATACAAACATCATAACTAGTGGTGGTTGAAAATTACCCACACACCCACAAAAAATCGGTTATTATGTACTGCCTATATATAGAAAATAAAAACAACCAACAACAAATTGTTTCTACTTGTGTGCACCCTTAAAAATTATATTCTAAAAAAACGAGTGGCGTTATCGAACAACAAAAACAAAATCCATGACGTCATAACAGTTTAATGATATTCTCATGGCATGGCCAATAAAAACCAAAACAAAAATCATGATATTACGATACCGAAATGATAAAATGTTTGTATGTGTGTGTGTTCGAGTATAAGTACAAAGCGGAATAGAAGTAGGGTACCCACCAGCAGAAGAAAAAACCGAAAAAACATAAAACGGTTTCTCCTAAAAAATCGCACAAGGAAAAATGAGAAAATTAATTTTATTTTATACGTTCAGGTTTGAGAATTTCAGCACTTAGATTCTGAAGTTGATATCAAATATATTTTGTAGCTGAGCGCTTTGATTAATTTACTGCATTATTGTAAGTAGCTCATAAAAAAGGTGTATTATAAAAGCAAAAATTTGAATAACATCCAAATAAGCACAGATTGTGGTACGAGACAGGTTTTCTTTTTGTAATGTACATATATTTGGCAATATGGAATGATTAAATGATTAGGCCCACAAAATTTGGAATGACGTCATCGGTTCAATATGACGTACAAAATATTTTCTATATAATGTAATATTAAAATTACACTCTGCATCACAAACTCAAACTCATTGAATACCGATGTGAAATTTTTGGCAAATACCAAAAAATATAGATACTAAATGAGATGGTAAACATTTAAACATTTAGGCGATTTGTCTCGTATAGAACAAGCGATGGTATTGACTAAATTTGTTTAACAAAAATTAATAAGAGATCGGTCATTTGATAATTTCCACATCAAGAGCATTCTACTATAAGAACATTCGAGAAAAATTATATAACTTTGGGACTTTTGATTGAAGAAATTCCTCGGCGGAAGTTTGTACTGCTTATTATGATATTTATATAACCGACCACGGGAACCGGACATTGTATAACTTTTACATCAGGTGCCCACAATATGCACTAAACTATACTAAGTGCATACACGGGCATTTCATAAATTTCATATTATACAGGTTAACTTAATTTTATATACACTAAAATCTCGATTTTTGGAACTACTTGGGGATTGAGCTATCTCTTGTTTCTAATTATCTCTTAAATCCGGATGTAGAAAATTGAATTATTTATCGTACAGAAAATGAAATTTTAAAGTGATTTTTAGATAACGTTCTGGAATATGGCCAATCAGGAAGGAACTTGGCCACTTCTTAACTGATTCTAATGAAATTCAGAATGTCCCCTAAACTGATCCTATTCTAACAATCTGACACCGATTTTGAAGGTAACTTGTAAACCAATAAAATATCGACCATATCGAAAGCTTCAGAAATGTCAACAAACATTGCTGTAGGCTTCTGCGAACTGTTCACAGCTGTATATATCTGACTAAGGAAATCAATTAGTGCTTCTTCAGTGGATTTACCAGCAGTAAAACTTTATTGTTTATTGTGAAAAAAATTAATTTTATAAAGATAGTTAGATAGTGCACTAACCGACTTTTTATTAGTTTCTCAAAGACTTCAGTTACGGTACTTAGAAGAGAAATCAGCCTATAATTGTTTAAACTCAATTCATCGCCCTTTTTGAATATTGGAATTACATTGCTAATTTCAAATTATTTGGCAAAATCGCATTATCAAGGCTCAGGTTATACAAGAATTTTAAAACATCCACTAAATACCCAGCGCAGTTTGTAACCTAATTAAAAATTTCATCAGCCCCTTTAGATCGTTTATTTTTTAAATTATTAATTTCATGAATAATTTCCAAAGAAGTTATAGGCTCAAAAAAACATGACGAGACGTAATTATTTGACTGTGCCCAAAGATAAATTTATTCAGTATCAGGTTCAGTAGAGGTTCAGTAGAGGTTCAGTAGAGGTTCAGTAGAAGTTCAGTAGAGGTTCAGTATCATTATTTTTTGTAGCACTAAATCTGGAAATCAATTCTTGTGTTATGTTTATAAAAAAATTATTAAATTCATTCGAAATCAACTTAGAACACGTAAGGATATCTTCAGTTCGGAATTGATAAATTTGTGTTATTCGCTTATTTTGAGAATTATGTTCTAGCACCTCATCTACAATCTTTCAGGTAGCCTTGGAATTATTAATGGATGAAACAAACTTCTTCTTGTAGAAGACTTTTTTGCAGTATGAACATTTACTTTTACGAACTCAATATTGATGCAGATATAACGAATATAATCAAATTATAGTGAAGGAAAATTAATAGGTAGGTTTCTAATGTTAAAATCAGGTGGTTTGGCGTCTATTGGAAGGGGCTCCGTAACCTTCCAGTAGGCGCAAGTGTACGTACTGCCTCCTCGTGGCAACCACCGGTAACTGTAACCATTAGGCTGAATATAGACTTTTGTGACAGGCTAAAGTACGGCGCTAAAGGAGAAAACCTTGACAAAAAATCCCTAATCTAAGGTGGAACAGCATATGCGGACTCTGGATACCAGGCACCCTCCAGTTTTATTTAGCCTTCCTGTAGTAAACCTGGGTGACCTACAGGCGACTTTTTTTTTTATTCCCAGCAACTCGCAAGAGTCAAATCAAAACGGTAGACGAGGCACGGGAAGGAATACACGGGAGTGGGTCTGCCCTCTCATAGTCCTTGAGTCCCAATGCTACCGCTTTTCTAGTAGAAGTAAATGTTATTACATCTAGGAGGGAGAGCAATGAGCCCAGATAGTATGTAACGCGTGTAGAAGTATTTCCTACAGTAGACATCTAGGAGGGAGAGCAATGAGCCCAGATAATATGTATCACGTGTAGAAGTACTTCCAACAGTAAACATCTAGGAGGAAGAGCAATGAGCCCAGATAGTATGTCCCAGCAACTCGCAAGAGTAAAATCAAAACGGTAGACGAGGCACGAATAGGAATATACGGGAGTGGGTCTGCCCTCTCGAAGTCCTTAAGTCCCAATGCTACCGCTCTTCTAGCAGAAGTAAATGTTATTACATCTAGGAGGGAGAGCAATGAGCCCAGATAGTATGTAACGCGTGTAGAAGTGTTTCTCCAAAAGTAGACATCTAGGAGGGAGAGCAATGAGCCCAGATAGTATGTGTCACGTACCGGTCAGCAGTATTATCAGGTTCATTAAGAGCCTGAATATTGGCTGGACGGATAATTGAAACATCTAGGAGGGAGAGCAATGAGCCCAGATAGTATGTATCACGTACCGTTAGGCAGTATTATCAGGTTCATTAAGAGCCTGAATATTGACTGGACGAATAATTAAGTAGGGCTTATGCACAAAAGATCTTTTAGGTCGCAGTGCGGGGTGGCTTGAGCCCCCATATGGCCCTCATGTAATAATAATAATAATAATAATAATAATAAATGTAAAAATCAAATATTTGCCCACTTTTCAGGAAGACATGGTTCAGGCAAGCTATAGTCTAGTGGGTTCATTTAAAAAGTTTATTAAACATTTTCCATCCGAAATATTAGAAAGTTCACGCTAACTTGATATGCTATAAAAACTAATAACTATAAAACTCGAAAGTAATATTTTCTAACATTCGTGGATATGAAATCCATCTAATCTTTGTCGTGAAATCCATCTAAATCCGTCTATTTGAACCATTTCAAACTAAATTCCTTCCAAATAATTTTTGCTGGAATAAATTTTGAAACTAGTTTGGTCGAAAGTTTATGAGTTGCATGGTTTGGTCGAAAGTTTATGACTACCACTTATTTCAATATCTACAGAACTCCATTAATCATAAAAATACTTATAAAGCATTAATTAAACATTTTTATCAAGTTGGTAAACATATACACGTACCAACAAAAGAGCCAAAGAAATTGGTTGTTATGCTAAAAGAAATAGAGAGTTACGTGGAAGCAATCGAAATACAAGCTGCCCTCGCTGAGAAAGGCTTCCAATGCAATTCTATTACCAATATTATTAATCGGGAGAAGGCGCCTCACCCATTGTTCCGCTATGAATAAGAACCAGACGATAAAATGGTCAAAGGAAAACATGCAAAATTTAACCTAAAATATCTACTGCACAGGTTACCATCGAGGAACCCAAGAATATGGACACACTAGAGCATATTGTACTTTGAACGATGTTTGTGTTATACGTTGTGAACTTCATAACGCAAAGGTTTGCAATATCAGTGAGAAAATGCACCAACTGCGATACAAATCACACAGCTAATTATAGAGGGTGCCTAATTTATCTAGAATTGAAAAGGAGAATCAATCCAAAGCAGCGAGCAAAGCAACGAATGCTTAATATCCATTCTTCAGCTAGAAAAGAAGCACGACTAGAAATTGTAAACAGAAACGCTCAAAATGGAAACCAGTATGCAACAGTCAACGGTAGCGTTCACCAAGGGGTTTCATACGCAAGTGTTCTTAAAAGTACCGCCACTAAAGTGCAAGCGAATGAAGTGGCAAACATCTCAACATCTTTAAACAAATTGACTAATATGATGCAAAGATTCTTGGAGATGATGGAGAGAACCATGGATCTACTGATGCAGAATATGAACACGCTGATGCAGATAGCCGTAAAAAGCCAAAAATAACCATTATCAAAATAGCCATATGGAATGCAAATGGCCTAGCACAACAGAAAGCGGAGGAGGCATTCCCCACGGAGCACAATATTGACATAATGTTAATATCTGAAACACGCTTCACCAAAAATAGTTATTTCAAAATTATTATGACACTATAAGCACCCAGATATGGGAAAGTACATGGACGCACTGCTGTATTGATTAAAAGAAGACTAAAATACTATGGACTTACCAAATATGAGAAAGGTCTGCAGGAGTTGTCTGGAAACTGTGTCATATCGGCAGTACACTGTTCTCCAAAAGATGCTATAAAAAACTCCAGTTCTTGGATTATTTCGGCCAGCTGGGTAATAAATTTCTTGCGGGGGTGTCATATCGGCAGTACACTGTCTCCAAAAGATGCTATAAAAAACTCCAGTTCTTGGATTATTTCGGCCAGCTGGGTAATAAATTTCTTGCGGGGGTGATTACAACGCCAAACATACTCATTGGGGATCCAGATTAACATCGCCGAAATGCAAACAACTTTATGAAGCTAGAGAGGAAGAGCCCCTGCGGATTATTTATCTGTCAGTGCCCCAACTTACTGGTCCACGGATAAAAAGAAAATTACTGATTTAATTGACTTTTGTGTATATAAGGGCATTCCACGTAAGGCCACTGATTATTATGATCTGTCTTCTGATTACTCACCGGAAATAGTAACAGTGAGTACCGATGTCCTAAGGAACGAAATGCCAAAGAGTCTTACAAACAAAAACAAGAGAACTAATTGGGATCAATATAGGAGGCTTGTCGAACAAAATTGTCTACTTAATATTCCTCTGGCCACACCAGCTGATATTGATGCGGCGGAAGAAAATCTAAAAAAAGTCATGGCATTATCAGCTGGAAGAGAAACACCCGTCATAAGTAGTTCTGAAAAAGTTAATAAACTGTCACATAGTATGTATATACAGGAACTAATCCAGGAAAAGCGAAAAATTCTCCGTCAATGGCAGCAAACAAAATCACCGTTATTAAAATGGAAATTAAATCGAGCCATTAAGGTCCTAAGACTTGCTTTGAGGGAAGAAGGAAGCCAGAGCATCCAGAACTATTTAAGTGATCTCTCGGCAACCGAGAGGGCAGATTATTCTTTGTGGAAGGCAACAAAAAATTTAAAAGGGCCAACAAATTTGAATCCACTGATTAGACTACCAACTTGAAATAGCCAATGCTTTTGCTGCTCATCTAACAACAATATTCGCACAACACGAAAAGGATAATTATTTCGGGCTACCCCAGCAAATGGATGATGGTTTATCCTATAAACCTATAAAATATAATTGGAGGAAAGAATACAATTAAAAATTGTATTAGCCCAAAAAGGCACCAGGACATGATCTCCAGGCACCAGGACATGATGAACAGAATATTTCTCAAAAATAGATATCTTTGATCACAATGGAAAGCAAACAAGGAAAAAATGAAACTCAGATCTCATCATATCGTCCAATAAGCATGCTGCCCACAATCTCAAAGCTATTTGGAAAAATGTTACTAACAAAATTGAAACCAATATTAGAAGAACGGCGCGTTATTCAGACCATCAATTTGGATTCCGAAACCAACATGGTGCTACAGAGCAAGTACACAGAATTGTAAATTCAATCAAAATCACCTTCAAGGAAAATGTGAGAAATAGTAGGTCATGATAAAATACTGTGAGGAATAGTAGGTCATGAAAGAATAACAAAAGGGTTAAGGGAATTGACATCTAGAAAAGGACACGTATGCCTTATTCCTAATCTAGATAATAAACCATTAAATTATATTAAAAGATACTTCTTATTTCCGTACCCGTACCCTAATACCAGGAGTATCCACAGAAAATAAATATGGTTCTTTGATAAAGTTTGGCACGATGGACTAATATACAAAATTAAAGAGCTTCTACCGAAAAAATTTCAAACTGGCTGAAGATAAAGCGAATACAAGTGAACGAAAATAAATCAACTCACGTCACATTCACGCTGAACAAACGCACCTGCCCACCAGTGAAATTAAACGTTAAAAATATTCCTCAACAAACGAAGGTCAAACACTTAGGTTTGCACCTGGATAGAAGGTTAACGTGGAAAACATACTGAAACAAATCGTAGCAAAATAAAAATTACATTTTCCAAAATGAATTGGCTGATGGGGAGAAAATCTCAGTTGTCATTAGCCAATAAAGTTTTACTACAAAACGATAATCAAACCAATATGAACATATTTAAATCAGTTATGGGGATCCACCAGCGCTTCAAACAGAGAACTCCTGCAACGAAACCAATAAAGAATTAAGTTTGATGTATTAATCAAAACTAGAAGCACATCCCAACGAATTCGCCAGGGATATACTAAAACAGCCGCGATTTAGGCGGCTGAAAAGAACAGATCCACTCGGACTGATGAACCTGTGAACCTGTAAATTTATTAAATGTTCCTGTTACACATATAAGTATAATCTAAACTAATTAAATTGTGAGCACTAACAATAAGTATTAACATTGGTTAAGAGTTAAAATATGCATAGCTTCCGATTTGATTACTTCTTTTCTTGTGAGTTTCCTATGTAGAAAGATTCAAGAATAAAGCCATTGGCAGCATTTAAAAAAAAATCATAAAAATTTTAAATCGCTCGAATCCTGACGGAGAATTCTGGGAGCAAGATTTTGCAACAAAACAATTTTAAAAAATTAACAGCAAATACATAACGTATTAAGGAATCGAATGAATACGTAAGGCACTTTCAAATGTTACTTTGTCACTAATTCCTTTTTTAACGCTTTAAGTTTAAAATTTAAGTTCAATTTCCTGTTTAAGCATGTCAGGTTAACTAAATAAAGATAAAATTGCACAATTTTTAGAATGAGGAATATTTTGTTTTCTGGATACATATCTAGAAAATAATTTCGGAGAGATCAAGAATTTTATTAGGAATGCGTATAAAATTTGGTCGAATTTCGAGTCGCGCGATAATTTTTATCAAGGATAAATTATAATCCAATTTAGTTAAATACCATATTTCAAAAAAAAAAAAAAAAAATGAACGTATCAAACCACCACTTTTATATCCATAATCCAACCAGCCTTGAGATATGGCCAACCAAAATAGAAGTTCAACAAATAGACTCAGTTGACGCATATTTTTGTTGAATGAATCATTCATAAATGGGTCGATCTATTTCAACACCATATGACCTACTAACACATATCTATGCCAATAAATGACGTAAAATGCATTCCATGTATGTAACGATTTTTACATAGTTTCCACCAACAATTTTTTGTTGTAAAGTAAAATTTTACAATGACGTCATAGTCAAATTTATTTTATTAATAATTTAATAAAAAAAAAAAAACTAAAAAATAGGAGATTAAATATGATAAATAAATAGATCTGGAGATAAAATGTTAAAAATAAAGTGTAAATTTTCGTTTTTGGTAGATTTAATGGTGTATAGAAAAGCGCGCTCAACTTACAATCTTAAGAGAAAAAAAATGAAATCAAAAAATCTACTATGGAATTCACTAACGACGAAACAAAATAAAAAATCTCATCTTCCGTACGTTTTTAAACGTAACCCATCTTCTTCACAAATACCCTAACCACCACCCATATCTTCGCACAAACACAGAGAATCCTTCCTATAAAACAACTCTTCTAACGCAACATCACCCTACAACAAACGAAATATGTAATCTAAAGAAAAACAAGCTCTCATTTCGTCTTCTTCTTATTCGCGTTTTTCTTCTGCTTTTTATTAGTATTTTTCTTCGTTTCCCTTCCCCAAAAAAAAATCTGTATAAGGAAAATAAAAACGCTATGACGTCAGAACTTGACCTCGTATTTGTAGTGAAGTAACAAGAAAAAATATTTTTTATTGTTTTTCCTCATTTTCTCAATCTACTATCTAAATTCTTACATTCACACACTTACACACAAAAAAACAAAGACGTTAATTTATTTCAAAAATATTGTCTAACGAACATTTTAAACTTTTTTTTTTTTTTTTTTTAAATTAATTTCACTTTCACTTTCTTAATATACAGTTTTCCTTATAAAAGCTTTCACTTTCAATACTAAATTGTTTTAATATAAATCCAAAGCTTTTAACACGCTAGGTACATATTCCAAGTTGGTAAACACTTAGTAAATAATTAAAGAAGCTTTCCGAACATTATATTAATTACAGACAAATTTCACTTTTATTCAAAATATTATTTTAAAAGCTTTAATTATTAAGGAAGCTCTTTATCGTTTCACATGTGATACAAAACTGAAATATATTAACCAAAAAATTCATAAAGTTTCAAGATAACAGAGGCACACACATACAGAAACATACCAAATTTATATAAAAAAAAAAATCAGTCAGGCGCTTTAAGGATTCTGTATAATGTTTTTTGAATGAAAACATTTTTCCTTCTATTGGTTTAGGATGTTATGACGTCATTACATTTTCAATGATGAAAATTTGTATACATATACCATTCGAGTACATATTATATAAATTGAAAGAAGGAAGCACAACATAATATTATAACGGATCAGAATCGAAAAAATATATTTTCGTAAAATAATGTAAAAATCGAAGGTACGCTTAAGTATAAGCCGAATGATTTTATGCGTTTAACGTCATAAGCAAATTTTAACGTTTTTTTTAAAACGAATTATTTATTACAAAATTAATTAATAAAAGTTTAAAAAGCTCACCATTTTAATCCAAAAGCTTTATAATCATTTCGAAATACGTACACAATATACAGGGTCGTCGACCTGCTGACCTGATACAGTTAAAATATATAAATCGCATACAGAAAGTTTAAAAATAGAATTGAATCAAAGCACACAACAACAACTTAAAGCTTGATTTTATGTGTACATAAGAGTGAAACGAGAAAATGTATAAAAGTTCTATGTATTTATTTCATTTTTATGTGTCATCTCTGTCTCTCTCTCTCCCTCTGCTGAATATATTTTCTCATCTGTATTTATATATATACGAGTATACACACACACAGAGCATTACATAAAATATTGTTGTTGTTGCTGTGTTTATTTTTGTACTCATTTCAATGAGGAAAAAGCGCACAAACATACACACCAGAGAAGAGTAAAAAAAAGTTTCACCCAAAAAAGAAAATTCCACCTACTGACACAGTTTCTGTGTCGGAAAGCTCGAAACGAATAATGTATGGCAAATTGTGTACGTATAACAATCAGGTATGTTTAAACTCTGCTATATTTTTGGGCGTCTAATTTTATTGAAATTCATCCTTATTATGATTGTCGAGTCGATCGGCAATCGACGCGACTCTGTATTGCGTTTTCGTTCTTTTATTTGATAAAAACAATACGAAAAAGGAAAAAGCACCACATAGTTGTGTCGATTGTTGATCGACTCGAAAATCATAATAGGCGTGATTTCCCATAGGTTACACAGAGCTGAATTATAGAATTTTTGCACTGTTGTGAACGAGAGAAAGCTTTCCTATACACTAAATTTTTAAATGCATTTCTCGTTTCATTTCGATATAATTTATGGTGAAATTTAATTAAAGCACTGATTTTTGCTATTGTTGTTTTTGGTTTTGTGAACCAAATATGTATGCGATTTTTCAATGAATGAATTTCAATTGCTATGACGTAGGTCGTAAATGGCACACAAGTATTTTAATAATGAAAATGACGATGAGCAACATACTTTTTAGGGAATTATGACACCAATTTAATTTCGGTTAGTTAGTTAGTTTAAGGAAGCATATTAAGTTTGAAGTTGAAGTTCTTCTGGTAAATAACCAGAAAATCATTACGATTTTTCGAATTGTTACGAAGAGTGAAATTATCAAGAATTTTACAACTTCAGTTTCGATCTGAATGAGAATCACGAAAAATTTAATCATTTCTCAGTCAATCTCATCAGGATATAGCGACTGAATTGTTCATTACGAGTACATTATTGATTATTTTCTATATATAGAACCATGTACTTTATTAAGCATTAGCGAATTGTACGCAATACATATTAAATTCTTCATAATTTCAATTTTATTGTTCTTTATTTGACGCATAATTACGATATTTGAGTTTGAAGTTAAAGTTCTTTTTAAAATTTAGCCCCCTTCATCCCCTATTAACAACCCCTATTCGTGAAACAGTCTATATACCATGTCACGATCAAGATGCATATAATTTTCATGGAAAATTAAATAATAAAAACAAATATATACATATATTATTACGTATTTCTTGGACAAAGTTATAACAAACAAAAACAATAACAATTGCACAAAAAACGTCTTTATTATAATCAAAGTATAGCAGATATCAAAGAAAAGTGGAAAAATTAAAATCAAATCTAAATTTAGTTACATTTTTCTCAACATTTGAAATTGGAAAAATTCTGGAAATTTCGATGTCTAAAATGCTTCTCGCTCTGTTCGACCAATCACTGAAAAAGTCGATGAAATCTTACAAAAAATCGAAGAAGACCGACACATAAGCAGCCATGACATTGTTAAGTAATTAAATATCGATCTTAAAACAGTTTTAAACCATTTGCGTAAAGCTGTACCATTTGCGTAAGGCAATAATTTTCGATGAAAAATTTGATTGACCAAATTTCCATCACCGAGTTGATACTGAAACGCAACGAAATCAACCCATTTTTGAAGCAAATCATTACTGGCGATGAAAAATGGATACAGATCATGGTCAAAGAAACGTGAACCACAAAAAACGACTTGAATTCAAGTTACTTGCATTCAAGTACTTGAAATCAAGTAACTTTACTAATGAGAACGAGGCCTTATGAGGTTCTAAAATATAGTCAAACTATTGATTGTAATCTCTAATATCAGCAATTAACTAGGCTGCAGCAAGCAAATAAAAAAAACGGTCAGAATTGATCAATAGAAAGTTTGTTGCCTTCGATCATGACAACGGCAGACCTCACCCATTTTTAAAAATTGAGAAAGCTCGGCTGGAAAGTTTTGACACATCTACCATAAAGCCTGGGCCTTGTATACCCTCTATTAGCTTCAAAAAGGACTGTGAAAATTACTTGACCAAGTTTTTCGCCGATAAACCCCAGAAGTTCTACACCGATAAAATTATGAAACTTGCCGAAAAAGGGCAAAAGGTCATAGATAATAATGGCCAATATGTTCTAAAATAAAACTCATTTTGAATAGAAGAAAGATTTAATCAAAAATGACAAAAAATCTCTCAATACTTTTTCCTCAACCTTTTTTTCAAAAACGTCAATACAATCCAAACAAGCAGCTTATAGCAGCCAATTTAGTTTTTATTTGGAAGATAATACTTTCACCTACGGCCTCTGATAAGTTTTACAATCGAACAAGAGAGCAACACAACTTTTTGATAATAACATATCGTATATTAAAGATTGTCAAGAGATAAAAAGGACTACAATTACTGCTTTTTTGATATTACATACTTTCAAAATTAGTAAATTACAATTTATTTTGATGTTTTACTTACCTACTTTCAGAAGTTGATTTCATTTTGTCCGATAAGAATTGGTTGTGCTTTCGATTTTCTGTATTACTTTTAACAAGCGCGTTGTTTACCATTTCCGTAACAATGTTGATACTACTCGAAGAAAGGTAGCATTGTGACGAACCAGTGATATTCCAGAGCAGGTAGAAGGAAATGTAATCTTTTCTGAGTGATTCCTAAACGGTAGACATGTACTTTAGCCAACCCAATGGACAAAAAACCCATCTAAGAACTTTGGCCAGCTTTTTTCGATTTCGCCGCACTGTGCAAAGTGAAGATTCAGATATTGGCAATTTAGTACCTTATGCTTGAAAGACGGGAATATTTCTACTTTGCCAGGACTTAACACTAGTATTTCGTTCTACTTTCTTCTACTGCGATGATCCTTGTTTTTCTTTCAAAGTACATTACATTCAATAAAATAAATAATAAAGAAATGCATCACTGGAAACTGGTGAGAATGTGAACTAGTAGCATTTAGTTAGAAGTCAACCAGTTGTAATTCGCTGTCTAACCGATTTAAACTGCGGCATCGAGGGTCATGCCAAGGTATTTAGATGTATTTGCATGTGGCACGTGTCGCGAGTTAATTTCTATAGGTATGTAGATGGTAAGCCTTTTGATATGTAAAATTAATATGCGCGGATTTTGTCGCATTCAGCTTGATTCGCCAACGCTTTGTCCAGTTACAAATCGCATTGGTCATCCTTTGGAGTTTGCTCGTTGCATCAGCGAAATTACTTCCAATTGCCATAATTGCTGTGTCATCTGCAAAGGTGGTTATGGTTCCTTCATTTGTGGTTGGTATGTCCCTTGTATATAGTAAATACAGGATTGGTCCTAAGACATTCCCCTGCGGGACTCCGGCAGAGATTTTCTTTAGCTCAGAGTATTCATCTTCATATTTCACTCGAAAGTGTCTATTGAATAAATAAGATCTCAGTATGGCATAGAATTTTCTCGGCAGATCTCTATGCAGCTTGTATTCCAGACCACTGTGCCAAACTTTATCGAATGCTTGCGCGACGTCCACGAATATGCTCGAGCATACTTTTTTACGTTTTAACGTTCTTTCAATTATGTTTGTGATTCTATGGACCTGTTCAATTGTAGAATACTTTTTTCTGAATCCAAATTGATGTGGAGGAATTAGTTGTCGGTCCTCAATTATTGGTTTAAGTCTCTTTAGTAATAATTTTTCAAAGAGTTTTGACATAATTGGCAGCAGAGAAATTGGCCTGTATGATTTTTTATCATTAGGTGGCTTATCAAATTTTGGTATCATGATTACTTCTGCTACTTTCCATTGATGCGGGACATATTTTAACCGAAGGGTCGCATTGATTATATATAGTAGCTTACGAAATCCTTTGTCTGGTAGAGCTATGATAGTTTGGCAAGTAATCATGTCATACTCTGGGGCTTTTTTAACATTCAATTTACTTTTCACTTCTTCTTTTCATTCTTTGAGGGTTACCGGCCGTATGTCAAACTCATCCAGCTTGTGAATTGATATTATATTTTCACTGGCAGTTTGTCTTGGTAGTGGTTGGAAGGTTTCCTGAAGATACTCCGCAAACAGATCAACCTTCTCTTTGTGACCTCTTGCCCAGGTCCCATCATGCTTTTTAAGTGGAGGCACTTGCATTTTGGGTCTTTTGAGTCCCTTCAAATATATTTTAATTCTTATTCCATTTACATAAAAAATTTTGTAAATTATTTAAAAATAACAATTTGTATGTAGTTTTTGAGTTGTGTTTATATTGTTTTTTGTAATATTTTATGTGAAAAAAAAATTCTAGAAGCTCTGAAGATCAACAGGAATTCTGTTAGCTAAATAAACGGTTTTGAAAATACATATAGGCTTTATACCAGCAAATATACCAGTTTTTAATTCATATATAGTAATAATTCTAGATGAAACGTTGAGTGTTACCAAATATACTCTCTAAAATTCTAAATTTAAATTTCGGTTCATTTGAAATTTTGCAAACTGGATTGGCAGTTTTACTAAGTTCTGATGTTTCATAATCGTGTATCGTAAAGTATTTGTTAAAATCGGAATGCTAATGCTCAGTAGTTAAATTCTAATGTATGAGAAACAGTATGTGAAAAATATGAGAAATGTGAGAAATTATGTGACAAACACAAGAAATAAGATGGAGCCAACGATTTTTAGCTGAGAATTGTAATACAAAATATGTATAATTTCCCAACTGGATTTGAAATAAATTCCTAAAATTTAATTGAAAGTAAAATTAAAAATTAATTTTAATTAAAATTAAATGAAACAAACAAAGATTAACATCACCAATAAAAAAAAAACGAGTAAAACATAATTTACAAAACCTAACAAAGAAAAAATTAAATACAAAGAACCATAAAAAAAAAGCTTTCCCGACTGACGTCATTTGATTGTAAGTTTGTATTCGATATAAAAATAATATCAACAAAGTTAACAACTCTATCTACATATACATACGACATACAATCGTTTAAGCGTATAGATTTTTTCTCGCTTATGTAT
Organism: Tipula helvola; assembly: GCA_963556165.1. Classification (NCBI taxonomy): domain Eukaryota; kingdom Metazoa; phylum Arthropoda; class Insecta; order Diptera; family Tipulidae; genus Tipula; species Tipula helvola. The sequence goes on from OY744482.1 coordinate 394,501,509, forward strand.
GTATATGTAGAGCATAACACACAGCATATACATAATGTTCGCATATTATAAAATAACGAACAAAATAAAAAATGGGGTACACAACCTTTATAAACGATTTTCCCACTGACCCAGTTTTTCTTTCTTTATTTTTCGCAATGACGTCAGAGCAACAACATGATGCAGGATATTTTTTTTTTTTTTCATTATCCCATCCTAAATACATTTATGTATAATGATACTACTTTATTTTCCTGAGTGCGATCTCTTTCTTGCGTTCGTTTATTTTTCACCCATTTTTCTCTCTTGTAGAATATTATACTGAGTATACATACATTTTCATTTTACAAACAGAAAATTTAAATATAAAGAAAATATATTTCTTCGGAAAAATGACGCGCGCGAAAATAGCAAATTTATTTATAGAATCATCAACACAATTGCATAATTCAATCTATAATAATAATAAGTAAAAAAAGAAAATTATTTTAATGACAACAACAATATTCAACATGTTTCATAGGTACTTTGCTTATGTAATTGTTATTATTTTTTTGGATTATATAATTATTTATTTCCGTTTGTTATCCAAAATAATTTTTTTTTATTTTTTATTAAAATATATTTTTGTCGTAGTTTCATACGTCATTTACGAATATATTTTCCATTCTATTTTCTATTTACTTTTAACATCTCAACTATTTTGAAATTTTCTTCCGCAATGTACTTGTTGCAACTTAATAAATAGATATGTATGTATATAACCACGCCGTGTAAGCATCAAAACTAGATTGAAGTACTCGATTTGGATGATAAATTAAAATTAAAGTCAGACACTTAAAGGAATTAGCTCTGTTCAGAATTTTTACAAGAGTTTGAAAAAATAAAATATTGAAATAACCTAATTAAGATAGGTTTCGGGACCTGTAATTGTTGTGCCGGCAGTAGGTCTCGGCTAGGGATTGCAAAATTTACTTAAATTCATTTATCGATAATTTGATAATTTTTCTCTAATTTATCGTTTTATCGATAATTTATGGATAAAATTTTATTTATTGTTATTTTTAAATAAGTTATTAAAAAACAAAAAAATTTAAATTAAAAATAAGGAATCGATCACATTTATAAAAATTGTCTTAACTCAGGTTGTGTGCTATTTAGCTCTACTTCTACCGTATCATTGTTTTGAGTCCGCTCTTCACCACATATGCGTTCGACCAATTCTACTATTACTTTTAATATTGCACCTCGGCTTGTGTTTTAAATACTGAATTAGTTATTTCTGTTGACTTTAACTGCAAATACCTGAATATTAAGATAATAAAATAAATCCGAATACGCGCTCCTTCTTACACTAATATGTTTTATCAATTCAGATTTAAAAGCGGAACTTAAAAATGAATTTTGGGTGAATAATTCATCTATGATAATAAAAATTTAATGGCAATGTCTACTGTAAATAAATCTGTGTCTTGGCAGCAGAGTTTCTCTACTACTACTTTTAAAGAATCCGGAAAATTAATTACATGTTTTATATCAATAAGGATTTTTCGAACGCCATCTTTGACTATAAGTGAAACCTTTTGAGCATATGGAACAAACTATTCCATCTTGTTTTGGAGTTCAATTTCAATTGGATTTATTTATTAAACTGTTCTTTAATTTAATTTTGTAATACACTGTCATTTTTGTTAGCGATCAACTGGTAAATTTTTGAGCGTTAGGCCCTTTCCGAAAGTTATACTTATGTATTTAGACATACTTATTTAAATAAGTATGTTGGCGAGGTAACTTAAAATAAATAAGTCTATATCCCATTCTTTCAAAAAAAAATCATTTTGATTATATTTTAGATTGTTTTTTATGAGAAAGGAATAGAAACATACTTATATTAAGTTACCTCGCCAACATACTTATTTAAATAAATATGTCTAAATAAATAAGTATAACTTTCGAAAAGGGCCTAAGAATTAGATATTTGAGCTCAATTTATTTTCGTCTTCGGTATTGACAATAATTTGTAACTCATCACTGTCAGCGCCATCCTTATCATCAGAACCCTTTGAGCTGAATGATTCGGAATCGATTCGCTGCGTGTCTTTGTCGACTTCAGTACCCTCCAGCTTTTCTGTAAATTCATTTTGCGGATTTATTTTTTGGTAGAAAAATCTGATTACAGCGAGTTGAATACTGTACGCCAGACAAAGCTGGCGACCTATACACTGATTAACTTCCCACTTTGGCCATCACTGATGCACCATCCATGGTAATTGCAACGATATCATTAATTGAAAGGTCAAACTCTTTTAATTTGTTCTTAACATGCTCAATACATTTTTTTATGATGATCTTTTGCTGCATAATTAAACACAATTTTACTAATTGTGTTAGACGATTTTGGAACGTCATTGTGGCCTTTGGATTTGAGTAGTTGTCTTAAATCGTAAAACGTACAACACTTGCTAAATGCAAAACAATCTTTAACTGTCATATGAGAGACGATAGCTTTAAAGTAATGATCTATTTTTTCTAGAAGAAATTTGTTATTTTATCATATTCATAATTTGGAGCCTCTGGTATGGTAATATAATTCAGTAGTAGTACTATCCACAGACTTTATTCCTTCTGAACATCCCGGAATATCACATAATCCCGCATTTTTATATTTATTTCGACGAAAATAATTAAAAGGTGCGTTTTCATTTATATTTCGATCGATTTGTACCGCTTTTAATATCAGGTGAATTCTTCGGTCGAAAAACTTTCATTTAAACGGTCAATCTGTCCAACACGTCAAACCACAACCAATTTACAAATTGTGTTATATTTATTAAATAAAAATGTAAGTTGAATGTAAATCACAATTTTCGCTACTATTTATTATGAAGAAATACAAAATAATAGCAAAAAGGTAAACACTAAATTTAACTTTCTTTCTAATATAAATTAATATAACTTGTTTCCTCTTATTCATGTTTAAAACGATTTAAAGAAAATTTAAAAATCTCAAAACAATACATAATCTAACAATATGTGTGATTTCGTGGAGAGATGTGGAGGCCGCGTTAAAAATGTGTTTAGCTCGAGCGACGTTTTAATCGTAAAATAGATAAACAACCTTAAACCAAAAAAAACTAAACAGTTTTCTTTTAATATTTAAATTTGTTTGGTACAAAAACTAAAAATAATTTTAGTGTAATTTGCTAACCCTACTTTTTTTAATACAAAGCACCAACAATTATTTATGTCTTTGGTCTAATTAATAGGTATTTCGTGAGAACGCCCTTTTGACTAGAAATCTCTCCTGAAAATTTGAAATATACTACGCTTAGAGTTTTCAGAACGACAGCACTGATGCACATATGTAAGTAGCAGGTAGTAAATTTTGTTGGATACGGTTGAACTAAATATTTTTATCGTATTTATCGGTAACAATTCCGTAAATTATCGATAAATTAAAATACGATTTTCGACCGATTTATCGGTTAATCTATTATCGATTTATCAATCCCTAGTCTCGGCAGCTGTAATTATTGTGCCAACGCGCATTTAGATTATTTGATTATTTCCATACATTTAATAGAAATTTTGATTTTTTTTAAATCACAATAGTAATAAATTTCACCAATTTGCATTTATGCTGTAACTTTTGCTCTATAAGAATTTCTGTAAAGTTATAGCTATAGAATTTTAAAAACTAATCTAGAATCGGAAGATTCCATTTTAAAATAAGAATAGAATCCCTGAAAAAGGAAGATTTAATGTTAAATTATTCTAAAAATGGAATTTCTGGATAAGGGAGATTTATGCCGCTATTCACAAAATTTTAATGTGCTCCACAACCGTAATATTTTAGATTAGTACTCAAATGGTATTTACAAAACGTAGCTCGTCTATATATAAACGTAAATTAGGCTCTCTAAGTTTACATTGGCAAATTCATTGACGCAAAGCTACATTATCATACCTTGATTTTGAGCTTTTGCTTGGCAATTTATCGACAAGATTTTTTAACTATGCGCTTCTTCAGATTTATTTTAGGTAAGCCCAAGGTGTTTAAATTCAGTTACCCTACAAGGTATCGACATTTTTGTTACTTCATTTCATTACTATAAAATTCACCTTTTTATAACTCTTTTTGGATGCTTAGGATTTTGCGGGATGTTTAATAAGATCCGGAAATATTCCAAATCAGTAATGGTTAAAATGCGCTTAACAAGATGCACGCTTTATCGAATCAAGAAAGCATTATAAATTCCTTAATTAAAATTATATTGATTATAAAACATTCAAATCCGGTATTATCTCATTTATTATTATACCATATACACACATAGTGAAAATGTGAAAATTAACCAAACAAAACAAAAACGAAATAAAATATTATGAAATATATTAGTTGTCCTATTTTCATTTTCTATTTACGTCATTTGTCAAAACAGCATTTAACGAATAAAAAATCTCGATACATTTCGTCGCTTTTATCATATTTTATTATTGCTTTATCGGGCGTGTAGCCCAATAAATGGCAGAGATTAAGAATAGGACTGAAAAATTCCAATTCGCACATAAACGTAAAAAAGTTAACACAAAATAGAGTTTTTATAAAGATCTAAACGTATGAAAATATTTTTTTCGTCTTACTTAGTTGCTACGTACTATATACTCGTACAACATAATTTTCACAATGAAAAGAAAATGATTTTTATTTTATTTTGCTTTATTTTTCAAAGTTCTAAAAATAGATTTTTTGTCAGTTGTAAATATAGAAACGCCGTAAATTTTCTTCACTGTTTGTATTTTCTATGTATACATATGTAGTACACACCATTCCCGACGATTTTCAATATACATATTGTCGAAATTCCTTGAATTTTCTTTTGATTCTTACTTACTCCTTATGCTATAATAAAAAACATAATATTAAGAAGGAATATTATATTGTATTTATACGGATATGAATATTTATTTGGGAAGTATGTGTGTTTCGGGGTGCGCCGAAATTTAATTTTATGTATGGCATATCATCGTAATATTTAATTTGCCGCGGTTCTTTTTCATATCAACATGATTATCAGGTCCTAGGGCCTTTCCTCTAATGGTAGGATCCACATTACTGCGAATATCAAATTCTTACGTAATTAGTAGCCCATGATCCAAATACTGATCTTTTCCTCTGAATTACTACTAACTTAAATATTTAAATTTTCATTGATCTAAGATTTGTCTGTACATGTCTGTTTTACAAAGCAAAATGGAATTGAAAACAAAAAATATTTTTCCATTTCCACAAAATAATTTATTTTCTAATAGTTATGACACCATAAATCTATTTATATCCACACATCTAATCTCAAATTACCATATCTTATTAACAAGCATAAGAATAAATACTTGGTTTTGGTTTATTTTTATCATCAACAATTTTCTATGTTTCTCCGACAGATTGTAAAAACAAATTTTCACGGTTTTTTTTTTAAATTCGGGGACAATGTTAATATGTGTATTTACTCGTTTGATTTAATAAATTGGCGCACTCGGTAAACGTAAAAAACTCGGATTGAATTTTTTGTTATATATTGGCGAAAATTTCTAATTTTAGAATTCGATTTAAAATCTGTTTCAAAATATTTCTTTTAAAATTTGTAATAATATTAAAATATGTTTAAACTAACAAAAATATGGCAGGTTCGTTTAATAAATCGAGATAAATAGAGGTGAAAGTGGAATTTATTGGATGCTATTCAACATTTTTTTTGGCAATGTTCTCGACAAGACTATTTTCACCTCATCTCTCAGTCCATTATTTCAAACATTTACACGTATTGTAATATGGTTGTTAAAATTGGTCCAAATTAGTTTGAAATGCTTAAAATTGAAATTAACGGTGAATTGATAGATGATATCCGTAATGGCAATAGTGGTTTACGTATTGCTATTTCCTTACACTGGGCCGTGCTTAGTTTAAAAAAACGTCTGGACAAATTTATCGTCTATGTTGCTTCTTTGTTAGCTAATTTCGATTTCAACTCATCACAGTGGAGTTTTTTGAGGAATTGTGGAAGTTACAATAATGATCAGATATTTATTGATATATCTGAAGTCGAATGTCGACCACACAACAAATTATGATCAATATTTTACAGTTTTTAGTCTTTAATTAATTATCCTATAGAAATATTATTACATTTAATTGTCGAATTAGATCAATTTTGAATGTTAACGTCAAGACAGAAAATTCAATCTATATGATCATAATTTGTCTTTTAGTTCTATATTAACTCTTGCATCATACATTGCATTTCAGTAGTTTAAAGCAGTTAAGCATCCCGTCACATATTTGATTTAAACAACACATAACATGATATAAACGTAATTAATAAGGCCAAAGAAACTCCGTTTCAATAAACAATCTTTGTTTGGGAGTGTGTTCATCAAAAACCCCGGTTGGCTGCTTAAAATAAACTGCTTCATATTTCCATTTAGCTCCATCCGTAGCTTTAACTTTTTATATGTACTGGCTAACTATGTATGACGACGAAGAACACATACGACTGCAATACTGAAGATAAAGCAATAGAAGACTGACCTTTGCACGGACAAAAATTCTTATAGTTTATGCTACTAAACAGGGACGATCACATACTAACTTTCTAGAAAGCTTTCGAATTCGGGTTGCATGGCTTCACGATGAAGAGATCGGGTTTACCAAATCGCTTGATGATTGCTATTGAATCGTGATATTTGCCACGCATATTTTTTGATGATCTCTGAAATGATGACGGCAGGATGAAGGCACGAGAAATGATCTATTAATAATAGGTACTGCTCAACATATACAACAGTTTGGTGACTCACTCACTCTTACTTACAAGTAAGAACCAACTCTACCCACCGCTGTAACAGCTTGCAACCAGGCAGAATTGGATTGAATCGGTTCACTCTTACTGATATTTAAATCACTGAAAATCCAGCTGAGCGTGGAACGACTTCACATTGAATTTAGAGGTGCCGAAGATAGAATAGTTGCTTACAAAATTGATGTGGAATTATACGTTGAATATGAAGATAATTATTATAAGATAGCTGGATCGAAGCGAGTATTATAAATAATAAATCGAGTATATTCGACATTAGAATTGCAAATAAACGTGAAGCTGCCAAAGTTATCTATCCCATCTTCTCGGGCAATTTCAGTTAACGGAGATCGTTGTGTCACGATTTGTTCTGTTTAATGAATCACGGCAATTCTAGGCTAACTCCATCACAAAAAATTGCGATATTTGAAAGAAACATTAAAAGAAAAAGCTGCAAGCCTTTTAAAGCATTTTCGTTAAAGGATCGATCCACTTAATTCCCTAAAATGTTCGAATAAACTTTCTCAGTCGCAATATACTTATCCAAAAAAAATCGTTAGAAGCGATGCCGAAATTCAAGAATTCCAAATGTGTTTGGTTATTTAATTTTTGGAAGGTATCCATTTTAGTGCACTTATATCAAAATGTTAATTTAATTTGAATTTTAAATAAATAAAATTAAAATAAAACAATAATCAAGAATACTTTCTTTTTGTGATATTTTGATAAAAATATGTGTTTGGTTATGCCTGAAGAAAAGCTACATTAGAAACTTTCAACACAAATAGTTTTTTTTTAAACGTTTTTTGTCTTAGGCGACTATTATCCCCAAAACAAATTCCACTACACGGCAATCATTAAATGACTGTCGGTAGTCGGACTGACCATGCAGATTTAAATGAAATATTGTCTTGTTTTAGGAAGTTTTCAAGAGGCGGTTACAGCAGATATTGAACAAATTTATCGCCAAATTAGCATAAGCTGGCACAAAAATGTCAAAGAATAGTATGGCAAGATGAACTTAACAAGAATTTACCATATGAGGTACAAACCGCTTTCTTCCGTACAGCTAGCGTTTGCTACTCCCGCATTTAAAGAAGCCTCAAACGAACATGTAGAAGTATGTCAGTATAAGCAGCCAATTGTATTAAAACTCAGATGAAGCTATTAAGCTGCAAGCAGAGCGATAAAGTTGGTGCTTTCCACATCGGGGTGGATCACGGTTCCACATTGACAGTGTTGAACCGGGTACAAATCGAAAATGTTAGAAATAGAGGCATCTCCGAATCTACGAATGTATCCAGTTTTCGCTGCATTGTTCGATTTTTGGTTTATGAACTCGATTTATCAACTTTAAATTAAAACGAATTCAGGAGAACTCTGTATCACCGAATCTTAACATATCAGAAATACAGAACTCTCAGAATGTCATTTTCTGTCGTATATTATACAATTGAAACAATTCGAATTAGAAATAAAATTAATAAAATGGAAATCTGCGTAAATCCAAGTAAATATCATACAACATCGATAACATACCAAATAAAGCTTCCGATAATTAACGGCACAAAACAACTTAGCAGAAACAGTAACACTAGATCATAATTTGTGATATCATATATTCACGCTGGATCAACGCTAATGATGGAAAGACCGCGACACAATACTGAATACTATAGGTGGCACAAATCTAATTCGAAAAGTAGTCCATAGCTGCGTAAAATGGGTCAAATACAATGTAAGAAGTCTTAAACTTGTAAAGGATCAGCTTCCTAAATTTGGTCAGATCTTTTTATAAAGTCGTATCGATTACGCAGAGCCTTTCCAAAATGTAACTACAAAGTGGGTGGAAACCCCATAAACGTATTACTTAGGTTACCGAATTTGAGGCAATGGTAAATTTGCGACCTCTTTGCATACTTTTGATTAATGATATGAATTGTTTAACACCATAACACTTTTTAATTGTTCGATCTTCAACATTGTCTGATTTCCAACTATTATGGAGCTTTGTCGTAGAGATAAATGACAATAGAAAAATAGAACGGCTGAACGTGTTAGTCAGCATTCGCTGTAGCCGCCCGTCAGCTAACTGCGCGCGAATTTGTCTGTAAAGCATTTCCATTGGGATTTCTAGAGCGGGTTTCAACCGCACCAAAATATCGAAATTTACAACGAGAAAATTGGTTACAGATATCATACGGCGCGGCGCATACAAAGCGACAACGGTTTAAACTGTAGCAGCTGATTTAATTTCTGCCGTAATTTTTTCGATAAAATGCCCACAACTATTGTAACCAGACGCCGCAAGTTTATGATTACAACCTTAATGGGAAGGACCGCAGCCTGTTTTTGAGTGAAACCAACAGTTCTTCATGTTCGAAGCGTATAGGCTAAATTAAGTATTTGAGCTTACGTACTACGCCTGCGTTTGTCATATCCAACAGGAACATAAAGACTTAAAATTTCACAGTATCAGATCATCGGACAGTAATGCTAGGTCACACTTAGGTTATCAGTTGGAGCCATTTTGTTGGTCTTAAATATGTAAATTATAGGTACAAAACAAATACCCAGATTTAGTATCAGGATTTTCTGTTAAAACAGTTTGAACGAAGACGTTGGACCTAACTAGATTTTAACCTCATCGGATAACCAGAAAAAAATGACTAATTTGATATAGAAAATATAGAAATCAATTAAAAGCAAACAAAAAAATCGAATCGTGATGGAATAATACCTATATTCCAGTCGCACATTTAAAAAATAGTTCGTACACAAATCTGTTACTAACAATTCACACTTCTTTCAGCGGTAATTCTGTAAATATACTGGAATAATCAATAATAGGCTCTGGAAATGCATAAAGTAATCAAGAAATTATACGAATTTATTTTCCGCTATTTTGTAGTCTAAAACAAATTCTAAAATTATCCATATGTATCTGCTGACAAAACAATGCAATGACGTCATAAAAAAGCCAGTCATCTAAACCCAATTTCCCGTATTCCCCTTCCTCATACCAAAGGCATCTAAATAGAGAAAAACTATCGTCGAGAAACTACCTTCATTCAATTGCAAAATCTCATTCCAGTTACTAAGCACCCAACAAAAAAAAAATCGAAAATTCTACTTTATATATTCCTGAATTATCCTTTTTTTCCTCCTTAGTGTTTTATTCCAATATAGATTTTTTAATGGAAAACTGTATTACCTCATACATATATACATATATAAAACCAAGTCATATAAACACAAACAAACACTCATACAAAATATATAGGAAATAGGGAAAACTGCAAAATACGTAAATATCCAAAAAAAAAACTGGGTCAAATACATTGAAGGATATTTTTTTTTATTCAATGGATCACCAGGCTATGAATGATTTTCCTTTTTTTTGTTGTTGTTTTTGTTTCCGTCGTTCTTGAATAAGAAGTCCTGACACACATACACATTCACAGTATGGATATTTAATTCATAATAATAACGACGAATATATTTACTACATGAATATACAGTTAGTGTACGTACAAGGATAAAATAAATTTTCCTTTTTTTTTTTTTTAATTTCGTGCCTGTTTGTCTTCTTTCTTCGTCGACTCCCTCTTCGTGCCTTGGTTTCGCGCGCGTCAGGATAACTTTTTTGTTGTTGCACACAGTATATGTATGTATAAATAAACTTGCTATCCTGTTTTTTCAAATATTTTTTCTTCCTAATATATAAATAAAATATAAGTATGTATGTATACAGGATTCTAAAAATAGATTTGATGTTTCTCAAACAAGGACACACCAAAGAATACAACAACATCGAAAACAGGAAAAAAAAATTAAAATTTTTATGAATAAGATTGAAAAATGATATGAATACACAAAGTACAAGGATATAAGAAATTTATGTTGGGTTGACATTATGGTTTCTATAGGTTTAGTTATTTTGGGTCTGGTTTGGGAATCGTTAAAAATCAAGGACATCCTGGTAAGGAAAATGTAAAGTCACATTATTAAGAGAGTGGTCATTCAAATATATTAATAAAAACATTTCTTCAATTTCAATATTTTTCAACTGAACGATTTACTGAAGGTTTTATAAATTTTATACTGAACCTTTTAAAACACGACAATAAATTTTACATTTTTTTTTTTTTTGTAACTTTATTAATGTATTATGCCAAAAATACTTTTCGATTTTAATTAAATATGTAGCGAATAATAATAAAATTAAAATAGAAAAAATTATAATTAAGTATGGGGAATAATTTAATTAGACTTAATATTATGTTACCAATGTTTTGAGGCGCAAGCTTTAATTGAGTTATTTATAGATTCCTCTAGTTTGCCTGTTGGACAATCGTAACCACCAAATTTTTGAATAATGGCATAATCTAGACAATCTATGCTGCCATCTTTATTGCAATCCTGCTTAAAAAGTTTCATATAGCCTTGAATTGATCTGGTCACGCAATTCACGTCTTTGGAACAATTTTCATAGGCGTCTGCACTGTTTGAATCTTCACCATGTACTGTATATTTACCGCCCTCGACCCAATATTGTTTCGTTATTTTAAAGAGACCACAAAAGCCAGAACTGCATGATTCTGCCGATTTAGTACATTCTGTGAAAGAGGCGCACATACAGTTTAAACATTGGGTCGATACTAGATCTTGAGAGCCCGATTTATCGCCTGTTGCATCCAAACTGATAGTGAAGTCAGACTCATTTTGAGCGGTAAAATTTCCAATTGAACTAGATGCTTGGCCAGATGAAGCTTGTAAGGCTGCACCGAATGCCTCGTTATGTCCAGGTATCCCTAGATTTGCAGACGAATCGGGCGCCTTTCCTGAATCGTAACTTTCAGATAAATTATCACCATCAGATGAACCTGGTGCGTATCCTAATGAAGAACGAGTGTCAAACTGCCCACTTGAACCATCGTTCTCGGACGAGTCGAATGACGAATCAAATGGAGCCACTTTATTTTATTGTTGGAGAAGAAAATAAAATGGAAAAATTATTAATTATGTTCGAGATTTACTAAATTATTAAAGTATAAGTACCTGTTCGGCGACCAGAACACCTTTGAATCTTTTTAGCAGTTGACTCCTCTAGCTGATGTTTACGGCACATATAACCTCCAAATTTATAAATTGATGCAAAGTCAATACAATCGATATAGCCATCATTGTTACAATCTTGTTTGAACCGTTTCATATACCCTTGAATCGATCTAATAACACAATTGATATTTTTGGCACAATTATTGAAAGCATGAGGATGATTTGGTTCTTCACCATCCACCGAACATTTGCCGGCATCGACCCAAAATGGTTGGGAGATTTTGAATAAACCACAGAAACCTGAACTACACGACGTTGTTGATTTGATGCAATCTTTGAACGAGTTACACATACAGTTCAAACATTGGGTAGAGACGATACCTTGACCGTCGGAGGGGCGATGGTGACCGGGGGGACGATGGGGATCAGAAGGGCCATGGTGACCGGGGGGGCGATGGGAATCAGAAGGGCCTTGGTGACCGGGTGGGCGATGGGGACCAGAGGGGCCATGGTGACCGGATGAACCTTCGGATTCGTCTTCATCACTAGAGCCACCCCATGATCCTGGCCTATGTATTCCTGAATCTAGAGATCCTTCGCCTAATGATCCATTGAATGATCCTTGGGCTGATGACTGCTTGTTTGATGACGTACCAATAGATCCATGAATTTCTGATCCAATTGACGCACCCCACGATGCTTGAATGCCTGATGAATCGCTTGACTGTACAGAACCTTGTCCAAAATGCTGTAGCCAACCAGACTTGACAGAATCTGTTTTTTGATTTGTATCGAAAGCATCAGGTTGTGCTGCACCATTATTCAAACCATCAAAACCTTGTGCTAACGAATCACTGGTGGCGCCATCTAAATTAGCGGAATTATTGAATGTTGGGTTTGACGAACTTAATAAACTTGCTGCATTGCTGTTCAAATTAGCTTCAAGATTATTGAGACCCGATTCTTGTTTGATTTTTGTATCTTGTCCAAGTAAATTAGCCGTGGCACCTCCAGCTGGTAAACTGCTACCTAAAAACAAACCGTTTACTAAATTGTGTTGATGAACTGAGGTGCTATATCACATTTAACCTACCAATAGGACCAAATTCGGAGGTCAAGGGCACATCGAAATTTGATGGTGAGCTCTGACTGCTTGGTGCACTTGATGAATCACTGTCGCTAGTTGCAATAGGCTTTGCACCAGTTAGAGTTGATCCATATAAAGCAGAAGGTTGATCTTCAATGTAATGCTTTGCGGTTTTAGTGATAATTGGTGTACGCACTGTTTTATAGGATAAAATAACTAACATTAATTACATTACATTTTACGGAGATGATATTCTACTCAACTTACCTAGACGATCACAAAGCACGGTAACGGTAAAAATTAAAACTATAATAATTATTTGTTTAGTAAAAATCATTTTAATGCTGTATTCTTCGACGAGACTCAAAAATCAACTGACAATTTATATCGAGTATTGGTCTATATTTATATACATTTTATGATAAACGTATGCATACCTTCAAGAACATAAACCACCAACACACAACATAAACAGGTTTCGAGACAATTCTTTTATCGCATCTTTGTCTATAGTCGACGACAACACTTAAGTGAACTTTGGAAGAGAGTCATCAACATCATCATAACAACAGACCAAATGTGAATAGATAACAATACACTAATTATGTACTTTACAAAATTTTTACCGATTTTCTTTTGTTGTGGCTTAGCTAATGGAGGAAATGTGACTTATCAGACTTTGTCGGCTAAATGCATATTCGGATAGTAAACATAAAATAAACATTTCAACGGACAAAAATGTAAATACCATGTGCTAATTTTGAAAATCACGAAAACAAAATTGTCTTATATCTAATCGCGTAAGATTTTATTTTCTTTCCATACATAACGGGCCCTTAAATCGATATAACAAATATGTAGCTTTAAGGTACGTTTTAGAGTTTCCCATCGATGATTTTGTGCATTTTAATATTTGAGTATAAATTGAATCAAATACCACGAAGAAGAAACCGTTAATATTACAAAATCAAATCGTCGATGTTTAGACCGCATAGGAACGTGGTCAATGACATTTTTAATTCAAAACTTGAATATTAATCAACTCTTTTAAATATGCACAAAGAAAAATTTTAATGATATCGTACATTTCCAGATGCCGGTTATTTAGTGCTTCCAGTTTCGAATTCTATTCATTTCGATTTATTATTGTCTAACTGTGTCAACATCTTCTAATAATGACTTTTCATATCACAGGAAAAGTATATAATGTAAACCAACTTAAGGTGTTTGTTAAGAATTTATTTTTTTATGAGCCCATAATTGTATGTAAGTATTTATGCTCCAGACAACGGGTTTTTCGTGGAAGAGATATTTTATTGCGACACAGTAATGGGTTAGAATTTTTTGGCACCGTTATTAACGCTAAACACTCGCTAAATACCGTTTCGAGTATAGGGCACGAAAATGATTTAGGCAAGAAAATAATCGAACTTCTATATGTTACCAACGTTTATCTTTTCAGGTGGCTGCTTTGGTATGTTATAGCAAGCCCATATCTGTTCGGAATGGATATTGTACGGCAGCCTATCTATTTGCTACTAAATTCTTGTCTTCCAACAAATAATCCAACGAACTTATCCATGAATATAAAGACGATATTCCGAAACTGTACGACTTGATCCGTGAAAATAAAGACGATATGTACTCCGAAACTTTAATGTCCCGATTTAATACTCTTAAAATAGCTTTTTCATTACTTATTTCGTTAAGACTCTCTACACAAAGAGAGCCCCTTTTAGGTGAATCATGCTTCAAATATTTTGCCATCTGTAATTGTAAACAAGAGTGTGTTGATGGCTTTTATCTAATTTCAGCCTTGATGACAACCTTGGTTTCCTTTTTATATTAGAATTTTACAAGCCCAAAGAATCTAGACGAGCCACGTCGGTTGCTGCTTGCTCTGCGTTAACCCAATTTATTACATGCGGTAATCGTGCATCATTTACGGTTAAAAATTTGGTAATCGTTCGTTGACTTCAGTCCATTTTGTTGTAATTTTATTACTAAGGCTGTTTGAATCTGGTAAAAAATTAACAATTTCATCTGTGGTAAAAATTCTGATACAAAATACTTTTAATACCTTTCTAAACGCATAAATAACGAAGCGGTATTATTTAGACAAAAGTATGTTTGAGGGATCTTTTCCTATAAATGATTCGGAGCTCCTTTTAGCAACGATTAAATTCTTTACCGTCTCAAAGTAAGTGCCACCACAAAGGGTTAAACCTTAGTTAAATTTAGAATCTACTAACGCAAAGTAGTAAATGCGCAAAATTTCATTTATTTAAACTAAACATTAATACTTCTGTGGTCAAAAGCCATAAGGGCATAAGTCGATTTTTTTAGTTTTCAGGAGAGCAATTTTTTAGTAATCAATTCACCCTGTCGAAACTAATAAATTCTTATGAAGACTGTTAGATTTGATTTGTATAGAATTTTTCGGGCTTTCTATATGACGATAAGGGAATTTTCATAAGATTAATAAAATAACAGTTACTTAGGTTCTAATGACTTGTGCCCTTTTGCCTGTTATACAATTTTTAAATAAAATGGTATGCCGTTTCAACAGTATTAATATCTCATTGAGTTTTCATCATAAAAAACTAAAAAAAAATTATGTTGTAGAGAAAAAAATTTACTACAATATAAGCTATTGGCCGCCATAAGGGCACAAGTCAACTTGTGCCCTTATGGCTTTTGACCACAGACTTATGAGTCGAGTTTATTGTCATTAATTTTACCCAAATACTTAAAATGTTGCACTTTTTCAATAGATAAACGGTTCTAGTCATAATGATTATCGAATACAATAAATCGAATTAATGGTTATCTCGTCTAGGACTATCATTAAACTAATTACGCATCAAGAATGGTATAAAACGTGATTTGGAACTCTCAATATCACGTTGCAAATACTGAACAATTGTTTCAAAATCATTAAGTCATTTTCAGCCTATAATGGAATGCTGTATCATCAGCAAATGCTTTGGGTCCCATCACAGCTTAAGTTACTAAGAACTCACGTTTATGCAAACAATTTCAAAATGACGTCATATACAACTTATTGCGTATTCGAATTAGCCAAACTGCAGGTGGCTCAAGCAATTTGTTTTGTTAATCTAAATCTAAAAATAAAAATAGTTTTAATTATTATGCCTGTTATGACGTAAATCAATCCTTGCTTTATACATAATTCAGTTTAGGTGAGAATTCAAACTACTTTGGTTTACATATGTGGAATAAAATTACATACTCTCAATTTTCCACTAAAATTTCGAAGGCATCTCATCTCATCGATCACACCAATGACATAGTTAATTAATATAAATGTAATTTTTGAGCAAAACATAATTTAATTTCGAATCAATTTGCAAATGACGTAAATGAAATTTTATTTTTATTGATAACACAAAAACTGATGACGTCATTCAGAAAAATGAACTACACACACACACAAACACATAAAATCTGCAGTAAAAGTATGCCATATTATACGTGACCCTATAAATATATAACATTGAGTATATAACAGAAAAAATTTAAACTTTTATGTACGAGATAAAAAAGTTTTATCAATGAAAATGTGAATGAAAAACTATGCCATAAAATTTTCATTCTTTACAAATAAAACCTTATTGTTTAAATTTAAAATACAGTATGATTCGAATAATAGTTCAACATAAAATCGCAAATCATGCGCTAATATTTAACAAAAAATCGTTACAAAAATCACTAAAACAAAACGAACCAAAAATTTTCTTGTTGGAACGAAAAATTTTCATTTTCATTCAGAAAAATATGTGGCGCTACTTTATCATTAAAATTTCAATAGGCTCTATACATACATATACAAACATATATATATATATGCATGCGTATAGCTATGTATAAGCTTCGAGAGATGATGACGGTGACGAAAATGGAAGGGAAAAACAAAATATAGGTCAACATAAATTTTCTTCCTGTTTTTTCTTCCATTTTTAGGCTATACATATTGTGTTTATTTTCCATTACATATACACAATTTTTATATTACCATAGGGTGAACAAAATTTGTTATTTTTCGGTTTTCCCATTCATAAAACATAATGTATTTGTTAATATATAAAATGAAAAGTAAGACGGAGGATGAAAATGGGAAGAATGGGAACAAATGTATATATCAATGGAACATATTTTATATGAATGTACAAGTATTTATGAGTTATACATAATGTATGTACGATTAGATCGGAACGAATTAAGTATAGTGGCATTTGCTTATCACCTCTCAAGTTTACAAAGGCTCAAAATGCAGGCACTTTAGAGAGAGGGATGATCTTATATATAATGTGACTATTTGTGATAAAAAGGGATAGGAACGATTTTAGAAAACACAATAGTTTCCTGAGAGGAAAATATTACGAGAGAACATCAAATCAAAACTATGTAGTTCAGCCGTAAAATCCCAAAAAAAGCTAGGCAAAATTCTTATTATCATAAAACAATTGAAAAAATTCTTTATTATTGTACAACCTGTAGTCTCTAAATTTATAGAGGAAGGATTTTACAACATGCTTCAACAGTCCTACTAAACTGATGAAAAGATTGAAAAGCCAAGGAACAAGTCAATTATGAGGACGATATTAATCGTTCAGTTAAACCAGTTCATGTACCGACTGTGAATGATGGTCTGGATAAAAACCCAAGAATTTTATAAAACCAAATTTTTTTGTTTATTTCCAATTCGAATTATTCGCAACGTTACACGATATATTTTGTGTCAATGGTCCTTTTGGTAAGATTAAAAATGTTGCCTTCAGCTAATAAAATCGACTTCAAACAATTTTCAGCCGCCGCAAATAACGAGCGCTATTGTAAAATCAGCTGCAATGGGAAACGAATTACATTCTGGGACACTCTTACAAGCGAACTAATTAGCTAAATAATAAAAATCATCATCGCCCGGTTTCATAAAAATATAGCCAATCTCCAGTTAAATAATATTTTATCTCTTTCTTCTTTTATAAAATTGCGGTTTGTTTCATCAAGTCACTATCAGCGACAATATTCTTATATCAAAATGGAATAAAATTACCTTGCATTGAATTTATATTATGAAACAAGCCACAATTTCATAAAAAAAGAAAGAAAGGAAATATTATTTAACTGGAGATTGGCTCCTTTTTTTTGTGCAACCGGGCAAAAATTCTTTAAACGTGATCGTACATAAAAAATCGTTTAAATTAAATAATATTTTTTATTCAAATGATGCAATTTGGCAAGAATTTTATTTATTTGCAAATGTTCAACAATTAAGCACAAATGAAATTTTTTTCAGAGGCTGGTGTAAACATTTAAATTATTTTTATAGACACAAGTAGGTGTTGTAAATAAACTGCGCCCACAATAACCAACAACTGATCGAATATTAAATTTATTGTGGAAATGTTTTGGCAAAACTTTTAAAATAGTAATTATGCTAAAAATTAACATGTCGAAATCTATCAACATTTTCAAGTACATTTAGGTATATTTCGTAAAAAATTAAATATTTTTTTGTTTACTACACAAATTAAATACATACATAAATAAAAATATGTGTATCTATTTTTATATACAAATTTGTTTTGTTCGTATATGTTAAACAGAATAGAGAAAAGTTTCGAGTAATTATCGAACCTCGAATACCAATCGAATTTCACAAGTTCGCCAGTTGCATAAATATCCTACTTTGACGAATTTGTCTTGTAAAATCAAATATTTCGAATAAAATTAACTCTGTGGGATCGAATAAATTAAAGTGAGTCGAAGAAATATATAAAAAAAGTAAAAATTATATTTGGAAAAGAATTTCCACGATTAGTAGCACTAACACGAAATTTTCGTATTTTTTTTAAATAAATAAATACATAAATAGTCTATATACATTCTTAGAGATATTAGCACATATGTTAAAAACACTTCGTCCCACTCTCTAACATTTCAGTATAGGAAAATCTTGGTGGTTTCTTCTTACAAGATTTTCAATGAGTTTTTCTATTTATATAGTATATTAATAAAAAAATAAGTTGTACAGTTGGTGAATCAGTTAGTTAATTAATCCACTTAACGCGGGAATATGGGTACTCTTATTGTTTTGGTGAGCCCATCATATTAATGAAAACTCGTTTATTTGTTTATTACTTAACAATTTTGTCAATTTTAAATGAATAAAATTACTACCTATAGACAGGAAAGTCAATATTTATAATAATTTAAAAGAGTGTTGATTTGCACCAGACATTAAACCAATGTTGACTTTCCAGAACTGACTCACTCAACTGGCTAATTGTAGCCGCTCCAGTTGTATAAGAAACTTGCGAAGCGATTGAGCCAGTCAAAATATAGCTGCATCACTTATAGCAAACCAGGCAATTTAGCTTTTGAGTACCATCTAGAAGTGTTCCAAATAATTTAAGGAGCGGTTCTCCTAGCGGTGAACTATGAACTGGTTATTTTAAAAATATTACGATAGAATTAAATTGAGTTTTTCCAATACAATTTGTATTAAACTCAAAAATCAACTGATATTTTCCATCCAGTACCTGTCGATATTTATACACATTTTGGTCGTACCTGCCACACATATTGTAAATCACAAAAATTTTAAAACTAGAACGAATTGGTTTCGTCAATTCTTTATAACCTAACCAATGACAACACTTAAACGAAATAGATCAAGGATCATCAAATTAGAGGGCTTTTGTCAAGAACTCTTTATAACAAGATAATCTTACTAACCGGTCTCATTTTCGGTATTATCAATATTTGTTGCCCTAGGCACGACTTAGAGGAATTAGAGCTTTTACCTCTATACCTTTTACCTCTATACCACCATCCAATCCTACTTTTACCTTATTGGTATAAACTTGACGAAATTTTAGGATTTAATTCTTGATCTGATTTTTCATCGCAGAAAGATAATTTTAAGAAAATTTTTAGGGTCTTCAAAATTTGATTAAACTTTAGACAAACAGATTGATATGCGCCGCCGAAGCCGTGGTGAACATTTGGCCGATATTATCTTTCACACATATATAGTAGTTATCGATCAATAAGCATGATTCAATAAAGAAATCGAAATCATTCCAACGCAATAATTTGGCCCACCCTTTACATGCCGTTGGTTTAGCCATATTTGAAAAAAAAATTTATTAGGTGAATGAAATTTACAAAACAATCTGCACAGCGGTTCATATTTAAAATACCTATTAAAATAAATGATATTTTCTGCAATTTAGGAATCATTATTTCGCCTAACATAAGCCTCCAAGCAATATATGACACAGTTTGGGGTTGAAATCAAAACTATTGTGTTATTTGCGTAATTTTTGTTAAGATTGCCAAAACGCTACAAATATTTTAAATTAACTGATATTACTTTGTGATTGCAAGATTCATTTGCAATGGTGATTCCAGTTTCTAGGTTCTGATAAAAAGTGGAATTAAAAAAGTTTCTTAAATTTCAAAATATTCCTAAATTTTTGAAAATGCCATAATACTAAATTTAATAACTTTATAAATTTTTATTCTAAATTTGGCTTCTAAATTTCCGAGGAATAATATCGGAAATCGACCTTAACTTAGAATGTTTATGAATGTTAATCAAAAATTTTACATTTATGTACTGAATTTTGGTTCTAGATTTAATAAAATTCGATAACTTTTGAGCGCTCTTGGGAGTGAAACGGAACTTTTAAAAATTTGATTTTTCATTGATACAATTTTGCAAATATTTTGAGGATTTTTCAAATTTTATAGTTTGATGTAAGCATCGAATTTAAACATTTTGCTCTTTAATTAAACCTTCCACTACTACACCGCCAATTAGACGTTCCTTTTCAATGTGTTTGGTATTGCTAGGCGTTGCTGAACATTTTGATCAACATTAGAAACAAGCTAATCTACTGACCAGATTGAAAGCATAGTATTTGTGCTTTTCTCTCTAGGTTGACAACCAATATAAATTTCTCCAATCAATGAATATGAGTTGGGACGCAGCACATATTTATGCCTTCTTCAATAGTTTGAGGTAACATTTTACCCCATGCATGGACCGGCATCTATTTTGTTTTATCGTACCACAGTGCCTTGAAATGGTCCAATTTCGATTGTGTTTTCGAGGTTAGGTATAATCATATCAGAGAAAAAATTCCTATAAAAGATTTTGATTTAATTCGTATTAATTCATTTTTTATAAGCCTGGAGTAACTTTTTGCCAACTGTTACGTTAGCTATAGTTATATTTCATTCCGAATTGTTGAAATTTAAGAAACTGGTTTTAATTTCTGTCAAATGTTTAAATTCAATTTTATTTGCAAAATTTTGTTCTAGTTCAATCACTTTACAAAACGTGGAAAATTTGAATTATCCCTGTTTGGTGACCAATTTGAGTGTCAACGTACAGAAAATAACCAATCTCTTTTACAGAATGTCACCCTAATTCTCAAATACCATTCTCAAATTTCCAATAAAAGATCATCAAGATAATGACGAAACAATAATTTGAATGGATCATTAAACTTTGTGGTATTGAATTTTATAAAAAATTAGTTAAATTTTTATATTCCCACTTTTAACAAATTTTCCAACATTTTTACACACTGTACAGTGTTCACCAACCAACATAAAAAAAAAATTGTGTTTTCTATATAATTTGTTTTTAAGATTTTCTTTCTTAAATGTATTTTTAATATATACAATTTTTGTACGATCCATTTTTAGCGGTGCCTAGTTATAATATTACATTATTTCTTGTCAATTACGATCGTATACGATCATTTAATAAAATAGTCAGCCAATTGCTGTCGGGTTGTTCAGTCAAGTTCCGACTAAACACGTTTTATTTGTAATTTTTTTTTCTTTAAGGTGAGTTGTGTGTCTGAGAAGAGGAAAATAAATTAATAAAAATTATTAAAATTAAAATTAATAAAATTATTAATGATAAAGTGAAAAATTAATAAGTTTATAAAAAGTGAAAAAAAAAAATTGTGTGTAAAGTGTGAGTTACGAAATAAAAATTCTAAATGGATATTTATATTTTATTTTGGACCAATTCATTCAACTCGCATAAAAGGATATAAGTGATAAAATTAAAGTGCAATTATTATAAGGATTATATTAACCCCTAAAATCGATATGCAAAATAAAAAAAAAACTAAAAATAGACCAAAAATATAAATGAGCTAATCTGGATTACTCCCATAAATCATAAAAAATAAAAAATTTGAAATTTGACACCATCATAAAATAAAAAAATTTCGTTTTTTTTGTTTTTCTTTAACACACGAATCCAAATTTGGTTTCTATCGAAAATTCTATTTCTGAAAATTTTCTGTGCTCTCGATAAACATAAGAAGATGCTAAACTATTTTTAGAGATTTAAATTTTCCGATTTTCTTTTTATTTTTAAATACACCAGATTTTTTATTTCGACTAATTTTTTATGATTTTTTTTTTTTTTTTGATAAATTTTCAGCAGCTTTTAAATAAAAACCTTATAAACCATGGCTGATGATGAGGTGAGGTAGGTATCACTCCAATTGGAATATCCACAATGAAGGAACCAAATTTTTAACGAATTTTTAAATTTCCAGTTTTTTATACATTTCACACCATGATAAAAAAAGGAATTTCAATATTTGAGAATATCTATGTCTTCTACACAAATTTACTCCTTACAATGCAAAGGTAATTGTTGCATGGCTTTATTATGATTGTTTAAAATTGAGTAGTAGTGTAGAAATTTGAACTTTAATTTTTAAAGTATTTAGATTTTTTGCCCTCGTAGTTAGTTACACATTGTATTAGAAATTGTAGAACAAAATGCTTACAAATGACTTAGTAGAAATTTTTGTTTAGTGAGTATATCCAAGAAGATTGGTGTATCATTTTTAGATGATCATATATTTTTTGTGACGTCTGCATGGTGTTTTTTTAAAAATAGTGCTCTAAACTCCTATTTATATGTAAAATAATAGTCAAGCTCTTGGCGCTAACCTCATGTTTTATTGTGTGATCATTTTGTATTTTTTATCTAATATAACGCAAATACCGAAATTCTAATGTCAATTTTTTTATTTTCCTTCACAGAAAAGACGCGTTGAGGAGGTATAAACGGACAAATTAGGGAACAACCTTAATATTGAAATTCTCTGATATTTAGATTTAGATATTTTTTTTGTCTAACCTTCCAGTATAAGACTTATGTATTTTTATGTTATAATAATGTTGTTACTTTTTTTAGGCAAAGAAGGCCAAACAGGCCGAAATTGAACGCAAACGTGCTGAAGTACGTAAGCGTATGGAAGAAGCGTCCAAGGCACGTAAGGCCAAGAAAGGTTTCATGACACCCGAAAGAAAGAAGAAACTCCGTTTGTTGTTACGTAAAAAAGCCGCTGAAGAATTAAAGAAAGAACAAGAACGTAAAGCAGCCGAACGTAGGCGTATCATTGAAGAACGTTGTGGCAAACCAAAAAGCACCGACGATGCCAGTGAAGGTAACATTTTTAAACAAAATATTTTTAAATTATCTACACATTTTCATTAGTCCATTTATCTTATATATTGTATTATAAATATATACAATTTTTTTTAATTCATTTAAAATTCATTATCTAATTCAAACTTATATCAAAACAGACTCACTTAAGTCCATGTTACGTGCATACCATGATAGAATTGCTAACTTAGAAAATATCAAGTTTGATTTCGAATATGTCGTCAAACGGAAAGATTATGAGGTACAACAAATTTAAATAAAGTATCCGAAAAGTATTAACAACTCTATACCTATTATTATTTTAAATTGTGATTGTCTTCTCTTGGCCTATTAGCTATAAAGTTCTATGCGTATATGTGGCATTTTGTCTTATATATTTTGAACAATATATGTTATTTCGTCTAAGCTGCTATATCTAATACATAATTTCGTTCGAGCACCGGCAGGAATACTGACATAATATTTAACAAAAAAAAAAAAAAAAAAACTAATCCTATATTTTTAAAGCATATATTAATAGTAGTATAGAAATCATAAAACATTGCGGTATTTATTTAGATCACATTATTTACCGACTATATTTGTACCCGCGACGTTTTTTTTTATTTAATCGAGACGTCGCTGTATAAAATAGTTGTCATTATTTTTCCGATTTGATTACCACCGATCCGACATAATATGTGGACCTTTGATATATATATCGACCCTCCAATTCTACTTGATTTTCGAAATTTTGCTAGCGAATCGAGTTGATTTGTTGAGTCGAGAAACAAATTAAGTTCCCAAATTCATTATTTTCATATATTCGAGATTATTTATTTTTAAACATTGTGACAGTACCCTACAGCCCGTGTACGACAAATAATGTTTAATTTATTTTAATTTTGCATAGTTTAATAGCTTATTATATATATTTATAATAATTTACATCGTTGAATTGGACAAACAAAATTTTTCTTCTCTCTATTTTATGATTAAGTTTTATTATATACAATATAAACCTAATCTACCTTATTATAGAGGCCCTTAAGACCATCATCAGACAATATCATGAAAAAGTAAACAGACTAGAAGAACAAAAATATGATGTTGAATACGAAGTCGCTAAGAAAGCGTTCGAGGCAAGCGTAATTTTAGATAAACAAAACAAACAATATCCCAAGCTGTACAACAAATCGCTAATTAATAGATTTTTTATTTTATTTTTTTTTTAACTAAATTTTAATAATTTTTTATCCTTCTTTTAAAGTGATATAACCTAACGTTTCAATATATATATTCATATTTATGGTATAAATATCTAAAATTACAATCCCCTATATAGGTTTTCTGGCTCAAATAAAATAGTTTACAATTCAATCGCAACTTTCTTCAATTCAATTACCACATTGATTTTATGAAATGCTGAAAAAGCTGAAAATTCAACAGGAAAAAAATTATAAAAACAATTTTGGGGTGCAAAATACTGGAAATTCTAAAATAAATTACCAGAATCAGAACGATCATCTTATTATATCGTTAATAACTAAATAGTTTAATTTCTGAATCTAAGACTAGAGATTTACGAATCTTTCAAAATTTAAAACCAACCTAAATTTGGTAAATTGGTAATCTAATGATTACATTTTAAAATGGTAGATATTGTAATCTTTCTAAATTCTTTGAAAAATGCAATTTTTCGCAATAAGCTTAAAATCAAAATTTTAAAATTTTAAATTATGGCGAGTAGAACCTAATTTAAAATCTAAACATCTGGTAAATTTAATAAAAGCCACTGTCAATTTTCATAGTAAGCAAGTTTTGACTTTAAAACGATTTTGTAAAGTTACCTAATTTTCAAGAAAGTTCAATCTAAATTGGATTCTCAAATGGAATCTGAGCCCAATTATATTTTGCTCAAAGCAAATTTTTCCACAAAATTCTTTATAAATCAAATTTGTAAAAGTTGCTGATCATGTATAAAAAAAGATTTTATTTGAACTATAGAAAATCAATATAATACGCCGCCATACTTAAATAAATTTTGCGACCACACTACAACAATTGTTATAATTTTTGTTAATTTTTATTTTTTATTATTTATATTAAGCTTACAAGCTTTGATTTTTTTACAAAACGCTTTTATAAATTAATCACGTTTATATACAAAATGTTGTTTTTTGTTTTTGATATATAAAAAAAAATAAATAAAAGCTTCTGGGGGAGACATCAATCGGCCAATAAAATTCTTGGGGGAAATTATATATACGATCAGCAGTGCTACTGGTTCAATACAAATCCGTTGTTAGATTATTTCATTTATCTTTTTATATACATATTTCATATTTTGTTATTATTTTACTAAATTACTATATAATAATAATTAGCTACCCTCAAAGCAATATGTAAGCAGTACTACGATAAGATGTTTATTTTGGAAGGTGAAAAATTCGATTTAGAACGACAGGAAAAAATGAAGAAATTTGAGGTAACCGCAAATCTCCTGTATTTCACACAAAAAGGCTGCTTCTTATATACCTTTGGTTTTTTTTTTTTTGATTTAAATCTAATTATTAATTTTTTTATTTATTTATTTAATAAATTAGAGGTTTTTTTATTTATTAGTTATCCAGTAATTGAAAAATAAAACAAAACCGAAACAAATTTATATTTGATAAACAAAAATACATCCCTCGCACACACATCCTCAATACTTGTACATTACATACGAACGTTGAATACAAGAGTGAAAACATATAGTTTTAATAAATAAAACATCAATATTTAAATATTTCAGTATTTCCAGATTAAATTTAACATTTTGCCGAATTAAACGTTAAGAGTTTATTAATTAAATAAATTTCCTAAACTGAACACACCTTATTCCAAAATAAATTAAACTATTTGCCAATTAAAATGTGAATCAAAATTGCAGATAATTTTTTCAAGTTTCAAGTAAATCTGAAATATTACAAAATTGCCTAAGTAATTTCAACATTTGGCCAATCGAATTCCAACTCAAACTAAATTACATACTTGATATTATTGAATTTAATTGAAGTTAACAATTTGATCGCATTCGTTAAGTATGCAATTCTCTGTTCGGTATTTAATTTAGTTTATTTTGCCAACTTACAGTTTAGAGGGTTTCATTTAGTTAGAAAATTTAGATTACCGCTTAAATTCGCGTAAAATATATTTAACCTAGAAATGCTACAGAAAATAATTAGTTAATAATTCTATAAAAGTAGAACTAAATATTTTATTATTTGAGTTTTGCCATTATTATAAAATGCAGATCAAACAACAAATCCTTTATTTAAAAAAAAAAAATTATCTTGAAAAGTTATCTCTTTTTATTATTTTGTGCCAATCGCAGAAGACTTGCAGGAGATTGTACAAGAATATTTCGACCGAATGTATTTCTGTGAAGGACAAAAATGGGATCTGGAATATGAAGTCCGGAAAAGAGATTGGGAGGTACTGCAAATTAAAAAAAAAAAAAAAATACACACCAAAAAACTACCCACCTCATATATTTCATTTTTTTATAAATAGATTTTTTATAAATTTTTTTAAATAATATTTTGTTAATTTTTTTGTCTAAAATCCTCTAAACACAACATGTTTTTTTAATCAATTATGTTTCAGTTACACAAAAACAAGTTACACTAGACCCCTGGGAAAAAATTACCTAACTTAGCTAAATAGACTTTGATTTTTGAATAGATAAATTAGGTGGGGCCACCACTGTATTGGAATAATTTTATATAACTCGTATTTTTATAACAACATATATAATTTATAAACACCCACATATACACATGTACATATTTCTTTTTAAATTACGTAAAAAATTGCACCCAGGGGTATTTATAAATACACACGAATTACACTACTAAGCAAAAATATCCCATCATCCATTAAACAAAGTTTGATTTTTATACAAAATAATTAATAATTCGTTGTGATTAATCGTAATGTATATAAAATTAATATACTCAACAAACTGCAAAACGTTATAGAGTATATTTAAAAAAAAAAATATTAGAAAGGTACCTCTCTGTCTCTGTCTATATATAGCTACTACCTAGAATACAGTAGATCCTAAATACATAATTATATAAATATTTGTCCAATTTGCAAAAAATGTGTTTACTATACTATATATAATTTATATTATGCTTTTAAATGTGCTTTTATATTTATCTTATATTTTTATTAATTAATTATTATCATGCATGGCTGTTTTTTTATATTTTTAATTATTTAAATAATTAATTTGAAATATAAATCAAAATCCCTAAAAAGCAAAATATTTGTTTCTAAAAATATTTTAAAATTAAAAACAAATTTTTTAAATTAAACCTCGCGTCCCCCAAATTTAAAAAAAGCAGTATGGCACACCAAAACTAAATCAATAAAAATGTTAATTAATAAATTGTTTCGCATAAAATAGATGGCAGTAGCTATTTAAAATTCGCTAGTGTACCTACATACATATATAAAATTTATTTCCTACTTTGTTCATCCCTTGCAACTTATTTTATATGATTATATATACACACAAAAATACACCGAACCTGTATAAAATTTATAATAATCCGTGTGCTAATTATATTTTTATTCATTTAATTAATAATTAATTAATTTTATTAAATTACATTTATGTATATATAATATGCATATATAAATAATTAAAAGTGGTGCAATTTTTTATTATTTATAATTATTATTGTTATTATTAAAAATACATCACACATTTATAATATACATAAAATACGCACATACACAAAATACACTTCCATTATAAAATATACTACTAACCATATCTAGTGCCATACTGTGCAGTACCTTCGTAAATAAAGTTACCCAAAATCTAAATGTTACTCTATATATACGCAGTACACAAAAGTTCCGGAGCCTTTAAATTTTACGTCAGAGATCCCATTATATGTTCAAATAAAACTATATAATTTTCAAACTCTATTCAATTTGACAATATAAAAAATTTCAATTTGATATTATGAAACAATAAAAACTGAATTTTACCCTTTTTATAATTTATTTATGTTATGGTTTGGATTTCTCTAGATGTAGATCGTAGATTATGCGTTTATGTTGATGAAAATTAAATTATTTTTTTTTAGAAACACTGAAGGAAGCCAGTTGTCTCTCCAAAATATTTATAAATAAAATAGTTTAAGAAAGATATCTAATGCATGGTACAAATATCACAAAATAAATGTTGAAACATTTCTAATTTATATTGTATATTTTGCATCATGTTTTATATTTTAAATATCTGTTTGTGTTATGTTTTGTTGGTGTATGTACTTAATTAAATGTTTTAAATCCAAGTTTCCTATTTAATTATTTATAATTTATTATATGTTGCATTATTTATTATTTATATGCTTTAAATGTCAATTAATTAATTTTCATAGTTATTTCTCTACTAATATAACCACTATTTATTTAAATATTTTTGATTGTTAAAAAAAAATTGTTTAAACATTATCTATTGATATTTTTAAGCAATTGTATTTTTTGTTTTTTTTTTTGTTTACTTTACATTTTAAATTAATTATGCCTTTTTCTCTCTAATCTCTCTAAACATTTGTGTTACGCCTATTAGATCTCAGACCTCAATGCTCAAGTGAATGACCTCCGAGGCAAATTGTGAGTTACAGTGTATTAACTAGTCGATAATATTTGGTATTAATACAATTTTTTTGATATAGCGTCAAACCAACATTGAAAAAGGTATCCAAATATGAAAACAAGTTCGCCAAACTTCAAAAGAAGGCTGCCGAATTCAACTTCCGTAATCAACTCAAAGTTGTCAAAAAGAAGGAATTCACCTTAGAAGAAGAAGAAAAGGAGGTAAGTTCGAATTTTAATACTTAATTAATTTAAGTTATTTAATAAATAGGTATATTAAATCCTGTTTAACCAATATATTTTATGCTGCTTACAAATGGTCAATGCCTAAAAAAAAGGCAACTTCACATCGAATCCTGATATTTAAATTAAATCGTTCGTTTTTCAATTCAATTTCACATCGAATCCTGATATTTAAATTAAATCGTTCGTTTTTCAATAATTCACCACACTTATATCTTGTTCGGGTGAACATAATGTGATGTAGTGGTTTTGTAAGAACGATCCTACTATGAGTGTTCCTGTTGGCGAAAACTTCCAACCTAATGGTTTGATATTTATCGTACCATATATAAGTAAGGCTTTGAATTTTTAGTTTAATAAAAGAAATTGCAGAATTAGCTATTCTCGTCAATTTTCTTATAATTAATTTAATGATACTAGCCCAGCACAAAAAAAACAATTTCGGTATAAAACGAAAACCAAATGACGTTTAAATGTCAAAACCTTCTGCACTACACTACAATGGTGTTCACGTGGAGCGTAGTGCATTTTGAAATTTATGCATTTTGAAGTGGAGTTGATAAACTGCTCCATTGTAATTTATTTGATTTTTACATGGCGGATTTTCAAATTCACTTCGCACACTCCACGCAAACGTGATATTGGTTTGTCTATCTTTCTAATTGGATTTGCAACGTAATATAACAACAGTCATTTTTCAAGATCCAATATTCTAATTTTTTAATGTTAATTTACTCCCATCATCCAGTTACGAAGGGAAAAAATTTAGCCGTTTTGGAAGTTGGCATACGTTAAACAGGGTTTAAACAAAAAAATTATATAAATCTACATACACTTATGACATGAAATACAATTAAAAAGTTCAATTCGATTAGTAACGAATAAAGATTAATATTTCAAAAATTCTACAGGACCAAAAGAAAACGGAAGCTAAAGCTGATTGGATTAAAAAGTAGACTTTAAAAAACAACTTATTTTGTTTTGATTTTTGATAATTATTTATCTCATTTTTTGTAATTTTGTTCTCCATTATTATCTTTTTGAAATGTCTACTTTTTATAATAAATTAACTTCTTCTATATTCTTCTTCTTTTTGTTTAAAACAAAAATAATATTCCAAAAAACTAAAAAATATTTGGTAAAAAATTCCTAAAGGTGAGAAATAAATTTTATCAATTTACAATGTTTATCGTTAGTGATGCACACCACAAACGCACCTCACACTGAACCCCTTTGTTGATGTATATTCCAAAATTGTAAAAATTTAGACTGCACTGTAATTTTATTTTGATATGCATGCAAGCGATCAGCTAGATCTAAATTTGTAAACGAAAATATGTAGAACAAAATTTATTTTTTTTTTAATCTAAAAAATGTAGAATTAAATGTTAAAGTTATAAATTACTAAATAAATTTGTGTTTTATAATAAATTTACAGAAAAAACCAGACTGGTCCAAGGGTAAACCAGGTGATGCTAAGGTAAAGGAAGAAGCTGAAGTTGAAGCATAAACACCAACAAACTTAATGTTACACTCATATATTTATATATATATATATATAAAATGCATATATTATTTAAAATATAATTTTAAATTTATAAATTACATAAATACACACAAAAAAATACACGTATAACATCAAAAATCTTCTTTCAATTCAAAACAACAAATGTTTACTAATTAATTTGTATATTTTATTTTTTATATAAATAATAATGAATAATAATAATAAAATAATATCCACCCACACACTATTTAATTAATTATTATTATTAAACTTTATAAAATTATTTTTTAAAATAAAATTTATGTTATAAACATCTGAAAACAAAACCAAAAAAACCAAAATATTTTTTTTTTTTTACAAATACACAAAATACACTTTTACACTCTTCTTCTATTTTCTGTATATCCCAATTTTACACTGACATATTTGTACACCAAACACATTACACGTTTACGCAAAATACACGATACTCTGACATGCATGCCAACATAAATATTTACATAATTTTCAAACCTATTTTACACACAAATTTTTCACTTATCAACTCCAAAATATTCTCACACACAGCCATACTCAAAAAACACGCAACAAATTATTTTTAATTATTTTTATGTTTAATTGTTTAATTTAATGATTAAATAAAATAAAAACAATAAAATTATGTGTAAAAATTATTTTTAAAATGGGGTACACATTCTCTTCGACAGCAGAGAATAAAGCCCACTATTTTATATTTTTGTGTCTTCGTTACTTTATTTTTGTTCGTCGATTTTTTGTGAATTTAAATACTTTTGTGTTTTAAAAACAATATTTTCATGAGTAAGTCACAATAATCATTTGATGTTTATCGCTTAACGTTGTATCACATCATCAAACTATACATAATTATGATGACATACTTTTTTTAAATAAAAAATACTAAAATACTACCAAAGACTACGTTTTTGTTGTATACAATATTTTTTTTATTTACACTTAACACAAAAAATAATAAAACTATTTAATTTTATATGCTTATTTATTTTATAATATATAAAATATATAATTATTAAAATACTAAACATTGTAGGAAGGAGACGATGCGGCAGCGGCAGCAACAGCAGCACCTGCGGCCGGAGCAGCACCCGCAGCCGCACCAGCAGCCGCACCTGCTAAAGCTTAATAAATTATCTAAAACTTCTACCAAAAATTTAACAAATTTAAGAAATAATCACATTATTATTTACTCTTATTATATTAAATTATTTATTTTTAAATAAATAATCTATATAATAAAAATTAAATAAAAAGATATTTTTGTAATTTTTACGATTATAATTAAAATATAAAACCTAATTTTTCTAAACAAATAATCGTGATTTTGCTTTATGTAATTTAAAAAAAAACATAACAAATTAAATTAAAAAAGAAATCGATAAATATTTGAAAAAAAATATCCAGCTAATTAATAAAATATTTTTACATATTTGCATTTTTATTTTATAGAAAAATATATTATATAGAGTACATAATTTATTATATTTAATTTACCTAATCATATTATCAGGTTTCTTGTCTAATTTCGGAATCTTTCATTTTGCATGTAGGTTAAAAAAAAAAATTAAAAACTGCTTACCAGAATATACCCCAAATTAATTTATTATTCTTTATCACAAGTGAGTGAAATATTATAGGGAAATTTCTTTATCAGTTCCTCGTTTATTAAATAGGTTGCTAGCCCTTTATCTTTTATTGAATTGATACGTGACATCATTGTGCCCAATTCTCGAATTGAACGATGCTAGAATAAAACAAAATCTACTAGTTAGCTATGTTTAGTAAAAATATTATCTAATTTGTCAAAATATTGGTTAATTTTAAAAAAAAATCGACAAATAAAGTTCATGTTTAACCGTTGAAGTATGCAAACGGATCCTAATAGATTTCTAGGTTGGTGTTACGGTTACCTAATTTTAAGCATTCCTTTTATGCTTCTCGTAAACTAATCGATGTTGCTTAATAGCCTACAAATTCCTTCTTAAACTAGCGCCACATCCATCCATGCATCGTCAAATTTAAATTTCTTCCGTTATATAATAAATTAATCAATTTTTTCACATTCCCGAAACTGCAAACAACATGTCGCAATCTCAATTAGAAGAACAATTATTAAATGTTCTGATGTAGTAGTACATGGTACTTATGACTATTAAAAAGTATAAACAACCAACCAACCAAAACTAAGCCTTATATGAACTCCCTGAATTTACACCATAGATGGATTTGCATCAGAATTTTAATTGGAATTGATTGCAGAAATTTAGTAAACTTTTAAATAATTGGTAAAAGTGCCAGAATAAGAAATTAAATTCGAGAATGACTTGGAAAAATATTAGAAAATTAAAGAAAATTACAATAGAATTTTCTGACGTAAATCAAGATTTTCTGACGTAATTTTCGAAATAGATAGATGATAAAAGAAACATAAAAAAATCCAAAACTGAAAATATTTTTCATTTTATAGATTTAAAAATTTACGAAATTTTTACACTTTCCAACAACCCGGCCATTTTTTGGTAAATAAGGCCCAGGGAAATTTTTTTGTTATTTATAAATAAAGCCCGCTACAGCAAAACAATAAAACCTACGGAAACTACTGAATTTTCACGATCAAAATACCTATATTTTCTATAGTATACTATGCTAGTATAGCACCAGAATTATTAAGGGAAAAATAGCAAAACTCTTTGCAAAAAACGAGATTAGCTAAAATCGAGGTTGACACACTAGGACTGAACTAAAAAAACTCACTAAATCCGTTTTATTAAATGGCAATATCTCTAAAGCATAAGATCGCCGCAACAAAATTTTGCCTTCAATCGAGTTTAAACGAATTTTCGCCTAATACTGTTTCTATATACCATGTAAAAATCTATCAGAACCTAAAGACATTTTTATTTCTATGGGATAAGGTTACGTGTAGTAATTATCCGGACATTTCTATCAGCAACCGAGAAAATATTTTTGGAGCTTTCTTCCTAGAAAATAGAAACCAACACTACTTCTTGTTTCCTTAAACAGGACCACACACTGAGACTAAATAAAAAATGTGTTTTGATTGTTTTGAAACATATTGGCTAAGGGGTCATCCATAAATGCCATCCTCTTTTAGGCGAGGATGGTATCGGCTACTGAAGGAGGAGGGAAGATTTTATCAAATATGACGTCACGCAATTAAGCATTATTTTAACTGACAACAATTTGATATTCAAATAAACTATTATATATGGTGGGCTAAAAAAAGATCACCTATTCTATTTTAAATATTTTTTGAACCGAGGCCATGAAATAAAAACAGAATATTAAAGGTCATTCAATTCCCAATCAGAAATATTTTTTGCCCTACTCTAATTTGATTCGTGCGGCGGAGTTGAAATGAAATTGACACAATAAAAAGGAAATTCACATTTTCGCTGATGATCCAAATTTATAGAAATAGTCATTTATTGTGGGTACAAATAAGTTTTGAGAGTTTTTTTATGTGAATACATCCTTAGCGGGGGTGAGTCAAAAATTTCATGTAAAAAAAGGAACAGAAAATCCGGTACGACCGAAATTACAAATTATACGAGAGAAACGAACACAAAATGCACCGAACTTGCATACTATATAATTCAAATTACAATTTCCGTCAGATTAAAATGAAAAGGCACAAAAATTATGCATGTTTAGTGTAAGTGATTCAAAAAACTGAAATGAAAGTACGTTAAACAAAGACAAATGTACCCATACTTTAAAGCTGAATTCACCAGATTTGTCCATTGAGCTCGCCAAGAAAATGACAACTTGACGGAGTTAAAAAACCGAGTTAGAAATATGTTATCTCGCTGGACACAAAATTTCAGGCATACCAACATTGTTTTTCTTTTTCCATTCTTATTTTAGGTTTTGCTAATTCTGAAATTTCTAAAAAAAAAAGCAAGATAACATATTTTTAACTCGGTTTTTAACTCCGTCAAGTTGTCATTTTCTTGACGAGCTCAATGGACAAATCTGGTGAATTCAGCTTAAATATTAAATCTGTGGTCAAAAGGTAAAACATCTTATTTCAAGTTTCAAAATTTTTTTAGAGAGTTAGAAAAAGTTGAATATTATATTCATTTTTCACTTATGTCGACTAAAGTTGCTATAAATTTGCGACCAAAGCCTTTGGCCACAAGGTGTTACCACTTAAGTTAAACTAAGTGAGGTTAGAAAAGAGATAGAGCACGTTGAATTTTAAAAAAGGTAAAACAGCTTAAGTCGACTTAAGATAGTTTACCTTTTGAGCACAGAACATCTTAGCGAACTGTGAAAATGGCACTTATTCGTTGATACACATGATAAACCAATTTAAGAGGTATGATCAAGCGCATGTATTGCTATCTCTTTCACTTAAAAAGTACGTCATTCGGTGATCGGTGCAAACGTTTTTTTTATAAACGCTAGTTCATAGCAAACAAAAACAAATCGAATTGTTTTGCGGCGATAGTTTTTGTGAAAATTTTGTGAAAACAACGAAGCCTCGTGATTTTATTGCACCGAATGACGACATGCGCAAGAAAAGACGAATTTGAAACAGCTGTTAATCATACCTTTCAATTGGTTTATCATGGTTGATACATAATAAAATAATAATTTTGTAATTGTTTAATCGGTAATACGGTATGCTATGTTTAGTATTGTTCATGCTGTTGCTGAGTTTGGTTATGC
This sequence comes from Tipula helvola, assembly GCA_963556165.1. Taxonomy (NCBI): domain Eukaryota; kingdom Metazoa; phylum Arthropoda; class Insecta; order Diptera; family Tipulidae; genus Tipula; species Tipula helvola. Next base: position 394,537,139 of record OY744482.1, read on the forward strand.
GGTGCATAAAGGAAACAAAAACTATCATAGTGGTAAACAGATTCGAATGCCATTTTCTAAAGATACGCGCAAGGAAGAGGCCGCAGGGAGACAAGCTACTGTCTTTCCAGCTGCTATGACTTTACAGTCAAAATAGTGCCTTTGTCAAATAGAACCGCCCTATTTCATTTAGTCAATCAAATCAGCGATGCCACTTTGCTTTGTTCACCTGGTTTGCCGTGACCATTCACAAAAGTGTAAATATGAAATCTTCAACAATTTTTGTGTATAAGTAATGGTGAATTTTAAAGCAGTCAGGGCAGATTTAGATGATTAACTTAACAGAACTGTACTTTGCTCAAGCTCACCAAGCCATTGCTATACTGAAATATAGTTGGTTATAAATTTCAATTTTCAATTAAACAATTAATGTCGGTAAGATTCATCCTCCAAATCCATAATAGAATCACTTGTTGACATTTTAAACCAAAATTGTACCGTAATTTAAATACTGAGCGAACAGCAGCCGTCTATCTGCATTGATTTCTCAGGCCCATCGAAGAGACTTGAAATGATTCAATAGTTAAAGGTTTACACATAATTCTTTTGCTAGATGAGCGTGAACTCACCCGTTGTTTTTTTTTTTATAACTTCGAAGCTTTATTTAGAGAAATTGGTACATTTTATTCAAAGTATTGTACACCGTTAGCTACGACTTTTCCCCATCTTTCAGGCAGCATACGTATTCCGCGCGAAAAATTCCTTGTCTTTTGAGGCGATCCAAGAATCGACCCAAATGTTAGCTTCTTCTGCTCGGCCAGGCCATGAGTCCTTGACGACTTTTGCAACATGTAGCGAGCGTTGTTATGCTGAAAGATCCCTTTGTCATGTCTTTTGGCATATTGTGGGCGTTTGAGCTTGAATGCTCGGCTTAATTGCTTTAACTGCTGTTGATAACGTGCTCCAGTGATGGTTTCGTTAGGCTAGAGTAGCTCATAGTAGATCACTCCGAATTGATCCCACCAGATGCACAGCATTAGCTTGTTGCCATAAATATTCGGTTTGGCTGTTGAAGTTGATACATGACCAGGCTTACACCACGATTTTCTGCACTTTGGGTTGTCGTAATGGATCCACTTTTCGTCCCTCGTCACGATTCAATGCAAAAAATCCCTTCCGATTTTGTTTTTGGAGCAGTTGTTCGCACGTGAAAAAACGGCGTTCGACGTCTCTTGGCTTAAATTTATAAGAAACCTAATTTCCTTGTTTTTGCACCATACTCATGGCCTTTAGACGGTTTTCAATCTAATCATAAATAATATAAGAATTTATGAGGTTTTTATGACTAATGGAAGCTACTTTCTTATTTTTTTTCGATTACTTTGCATCCATGTGTACTTTCCCTTTTAATACTATAATATTAATAAAGTACTATAAATAAAACAAAATAAGATAAGGTGGAAAGGCAACGTGTTTAAAAATCAAATATTGTCCCCTTTTGTAATTTAAATGATTTAAATGTTCCAATAAGACATTTTTGGTTAGTAAGTATAGATCGATTTATTTATCGCCTTGTAACTAATGCAAAAATTAAATTTCCGTTTATCTTTGTAAAATATTTGTAGTTTATTGTTTTTTCCATTACAAATTGATTATTTATCGTGCAGTAATTACTAATATATCTTTATTTTTCAATAAAAGTGTTTTATTTTGATATTACATCCCAAAATACTTTCGAAGCTTTAATTTCGCTTTTCTCAAAAAGGATTTTTGTAGCTACGTAAAACATGTTTAGTGCGACAGTATTGTTATCTTCACTCTTTGATAAGCATATCAAATTGGCAATTACCACTACTGCGTCTTGACATTTTACACGACAATTTTTTATTCTCACAAATTGCTAGTAAGAATATTATATAAGAAAGTCAAAAACTCACCTGCTCCTTTAAAAAGTACCCCAAAAAATCCTCACTATCAAAAACGTCTAACTTGTGGGCGACAGCTCTCAAATGATACAATTTTCGGCCTAAATCCATTTCCATTTCCAATGAATCACATAGTGCCTCATCAAAATCACACCACTGCCATTTAAAACGTTCCCCCGGCTCCACGATTCTAATTTGGCCAGCTCTATAATTTTGATAACAAATAAACTTCGTCGCATGTTCATTCTCTTCCAGGAACATGGCATAAAAATATCCGGCACATCCCAAGTAACCAACATCGATACGAGAAAAATATGCGTGCATTGCTAGGTAAGATTTTGCAGCGTGTAATTCTAAATTAATTTGGTCGTTTACCAATTTTTCAACTTCAGGATTATATAGTAACTTATATTTATTATGGTCATCAAAAACATTTTTAGAATTGTTAGAATTATGGCGAATTAATTTATATAATATATTCGAATTTAAACGTTTATTTAATATTACAAAACTGCGATGTAACGCCATTAAAAAATATAAACACGAAATAACGTGTTTGCTGAGTTTCGTTTGAAAATGATCTATATTCCGCATATTATACATCGGGCAGCACTATTTATGAGGTTGACGTTTGACGTAAAACGATATATACTAGAATCTCACTACAATACTAGTACATTACAAGGGATTATTAATAAAATTTGAACAATTAATACATAAATAATAATGGAGTTAAACTACAATAATAATAATGTAAATTGGGTAATAAATAGTAAATATCTTTCTGTATCAAAAGACGAGATATTCGACGAAGACGATCTCATTGAATGTGTTGATGAGGAGCAACCATTGGATGATGGAACTGAAAATATAGAAATTGGTGAATTTTTAGATAATAATTCATATTTAGATGATAATACTATAAACCATGAAATAGAGTTATCCGATGGCAGCGTTATTGTTTGGAAATTTGTTGCTAACCAGGTCGTACAACCAATGGAAACAATCAGACCTGAGATTGATGTCAACAAGGAACCAATGGACGAAATTAAAACGAATACTAATGAGACTTTTAATGTGGTCCTCTTGAATGGAAACAAATATTATCCTTGTTCGTTCGAGGGATGTAGAAAGTGCTTTAAGACCATAACACAATATAAAGCTCATATGAAAGTTCACACTGGTGATAAATTATTCAAGTGTATTGAATGCGGAAAGGAATTTCATCGAATGTTCAGTCTTACTACACATACACGCGTACATACGGGTGACCGACCGTTCCCTTGTAAATGGACTGGATGTGATAAAAGTTTTAAATCATCTAGCGACCAACTAAAACATTTAAGAACCCATACTGGGGATCGTCGATATAAATGCACCTTTCCCGAGTGTTTTAAACAGTTTACCACGGCCTGTAATCTTAAACAACACACAGTAACTCATACTAGAGAACGGAATTTCTTATGTAGCGTTTGTAATAAATCATTTCTACGTCTGGTCCATCTACAGAGCCACGAACGTATTCATCGGGGCGAAAAACCATTTAAATGCGAAATTTGTTTACGGACATTCACCGAATACTCGTCCGCATTCAAACACAGGCGGGTCCACGAGGAATGCAACCTAACATGTAATTTCTGTCAGAAATCTAATTTTAAAAATGTAAGAATAGTATTACCATAGACATTCATACTAGATTTCTCATTTCATAGTAGCTAAAGGAAAAAAACAAAAACTTCTGATAATTCCAATGTATCGTTGTGTTGTGTATTTTATAAGGCAATGATTTTAGAATGCGTTGCAAATATAATACGTATATGCAATACACCGATAATATTTGAATGGAAAATTTTTGTTTTTATTTTCTGTTTTTAGTCAAATGAGAGATCTATTATGATTGTCTATGGTATTACTGTTACAAGACAAGGAAGCTAATTTAATAAAATATTCGTTTCAGGAACATAATTTACAAGCGCATATGAAACGTATTCACCCTGAATATGAGGATTTACTTCACTCGAACGATTTGGATCTGAACAACGTCAAATTTATCGAAATTATTGAATAAAACATGTTAATTTTTTAAAAACAAATTATTATATTTCACTATCTGAGTTATACTCGGCCCATTTTTCATCATTCAAATTCACTGGACTCCCTTCCAGCTTCTTCTTCGTTAAATACTTATTGAATTGTGGCCGAATACTAATAAACTTGGCAATTTTAGCTTTAAACTGCTTCCACGTCTCTTGATCATAGTTTTTCCTATCCTTGGTCATCTCTTTGTAATTCCGACCATATTTATTCATAAAATATTCCAACTGTCTAACTTGATTTTTGGGTAGCCGGAAATTACTTGGCCGATACTCTTTTGCGTCACGTTCCATTTTGTCCACAACATATTGTTTTTCAGCTGGTGCTGGTGGTTCAACTGCTTCCAGTTCCTCTTCAACGGCAATTCCATTAATAATTTTAACAAATTTCAAGCGATCCTGTTTCGAAGTTGGTGGTTTAATAGTTTGATTCGCATCTAAACTAAGACCCATTGAAGATATATTTTTTGCAATACTTTTCTGTTCTTCCCATTCTTTGCGTAGCTCTGGACTGCAAATTAGAAAAGTAAAACGTTAGTCATAATTATAACATTAATGCAGGATAATACTAAAATAGAGTTATACTTACTCTTTGATGGCCCCGGTACTTTCGATTGTTTTTCGTAGGCGCTTACGATTAACGTTATGCCTGAATTTTTTTTGTTTACGTAATTTCCTTAATTTTGGCATATTTTTTACGAATTTTTACTTCAAGAACTGTGTGGATAGGGAAGTCTCACCTAGTTCGGCCAGTTGTTTATTTTGAAAGATGTCAAAAAGCACGCTGCCAAGATATTTGTGGTTTTGACAGGTTTCGGTCGATTTATGACGTACTGATGACATATGAAAATGTGTCCCTCTGAACAAGAAAAGTGATTCGCAAAAAACTTATTGGGCGTTTTCCTTTGTTCATTCTAAATTAGGAATCGAATATTAAGCATATTTTCTTGAGAAAAATTTAATTTGAATTATTTTGAATTTTATTACTTTTCAAGGAAACAGCCATGCTATATTTAATTCATTATGAAAAATAGCCAACCATTCGAAATACATTTTTGTATGAAAAAACATCTAGTGGCCGGTATTAGTACAAATAATTCGATTAACATTTTAAATAAATTAAATGTTTCAATTTTCAATGCAAATGTTGTTGTAATCTCGGAGTATTCCGAAATAATTGATCTATTTTAATCGATATTGACGATTGGACTGTCATGATTTGGCATGCAGAGCTTAGGGTTTAATTTAATTCCGATAGTTTCACTCTCCATATGTTTTATATGGAGAGAAATGCAGAGCCTAGGGTTTATATTATTTCCGATAGGTATCGCATTATGCAGTTTTCCAATCGTCAATTGGTATTATTTTATTTCAACCTTTTATTCGCCTTTTAACGCGGAGTGGCTGACATCTAGCAGATTATTCGAGAACTAGAGCCAAAGGGGGCCAAACGTCAACAAAAAAAAATCACATATGTATAGCTCAGTGATTTTGTTTCTTTATTTGTGTTTTTTACCGGGTTTCCATCGTCAATAGTATAATAGCAAAATAGTATAATACTATTATACTATTTTTCCTTATCGTGTTTCCATCATTTGGAGTGAAGTTAAAATCGTTTTAAATTTTTGTATGGGAACTTGGGCGCAATTCATTATTTTGATAGCGCAAAATTATTAAAATTCATAATTTATGCATATTTATAATCGATGAATATTACTTGAAGTATATAATAGAAAAAATATTAAAAACACACTACGACCGCAGCACTGACCTATACACTGCCATGTTTGCACTGTTAAAATTATAATTTGCTACCTATTATATTTTTGATAGCTAGTATAATGAAATATTATAATAAACTATTATACTATCAACTTCGGGTTTCCATCGTCATAGTATAATAGTATAATACTATTATGCTATTATACTATGACGATGGAAACCCGGTATATGATTTTATTAGTAAAAATGAAATGTATCGAGTATGTATGAGCAACCGCAAAAGTAAAAGAAAATGTATAGTGTACCAAAGTTCAGTACTTATTGTGACAAACTACGCACAGATTATAAACGCACCTTTCCTTTTGAACAAATTTAATTGATCTGAAATAAACAAAATTATATTATTATAATATACATTTGAACGTAAATAAAATAGGTTTTACGTATTAAATTATTGTAAAATAAAAATAGTTTATCAATAATACTTCCATTACACCATTTACCAAAGCATTTTGACATATGACCCCATTTAAAGCGGCGCTTTAAAGGCCAATAGGGGTAGAATAATTCTATTCCATTTACTGTTCTTGGCCAAAATTCTTGCGCACGTATTAAAACCACATACATACATATGTACATATTATTTTTAAATTCGATTACATACATTGGGCGTATCCAGCACACAGATATCTACTTTTGAGATATTCTCAAATGTAGAATAGTCTCAATTGTACACTGCCAAATGTGCTGGACGTGAAATCTACATATTAGTTTTTGATTGTGTTTTAGATTATCTGTATAATTACCTTCATTGTTGTAATGATCAATTATTATTTCGTCCCTCTAGTAATGAAACAGCGTATAAGAAAAATAGTAGTTTTAAAATAACTCGCATTAAAATGTTTTTTGAAAAAACTTTTTGAAATAAAATATTTTATTTTATAGAAAATTTAATTTTCTATGAAATAAAAGATTTTATTTTAAAAAGTATTTTCAAAAAACATTCAAATGCGAATTATTTTAAAACACCTATTTTTCTTATACGCTGTTTCATTACTAGAGGGACGATTTATTTTATAATTTCAATTTAATTAAATTGATTCGAAAGATTTCAAATGTGCATAATGTGCCGTTGTCTTTCTAATATGTACTATTGTACTCGTATAACAAAATTTTACCGACCAAACGGCGCAGTGGTTAAAGCTACGGCGGTTGGATCGGGAGGTACCGGGTTCGAATCCCTATAGGGTAGGGGCGGGATGCAAAAGGGATTTTTCATCATCTGATTTCGATCGGTGATGACGATGAACACATCTATGACCCTCTGTTGAGAGTGCGGAATCCATGGGCCGACCCACCCACCTTTAATGTCAGTACTATAGGCTGGCATGAAGCAATGCAATGTTGCAGGTGGTTTAAACAAAAACGGGTCTATAGCCGTACGTCCTCGAGTTGGCTTGGCAACGGCGTAAGGTAGGACGTTAAAAGTTAACTGCGAAAGAGTTGGGAGTGCCTAGAGCCCCAGAAAAAGATTGCAGAGATAGAGACAAAAAAAAAAAATGTTGCATTACAAATGTCAAAAATAAAGCGAAGATACAAATCAAGAAATATCTACTCAAATGTAGATTAAATTTTTTTGCCTCACTAAATAGTGAGAATATCTACATTTTTCTAGTGAGATATTTTGCATCCAGCACGTCATATGTGAGATATCTACTTTTTTAGTGAGAAATCTATGTGCTGGATACGCCCAATGTTTAAAATTAATAAACATATGCCCAGTTTTCTGGGTGACTGCGGTAGTATTTTTGGTTGTTTTTTTGATTGTGAATTCAAAAACTTATCGATTTATATCGACATCGAAATTTATTTTGACATTAGAAATTATTTAACGTATTTTGGAACTGTTTATTGCGCGCAAATAATATATATATATATGTATATATGTATATAGATTTAATTAAAATTTTTCGAGATATTTTTACGTAAAATATTTATTCATAAATTTCAAAAAACGATGAAATACAAAACGTTCAGTTTGCAAAAACTAAATTTATTTTAAGTTACCTCGCCAACATACTTATTTAAATAAGTATGTCTAAATAAATAATTATAACTTTCGGAAAGGGCCTATATTAAATAATTTCCTGTACTGCCACCATTGACCCTATTCTGGTAATTCCCGGCGATTAGGGAATATTTTATTTTTACAGCAGTTATTTCCCAGATAAATTTTTCCAAGTTTTTATTCCCCATTTCCAAAAGTGTATTCTGGCAATTCTTCTTCTTCCGCTGGCGCTACATCCCATGAAGGAATTTGGCCGCCTCAACGATGCTCCTCCAAATAATTCGATCCGCTGCAAGAGAACGCCAGACACGGTGATCGACTGTGTATAGGTCCCTCTCAATATCATCCATCCATCGGGTAGGTGGTCTCCCACGAGGTCCTACTTTCATTGGTGCCGACGCCAAGGCCTGTTTAGTGGCCCGATTTTGTGAACGAAGTACGTGCCCAAGCCATACTAGCCTTGACGATTTAGGCTCTCCGGGCGGTTTAGGCTGAGTACGTTCCATGTTCCAAATTTAAAATCGTTGTCCTTATATCATGTCAGAGGTCGTTGTTGTGGATCCAAAAATATCCGAGGCTCATGTTGAGGTTTCGTTTCGTAACAAAAGAAGTTTTACAGGTTGGGCTGTTAACCCAACGCCAACCTCCTGTAGAAGGATCACAGCCCTCACACTTTAACCTACTCTTTCAACAGAGTAGTTTCTAGTGGCCGCCACGAAGAGGCAGTGTGAGCACTTGCTGAAGTTGTATGCAGTTACGGCACATGAAGCGAGTCTTGTGTTTATCCCCTGCATACACAGCAGCCTGACCACCTATTCTGGCAATTGGGGAATAAATATACAGGGGAAATAAATTTAGTTGTACGTGTTCTCCATGGAATCACATTAAAATAAGTAAAGATCCGCGAAGGACTCTTACAAACAATATTAATATGATTAATTATTAATATCAACTAGAGATAGACAAACATTTTCGTTAAGAAATTGATTCCCCATCAATTCGTTCATAAAATAGGTATGGAAGGACAAACGTCAAAACTGCTGTAATTGGGAATAATTTTTTCCCAATAAATTTTTTTGCTCAAACACCAGAATACACTTTGGGGAAAAGAGAATAATACTGCAACTGCAACAAAATTTAAAATTTCTATTCCCCGAGAATTACCAGAATAGGGCCACCCCACATGTGTATGTATTTCAATCACAGAGTTGACAGTGAATTTTAACATTGTTCTGCCAGTTTGGGTTAATTGAATGATTTCAAAAAAAATTCCCCACAGTGGCCTTATTCTGGTAATTCCCGGGGAATAGGGAATATTTTGTTTTTACAGCAGTTATTCCCCAGATAAATTTTCCAACTTTTTATTCCCCATTTCCAAAAGTGCATTCTGGCAATTGGAGAATAAATATACAGGGAAAATAAATTTAGTTGTACGTGTTCTCCATGGAATCACATTAAAATAAGTAAGATCCGCGAAGGACCCTTACAAACAATATTAATATGATTAATTATTAATATCAACTATAGAGAAATACAAACATTTTTGTTAAAAAATGTATTCCCTATCAATTCTTTCATAAAATAGGTATGGAAAAATAAACGTCAAAACTGCTGTAATTGGGAATAATTTTTTCCCAATAAAATTTTTTCTCAAACACCAGAATACACTTTGGGGAAAAGGGAATAAAACTGCTACAAAATTTAAAATTTCTATTCCCCGGGATTTACCAGAATAGGGCCACTGTAGAATTTGTTTTACATTTTTTAAGAAAAGCCAACAAAAGGCTTAACCACATAAGAAAATTGAATTGTAAGCGGTTTCAATCAATGAGATGAATGAGACTGTAATCATGGCAAAATTTGTTCAATCTTTATAATTGATAATGATAAAGAACAAATTATTCGATGACGAATCCCGTAATCTCGCCTCACCAAAAACATAAACTTGATCAATTGAAAAGCTATATAATTGTTATGATGATTCATTTCCGTTTTATATAGATAATATGAACTTCTTATTAAGGTTCAATAAATTAATCAAATATAAGTGTATAAAGTATTTAGTACATATTTTCTGCATTCTTGTAGTTTCCGTCTAATTCTTTATAGTCGCGATTGCTAAATACTCACCATTTAAAGTAAACGGTATCTCTCTGTACATAACACAGACATTGTTGTTAAAGAAAAATATCTTTTTCATTCAAATTTTTATAATTCTTCAATAAGCAGTGAAACCTGCACAAATTTATTATTTTAACAAGAGTCGATCGCGGTTTCAATATCATCATGGTACTACTGTATATTTTATTCCCACATTCACCAAAAAAGCAGCTCAACACAATGAAAATAAAAACTAAAAAAAAACTCAACAGAACTACGATTTTATTATTGAACAGAAAAATTAAAACTTTCATTAATTTTTTTTTTGCTTTTAAAGTTTAGTTTTCTGAATAACTGGAATGTGACAGCGATAAAATATGTTGATTTAAAATAAAAACTAGTGTTAAACTAAATATATAAATATAATTAATAATTTTCTAAATTAATTAACGTTAAATTAAATAATTAAGAAAAATGTTAAAATATTCTGTAATAGTGTATTGTAGTATTCTAGTAATTTTTAGTATATCATTAACAAATGGTAATTAATAATTTAATAGGGATTTCTTTTATTATTTATTCCTATTAGGAAAATTTATATCGGGTTCGTCGCTTGTGACATTTCCAAGTCTTTTGAATTTCTTATTATTTTTTAATTTTTTTTTTGGGTCAATATTGTATGTGTATATGTTGTGTTACTGTTTTTGTGTTATTTTTTATGTGTTTAACAGTGATTATATTTACGATTAGTGTTTACCTTGAGCACTATATATTTGCATACTCTAACTTTGTTTGAAAATTCTGAGAAATGTTTTTTTTAATGATATGAACTATGAAATATTATGTGATAAATGTACAAAAGTTTTGGATAAAAATGAGTATGCTGAAGAAATTGTGATTCATTGGGTTGAATAATTTTTTTTATGAGTCACTCAATATATTAATCATAAATAAATCAAGTGTTATTATTTCCAATTCTTTATATTGAAAAGTTGTATGACCGTCTAACTAAACTCAGCTGTAATATGCATTATTAGTTTGGAGTAAAATTTGTTTCAAGCCTATAGTATTTAGTATACTGCATCCGCATTACGTGTTTTCGAATTACATTGAATTTTTTTTTTTAGTTTTCTAGCAAATATTTTCATTTTGTTTACTGTATTTAATATATACCTATATAGTAAATAAGAAGTAAAAATTGTATGTTGTATTAAAAGAAATTGAAAGCAGTGGCGTATTTAATTGTAAATAACATGCATACATATAAGATTGCATTTTGTATATTAATGCAGTGTCGTGAGATTTAGACATAATCTCTTTAATTTGAACATTGCTTTGGAATAAAATAAGAATATACCGGAAAATTCTAACTTGATAAGTTGCTTAGAAGAATTAATAAAATATTCGCCTATAAACAAAATTCAAGTTTTGATTCTGGTTTAGATTGTTGTTTTGTTTTAAACTTGAAATTCCTTCATTAATTCGAATCGACCTGATTCTGACATTTAGTCACGTTCTTTAGCAACCTTTGGAAAGATTACGTTGCATCTAATTCTAAAATGCGCACCCAATTTCTTAAAGCCTATATGAATTGAACTCTGGAATCTCTCTTTTAGTATAAATAAAGTAAATGTCAAATTGTTAGCTCCATCCCAATTAAAAGATTTAAGTTTAGAGCAAAAAATATTTAATGAGGGTTGGGTGCTAAATAACACTTACTTTACAAAATCTAACTTTTCAAAATCGTATACCTTTTATAAATTCTGGTAAATGGGGATTTTCCATTTTAAAATCAAAATAACTGAAAATTATAAATCCTGAAAAATGGGGAATTTTTTAAAGTTTTGAAGAAAGTAAGATTCGGTCAAAAAGTAAGATTTTGAGAATTAGGATATCGATACGCTCCCATTTAATGATGCTATTTAATATTCAATTTTTGGGATTGACCTTTCCATGCGCCATCAAGGTCATCGCGAAATGTTAATGGCCAACCACTGTTTTTATTATGAAATCTTACAACTGTGATGTCATGATCATTTTAATAAATAGTTCATCTAAATATTTTCGTTTCTTTTGGAGCTTTTAATGTTTCTATAACATAATAAAAATTATATATAATGAGCTTTAATTATATGAGCTTCCCGAGTGCACTTTTCTTTGCTCACTCTTGACGGTCAAGAACTTATTTTGTGTCTATTCCTTACTCAAGCAACTATTAAAACGAGCACTTCATAATTCTCGTCGCAGAGGCATTTTCTCTTATTAACACCTTTTTGGATACGACGTCAGTATACATTTGCTCTTTAAGGTCTTTATCTATAGAAAGGGTCCATTCTAATGGTTGGAGTTCTCTGAACTCCAAGTATCCGTGAATAAGAGTTCCTGGAACAATACATTCAACTTGTGTTTTATATCATTCTTGCTTTCGAGAAGAGAATCACCTTCAAATATCAATATTCTCCAGACATTTCAATGGATGTTCTTACCAATTATCATTATTTCAGTGTATATGCTTATAGACAAAAACAATGGCGTAGCCAGAAATTCGTCTAGGCGAGGGGGAGGGGGTTTAAACAAACAATAATTTCTAAAGGAAATAATGCATTCGAATGTATTTGAATTCAATTTTTTGTTAGTTTTTTATAGTTTTATATTGATTCGTCATGACACTAAGCCCAATTCATCGAGGACACAGTCTATTTATATAACCACATCTCTGTGAATATTTAATGATGCCAATCCATTTAGTCGCTTCCCATCGATTGTGCTTCGTAGGTAATTCTTAAGGCGCCTGAAAGTCTTGGAACTCTCCAATTGAAGAGATTATCCAGGTTAAGAGTACTAGTAAAAATCTGATAAATATTTTGTGATAATTTTGTTATTATAAGTAGAAGCTAACCGGTATACCTGATCGTCTTTTAAACATTTTAATTACGTAACTTCGCGTAGGCAATCTAATTTCGACTTAATCTGGAAAAAGGTCTACACAGCTCAATATATAAGTCTAAATTCGTGTCAAATTCGAATCGTTTCAATTAATTTTCTCTCAGACAATAAGAACTATCAGCCATAAATTAGTAGCGGGAAATTTAAATTTCAGCACAATTGATTGTCTCTCTTATAAGAGTAGTTCTTCAAAATATAGTATACCGTTCCTATAAATGTGCCGACCAACATGTACAATAGGTACAGAGTATATAGCCTTGTCGCTTGTAGTAAATACATCTCCGATAGCCTATTGTAATAACTGTCTGGAATTCTTTCACCTCGCTTTTCTCAGTTTGACTCAAAACAGCCCGTCATCTACTCATAATAAATTCAAAAATAAAAGGGTTATCACTGTCCCATATTATTGCATATGCGTATTGCGTATACCTTATTGTTGTCAATTTTGGAATCTTGTATTTTAAGCAATTCGAACCAGTATCTTATTCTTGGGTTAAATCTTGGACAATTTCATTTTACATACTCCAGAATCAGCTCGCACTTTAATATTTAATTCGTGTTTCTCAATATTAGATTTATTTTTAGACCAGTCAGGGTTTTGCTCTTCCGAGATTTGTTTTATTAGTATACTAAGATAAGACTATAGTATAAGACAATAGTCTTGCAAAATTGACAGTTGGTTCCTCCAGTGATTGAAGTTGGATCTAAGTCTAAGAACAAATTGTTCGAGAATCAGTTGGTGCATTTTCCACATTGACTGAAGCGCCTTTCGTTTTTTGACTGAAATGTTTTTGACTGGAATTCCCAGAGCTGACAATCTTGACGAAACCGATACGAAGTTACGCAAAGAATGGAATTTGTATAAATACAAGAAAAGCGGATTTCTTGAGGCAGCCATTCCCATCCTCCAAAGGAGAGAACTCTCCAAAGCATTCATTGTCTGACAACAAAATATTTTCACCAAAAACATACTTGTTTAATGATATATAGGTTCAAATTTAGATTTTCTTACAATTTTCTTTCATGCCCTTTTTGCTGTCAATTTTAGCTGAAATTTCAAGTCTCCATATGAAAATAATTTTAGCTAAACTCGTTCAAGTACTTATGCCAAAAAACGAGTTTACTTAAAACTGTTGTTAACATACTACTACTGAACTCGAAAAATTCACTAAATCGTTTTTCTTAAATCGCAGTATGTCAAAGGTGTATAAGGTTATGGATCACTTAACTTCATCCACATAAATAAAATGTTCCAACACAAAATTATTTAGTCGTGAGGAATACACACAAATTATTTTTGAAATGAAATATCATTGCCAGTGTTCCGCAATATTTCTTGAAATCGAACCATGGCTTAATCAAGGAACCCACCCCATATGATATGGCCGAAGGAATTCTCCAGAGCCGCAATTAATCATTTTTATGTTAGAAACTAATTTAAGAATTGACTTCACTTCTCTAGATATAAAATTTTATTAAAATCCATCCACAAACGTGCTATCTAATTGCATTTGGAGCTACAAGCGTAGTAAATCCAGACATGAATGGTTCCAACCATAATATCATTAGTGGTGAATAATTCAGTTTTCTATTAAGAACTACTTACAGAACTGCCTTAATAACTCAGATATAAAATCTATCTAAAATCCATTGATAAACATGCATGTTCCATTTGATGCTGGGAATTTAATAAAGGTCTAATTTGTTATTTATGTAAAAAATAATTTTTTTCATTTTGGCACACCTAATTTTTTGATTTATGGTTAGTATTTATAGACCAAAATAGTATAGTATCCCGCATATGTGTTGAATTGTGGCCATGTTTTATTTAAGAAAATCATCCCTCCCTCAAATGGAACTTCTGATATTATGAACCTATTCCAATGAAATTTGGTATCTGAGTTAACCAACATATTTGATTATCTATGAACTAGTCGCAACTCATTCAAACGATAAATCTATAGATAGCAAGTTTGAAACTTAAGAGATTTCAACACACATCTGTTTTGTAACCAGTGGATTATCGTGGCCACCAAACTAATTTTATATAGTCATTTTTTAATCAAATACATATTTATAAATAAGATATTTCGAGACTTAGGACCTTCTTTTTTATGTCGGAATGTTCTGATTGATTTTTCAAACATTTTCAGACGTCACCCAGGTTTAGTCATTTTTGACCTGGTCACTCTATGATTGGTGTACTCATGCTCGTGTTCAGTCTTGCATCTTAGGTTAGCTCAATATTTTCTTCTGTATGGCCAATTTCGCAAATTGCTTTCCTTATTGCGCTCGTATGTTGATGGAGTTGCGAATATTAAATATACTAAGTATGGTGAGGTCCATTCATTTGATTGTTCTAAGAAGATGCGAATTGTATTGATATGATCTGTACAACTCCTTCGTGGTCTAAAGCTTGTTCATTTATTCGACGATTGATGTAGATATTCGTTCAAATATGAACATCGATAGTACCTTTTATTGTGCTGTTAAACCCTCTTTCCATTTAAATACATTTGTTAATTTAATTTTTTTTTTTATGTATTTCGTGATAATATTTTACATTCTCTTATCGAACATAACATAAGAGAGACTTCCTAGAACAATTATTTAGATATACGTAATTTACTAACATTCATCTCAATATCCTCGTGAAAACTTAAAGGGCGTTGACTCCCTATCAGCCGTTAGTTAGTTTGTGGTAAATTAATAACAAGAGTTCGCCGTTTGAATTAGAGTCGATGTCTACACTTTTATTAGTACCTAATCGGATAACAGAAATTAATCTTTTCATTATCCTACGTATTAAAAAATATTATGCACGTCTCTGCGACTCGTTATAACACTATGAGAATTTCTTGTATACGTCGTACACAAGTAAATTACTTGTTTTGTACTTAGCTCACAAGGTCGCTATCTGGTTTCTGGTTTGCAGTTCAAACTTTGCAAAAGACAATGCAAAGGAAATTATTCCTTTTAGTGTTATCATTGCAAAACTTCTTTTAAATGAAATTGAAATTTAATAAAAATGAATTTTACGATATCTTTTGTATTCTTTTTGATTTATTATCAAAAATCTATAGAAATGTTTGGCAAATTTTGTAAAGTGGTATTTTGATTACCTTGAATCTATTTGATATATTTTTATTTTCTGTCTTAATCTTAAGAATGGTTTTGTTATAAAAAATATACGTGGAAGTGAAAGTAAAATTACGAACGATAAATTGATTTTGTTTCTGTATTCTACAGACATGGTCGAACGCAGTATCCGTACAACTTAACCCAAAAAACGAATAAAAAAAATTTGTAAATAAAACTAGACAGACAAGAATCAGCTTGATTATGTCACACTTAAACATTTTTTATCACACTATTTTACATTTTATACAGCAAAAATTAGGCGATGTTTTCAATGCAGATCCCGAGGTGACCTAGGCAGTTGTAAAGATCCATTTACAGTTAATGTCACGCTAATAGATAATGAAAGGGGTGTAGAAGCAGTACCATGTGCATCTGGATGGTGCGGTAAAGTACTTGAGGGTGGCGATAGTTATGCCCAAGATGGTATATACAACTAAATTAAGCCTAAGAGTTTATAAATCGTTTCAAATATAAATATTTGTATTTTTACAGATTATGATAAGGCAACGCAACGCATGTGTGTCCAACGCGGCCCATCAGATTCACAAGATCGTTGTGCATATACAATATACAATTATCGTAAAGTATTTATGTGCTTTTGCCAAGGGGATTTATGCAATTCCTCAAATCCGGTAACGTTTAATTTTCAAATTCTTATGCTGAGTTGTACAATATCCGTTGGGTACATGATGAAACATTGGCTAATGAGATGATAACAACGCTGACAGCGCACTGAACCATACTGATGTTCAATATGAATATTTTTAATGTTCATACGAATTGCACATAAAATTAATTATTTTTATTTTATTATTTGAGTTGAGTGAAAGTGTTCATATATAGTTTTCCTGATGCTGATATGGTGTGTTATAAACTATTGTTTGTATTTATAATTAAAATTTATATTTTAAAATTATTTATTTGCGGCGTTTTTTATTTTGTCACGACATCACTTGATATAACTGGAATATATTAAGATTGAGGAACAAACCACATGTTATACATTTTATTTAGAAACTTATCTTATTTAGGGCCCGAATTTCAGGATTTTCAGTAGAGCAGTTTATCCCTATAAATGATGTGAGGCTACATTACGAGTAAATGTTTTTTTAAACCTCTTTATCATTTTTGGGATTAAAATCATTGGTACTTGCTGTAAAATTTGGAATATATGCAAACCTCTTAGAGATTTGTAGGGACCAAAAGGGTTGGCCGGTTGGCCATATCGCATATTTCTCCAGAGATCAAAATGTTCCTCCAACGCTTATAAGCTTTCGTTGGCTAGTGGAACTACTTACTCCTTTTATTCGTAAATAAATATTCACTTTAATGAAATCATAGAAATTAATTCGAATATGACGTTCAAATAAAAGGACCAGTCCTTTTGTTCGAATAAATAGAACTGATTTATTAAAACGAGTAGAGATGGAATTTTGAATGCTAACTACCTAATAAAGCTCATTTCAAATTTGAGTATTCATTGTCCAATTCAATTACTTTTACACCAATATTGTCGCTACTCTTAATTCAATACCGGATTGAGTGCATTCTCCGTTTTACCGTCTTCATCACAAAATTCATGTAATTCTTCATTGTTCACCAATATTTTTTAAAAAAGCCAGTGAAAAGCTTATTTTCAAAATACTTTAGAAAAATTGTTATAGGAGTATTTCGTTTTAAAGATGGTTCGTTTCATGCAAAAATAAGAACTAAGTAGCTCTTTTAAATGAATAATAGGACCAGTAGTAGGCTAAACAGTTTTCGAACTTTCCCCTATTTGCCTCCAGGATGTCATACCAACCCGTATGCCTAAAATGTGGAAATAGAAAACTTGATTGGTAGGCATTATTGCCTTGGTGAGGTCAGCCAAAACACTATCGGATGAACCATTCTTTTTTTTGGTCCTTCGAACTTATTTCCGGTTTCGTGCTTCAAACCTGCTATTTTTATTGAGCTAGTAGCTTCTCCAACGCTCAGCAAATGGTATGATATTTTTGCTGGACTACTCTTGGGAGTCGTCTGCCCGGATTCATTTACTTGTGATGGCAGCCCTGTCCTTGATCTTCAATTGGCACTGTTCAAGAGTATCTCCATAGGAGGCGCAACTGTTTTAAATTAATTTGGCGTTTCCTTGCGGCTCCGCTAAGGTGTACCCTCTATATTTTATTTTCCTCAAGGTCCAAGTCCCCGAGGATGTGCCTGCGACGTGGAGCGTTGGCCAGACATATTATATAATGGGTGCCTCGAATTTAGTTCTCAAGGAAAGAAGAAGAATCAGATTGCATACCTCAAGTTCAATTAATAATTTGTTCATTCACCCATTTTCTAAAACTAATTTTTATTTAAATATATAAAAAAAAACTATTAATAAAAATAAATATTTACACAAACAAAACAAGCAAATAAAATTATTTTACCTAATTCTTCTTATTCTGTTTTTTATTATTAATAGCACTTTGTTGAGCTGCTGATTGTGCCGAAGATTGTGTCTCACAATCACACCAAGGCGTTAAAATAAAGTCACATTCAAGCTCAATATTTATGACCGTTACATGAGTCTTCACAATCATGATATCCTTCTTATCTCGAATTTTATATTTCACATTATGCAGACCAGTCTCACGATCACGTTTCCGCGTCATTTCACGCTGGTTAAAACACTTTTGAGTGTCTCGTTTCCGTTTTGTACGGCTGTGAATATCTCTGTGGAATAAATGTTCACGATTAGTGCGTCCCCTAGTCGTTTTATGATTTTTCTATTACTTACAAAAATGTATTTTCGGGACCAGTTGTAATATTTTTTGGCCGTGTCACAACCAGTTTAGCTTCTTTCATACGTACGTAAAATTCATCATCTTCTAAACCCCAACCCCAGTATTTATTTGACATTCCGTTCAGCAAATCGTAATGATCGCGACTCACTAATAAAATACCACCAACAAAATTGGGATAATGATATTTTGGATGAAATTCTGGACCAGAAATATGGATCGGCCCATCACGCGGAAATTCATACTTCAGATTATCGTTCAGCGGTAACAAATCAACGTCATGCATTGCTACATAGTCAAAAGAATTTTTCGTATATAAAAATCCGACATTTATGAGGGAGGCTCGATTAAAACGAAATCTATCAACTTGATTTAACACAAAAATATGATGAGGTAAGTTCTGTTTAGTTAAAAATTTATCTAAATGAGGTGCAAATTCCAGCAATTCCTCAAATCTATCACGAAACGGTACTAAAACTGCTAACTTTGGTTTCTTTAAATTATCATTACTTATTGTATCGTAAGCGCTATAAAAATCATCATCCACTAAATTATGCATATAATTTTCACAGTGACATGTTTCTGAAATTGAAAATTAATTAATATTTGCTTAAGATATCACAAAGTTTTTAATTATTACCTAGAGAAATAGGAAGAACACCAATCAGACAAGTTATTGCTAATGTTGTTAAAATGCATACGCCTAAATATTTAAAGTGTAATGGGAATTTAGACATTTTGTTTATTAATCGTGAAACATTATATTTATATGTGAAATTTACAATTTTGATTAATTAATAACGAAACATGTACAGGTCAACAAAAAGCCCAACATGTTTTTTTCATGAAATATGAGCAGCCTCAAATTTTATATTTGCGAAACTGTCATTTAACGCAATGACAGTTGTCGTGTCGAGAATGTAAACAAATGGCGTTTCAAGTGGGGGAAAAGCCTTTTCGAATAAAAAAAACATTTCGTTCACTTCAATAAATATTGACGATTCTTAACCCTTCGCGGTCGCACTATAACTTCGCTGCTTCCGCGGTCGCACTGAGTCGAAAACGTTCACGTAGTTTTCAACGTGTTAAATCGCTTTAAAAAATCTACAAAAATTCATGAACACTCTTAAACCTTTTTAGAATGAGGATCACAATTATTTAAGTACAAAAATTATTATATTTTTTACAATAAATCAGGGAAATCGAGGATTTTATGAAAAACAATTCATTTTCACTGCAAAAATGTCATTACGAAAAAAAAAACATGTTTCTGACATTTTGTACAGAGCATTCACAATGAAAAACTATTTACTTTTGACTTACAGGTTTTTATGATTGTATGAATTTCCAATATAACAAACACAAATTTTTGTTCGTTATTAGTACGTTTATACTTAGGGTTCAACCTACTAGGTTATCTTTCACTATAAACGGAGTCGAGTTATCTTATGTGATTTTCCAGCTGCAACAAATTTGGCAGATAATAAAAACCCGGGCGAAAACGAGGCGACAGCAGCTGTCATTCGTCGCCCGGTAAAATTTTTCGGGGCGATTACCAACACAATTACATTTCAAACGTCATTTAAATAAAAACTAAATATAATTAAATAAATTAACACGAAAAAAATCTTTCATTGCAAAATTAATGTAGAATTGTCAAAATAATTTAGAAATTAATACGTATCCACATGCAAAAAACAAAAAATTACGGAAACCGCATTTTTTGCTGTTCCAGTTGAAACGTCAAAAAACTAACCCGGTTTTGCCCCGGTTTCGCCCCGGTTTTTTATTTTGTGTAACTGGAAAACCACATTATAGTTAACTCGACTCGATCCTAAAAAAATGTGGAGTCGAGTTAACTTAACTCTAACAAAATGCAATAAAAACGGAGTCGAGTTAAAAACCAACAACAAAAATTAATTCAAAGAAAACAAGAACATTATTTTTTTTTTTTCGAATGTGAAGCAAGCGTATCTCCATTTTGGATTTTTTCCATATTTAAATTTTGCTAATTTTTAATTTAATTTTCATATTTTGTTTGCTTTTTAAAAAATAATGGCGACAGAAGTAAACAATGTTAACTCGGTTTCAACCTCATTTTAACTCAATTGTAGTGTTAACTCTGCAGTATGAACGGTAAAAAAGATAACTCGAAGTTGATACAAAGTTAACTACAAGTTGACTCGACCCCGAGCATAAACGTAACATATGTTGGAAATTCATACAACCCTGTAAGTCAAAGTAAAAAGTTTTTTCATTGTGAATGCTCTGTAAATTAGAACAAAGAATAGAGACTGAAAATGCTCAAATATAACGAAAGCCTTGTTATAAGGAACTCATATAAAACCCCAAACGAGAAATACATAAAAATGTAGGTAAACCGATCTCTTGAGGTAACGTTTCTTCTTTATTGACGATTGTAAAAATAGAGAAACGCCTCTCGAAGAAAAAAAGTTAAAATGATGCTACTGACAAAATGACACTTTTGTCACAAATGCGACGAAAGAAAATTTAGCAATGCGGTAATTAAAAATTGTTTTTATAGTCCAAAATTGGAATTATTTACAATTATTAGCAATTCGGTAAGTAAAAGTTGTGTTTACAGTTCAAAATTGGAATTATTTACAATAATTTCGAACGTCAAATTATCAGCTAGCTCAGTTTAAAAATGTTCCTCTAGGTGGAATCCGTGAAGCTCCAATCGACAATTGACGATTGGAGCATCACGGATTCCACCTAGTGGAGCATTTTTAAACTGAGCTTCCCGGTTATTTTGCCGTTCGAAATTGTTGAAATTATCTCGCGGCAAAAATTTAAATTGAACTAGATCATAAATTAAATAAAAAATGTGACAAAAATCGAATTAACGTCTAGAATATGCAAGAGCTAACCAGTTTATTTACGAAAACCCGCCTAATTTATAAGACAAAAAAAATCTAAAACAAGTAAAACCACACATCAATACGAAAAAATATGTATCCGCGTCAGTTAAAAAATTTTCCGCTACGTGGAATCCGTGATGCCAATAGATTAAATGCTAGACAACTTCATTATGATTTTTTGTGTTAAGGAAAACAAGTTAAACGTCAAAATATAGTTCATATCTTTTGTATGAAGTGGCACAGGTGCAATTTAATTTCTATTATTACAGACATATATTACATAAATATTTTTTAATAAAACTTTAATTGAAATGTATGTATTCATTTTAAGCTAAGAAAATAATTTTTTTTGTGAAAAGCGTGTGAAAAATTAAACCATAAAAAGAAGTCAAATTCGTATTCTTTAGGTTTAATCTTGTGCCGTTTGAGTTTTTTCTGTGGTTATATATTTTTATTAAAATTAACTTATTTTCAAACATTTTAAGATAGCTTCATATAAATTGCTGTTTGTTTTCCTTAACACTCACAAAAATCTGACATATTTTAGCTGTCAAATAAATTATCGATCTATATTATAATTGACGATTGGAGGATCGTGGGTACCACGTAGCGGAGAAATTCGGGACTGAACCCAATTTGACGTTTTAAGATATGTATTATGAAATGTCATTTATTTTGATATTTAATTTTGTTAATATGAAATGTCATTTAAGGATAGATTCATTTAATTTAAAAAAATATCAACACCTAAGTAGGTGCTTATATACATGATAATACGCGCCTGATTTTTTTGTTATTATGAAATGTCATTTAAGGACAGCTTGCTTAATGTTTAAATTTTCTGGTAGGTCGCCACTTTTTGAACATTTATAATCAATCGCAAATTGTGATTCGTTCGTTTGTATGAAATTTCAGGGCATGTTTTTTTTTGGTGTCGTAGTAACCAAAGAAATAATTTAACTGTCAAAATCCAGATATGCGTTTTTTTTTAGTATCCGAGATAAAATATATTTCTCTGTGTCGTTTTTTTCCCCGCTCGGATAAGTTTCGAATACAATCTTTTTTCTCTGAAAAAAAGTTCGGAATATTGTTTAAAAGCAGTGCGCTTTTTGATAAGTGCAAACATCACGACTGTTGTGCATTTAGGTAAAACATAAAGCGCTGGTTATATAGACGAAAACGAAACGAAAACGAAACGGAACGAATGAATTGAATGCGTGAAAGCATATGAGATATGAGACCAATTATATAGACGAAACGAAACGAAGACGGCCGGTGGAATTGATTCAATTCAATTTGCTTTCGTTTCGTTCTTCCGGTAATTCACTATCGGTTCTGTTTTTTTACTAACCCTTAAAATTTGTTATTTGTTATTTTTTTTATTAGTAATAATACTAATATAAATAAAAGTCGGTGTCAATTTTTTTTTCAAAACTTATTTTATTTGAATAATTTTATAATTGCACGACAGTAAATTCTTGAAATAAAATATGTACATATAATCAAATTTCCAAACGTCAAAAAACGAATTCGTCAATTCGTCTATATAACCATGTCTCCTCCGTCTTTCGTTTCGTTCCGTTTCGTTTCGTTTTCGTCTATATAACCAGCGCTTAAAATTTTTTTATCAAATAAAACGACATTTGTACGACACTAAAAAACTGTCATTTATTTTTTATCGAATACATCAGAGATAATATTTATCGGATTTCTTCGATATAATATCTATCTGTTCTCTCTTATTTCTCCGACATTAAAAAAAACACGCCTATAAATAACAAAAATTTGTGTTCGTTATGTTAGAAATTCATACAAACCTATAAAGTAAAATTTTTGTTCATTGTGAATGCTTTAGTAAGTAGATTACGTTACACATTCAATAATAATGCGTAGATGCTGCTGCCTTTATATATAATAACGGCAATCGATTCTCATTTGTTGAGAAATTTCCAATAACAATCCCACTAGACAGAGGAATTAATTAATTCAAAAAATAACTCGAATTATTTAATTCCAGCTCAAACAAATAAAAAACGAAATATTTGACAAAAAACCGGAAAAGTATTAACATAGAAGACACGAATTAAATCGAAAAAGTAATTTGTGACTTATTTGCTTAAAAAAAATAATTACAAAATAATTCGAATTAACCGCGTTTGTACGCCGTTTTTGAATTTCGAATTAAACTCAATAATCGAATCATAGATGGCCTATAAAGCATGTGTGATTTAAAATTGCAATAATTTTTTAATTAATAGATTTTTAATTAAAACAATTTAGTTGAACATTTTTTAAAGAAAACAATGCAAATTACTAAGTAGCTTCGCAATCCAATAGATGCATTTGCAAATAATACGAAATGCACAATTAATAAAAATAGGTGAGATCATCAATCATCATAGAGCAATATATTTTCTAGGCATTTGAGTTGCAAAACCTAAGATTAAATTTTATAACTTTATATGAATACATTTTATTTAATTATTCGTGATAAAGCCGTGAAATGTTTGACATCATGCAAACCTTGAGAACGCTGAACGTTGAGTTAAAAGAAACAATTGAGCTATTGAGCTAGGTCTTATTTAACCAAACACTAATGAATAAAGTAATTTATCCACTATAGTTTCTTAGTCTTAGTAGCATTTTAATTAATATATTTCATAAAAATATAAATTAAAAAAAAAAAAAAATCATTAATTTTTGCCGTGTCAAATTCGGTTTCCAAATAAATCAATAGGTGTCACAAGTAAACCCTTGTAAAGCAAAACTACTTGCAATTTACATAAATATAATTCACAAATTATTTATTAAAATAATTCATAAATATAGATTATGTAATAAATAAATCTAATAAAATCCTGAAAAATAGTTTAAATATGTAAATAATCGAGGAAGCATAAACAAAATGTATAGCAGTTTAACTGAAATTTTTATTGATGTTTGATAGTTGTGGGATTGACTGCGTTGGCGTACCAATCAAACTGCTAGATTTGTTGTCTGAATCAAATCTACTTTTAAAAATCCTTTAATTTCGAAATTCGAGTCTAATTAATCTTAAAACGTATGTAATTTTAATTAAATAAGTACTTTAAGTGTATTTACCGTGCTTAAAATATAAAAACATAATGAATATCGTAAATTTCGTTGACCACGTGATTGCAGTCATTTTTGCAAATTTTATCATTATTTATACTGTTTTTGAATTTAAATTACCTTAAAATCGAATTATAGTAGGAATTATACTCAAAACCACTTAAATAACACTATTTTTCAAATAATTTACCAATTTTTTGAAATAACCGACAAAATTTGCTAAACTCTATAGAAAAAAAACTGCTACAATCAAAATGTCACTTTGAGAAATGCTGTACAAAAAAAAAATTCATATGTGATTGAGACACAAAAAGTTTTCGTTTGTTATAAAAAAAGGAAAGTGTTGTGTGCGCTCTTGGTTGCAGTATATTGTGTGCGATCGAAAATTTTAATAATTTTTTTTAAATAATAAATTATCAATTAGATTATTGCAATTATGAAAATCAAAACACATAAGTGTGAAGAAAACTTTAACAAGAAGATTTTTAGTAATTTAAAAATACCATACGAAATAAAATATGATTTAATTTATTGTCAAGTATTTCTACGTCACTATATAAAAGTACATCAGGTAAATTCGTAAATATATGATTAATTATATCGTTATAGGAACATAAATTAATCATATTATCTTTTTATATATTTAATAAATACAGCTGTGGACATTTCATATTCAAAATAACTCAGACGTAAGTAAAATTACCTATCTACTTTGTGCATTATAAAACAAACATGTTTTGGGTCGAGAAACATGTTTTTGCCTACCTAACTAGCAATGCAACAAAATCTAATTTTTTCTATTTATATTTATTAATATTTTCAGGATACTTTTGCAAAGCAATGTTTAAAGGAATTGGAAAATGATATAAGAGACCTTGGCGAGGAACAAGTGAGTAACATTTATTATGGTGGTGCATGTTTATCATGAAATTATTTTTGTTAGATAACAGATTATGCTTTATCAATATAAATTAATTTGTTTTTATGCAAATATTTAGCATATATATATATTGTATACATGTCAGTTTCAGCATATTTTGTATTTCTTATAATATACATTTAATTAGGTATTGACTTAATACGTTAGAATTTAATTCGTCATCAAACAATTAGCATAAACATCGAGTACAGTGGAAACACTCAAATTAATACTTGACAGGATGCATTGCTGTGATCCAAATGTTTCCATGTGACTACGATTAATGGTGGGATGTACTGTTGATTTATTTTTATTCTGTAAATTACCTAGGTAATTATTTGTATTCGGCTATAAATTACCGAATCATTGTTTGATTTTGACATTTTTTGATAACGGTGATTTGAATAATGGATCAATTTTTGTTCTCGAACTGTATGTGCACGGTTGATATAACAATTTGTTCTGCCTTTGTTGATTTTCTTGGGACAAGCGCCTTGCTAATTTTTTTTTATAAAATGTTGGCCCACTAGGTAGATCCCTAACCCATTCAAATTTCTTGTTTCCAGATTTTTTCAGAACTAAAGCATTTTTCATTTCTGACAGCTTTTATGGGATTTCTAGGGCAAGACGACGAGGCATGATCTCATATGACAAATTTATACCTAAGTTGGACATTAATCCATCAAGAATACTAAATTCTTATCTATTTATAGATAGAACAGTAACCACATTTAGTATTGATAAGATTTAGATATTATTTGGTTGAACAATGATATCACTTCCGTTTTCTGATATTATCCTAAATTAATTCAAAAATAATTAAACTAAGTAAAAGTAAATTAATCACAAATAAACTTTCTTATCATATTACCAGAAAATGCTCTCAGAAAAGCTACGAGTATTCGTTCTCGGCCACTATAAGAAACTGGACGATGGCAAACGTCGATTTGATTTGATTAAAGAGTATGGTGATGCAGTTGTGACCAAGGAATTATATAACACCTACGTTTA
The DNA here is from genome assembly GCA_963556165.1 of Tipula helvola. Taxonomy (NCBI): domain Eukaryota; kingdom Metazoa; phylum Arthropoda; class Insecta; order Diptera; family Tipulidae; genus Tipula; species Tipula helvola. Next base: position 394,563,789 of record OY744482.1, read on the forward strand.
TGTCACCCTGACGAAACTTAATAAATCGACACTATTTGAACCGATAAATGTCCAACAACGGAAAACATCGACCGAGTTATTATCGAAGTTTAAGTAAGTTTGTAAACATATTTATTTTACCATAATATTTATAACAAATTATTTATTTTCTTTAGTATTAAAGTGGGTAAACCAATAGTCGAGTCGAAACGTCGTAAATCGAAACAATCCGTTGGTACTACTCCCCTTGACGCAGAAACATCAACTCCGACTGAGTCAAGATCTGCCGCTTCAACACCACCAGCCACTGCGAATTCAGTAAATGTTGTTAAAACATTGGAAAATGTTAAGCAAATATCCCTACTAAAACCAATATCGGAACGTTTGAGTTCATCGAATAATAGTGTTGAAGAATCGTTATCGCAGACGACTAAATCGGTGGCACCAGAACTAAAGGAACCAGAATCTCCTATGAAACCAGTTTGTGAAACTGCATTGATTAAAAGCAGTCGCTTGAATTTGTTTAACGCATTAAAAAAGGCTAAAACCCGATTAGCCACTACAACAATTACGCCACCAGTTAAATCACCACCTTCGTCTACAAATTCATCGCCCATATCATCTGGTGTAACATCACCGATACCGATCGTACAATCTCCGGAACCACAGACTGATTTACAAAATAACGATATCATTGAATACGAAGAAGTATACGAAGAGGAATTGGATCAGGAACAATTTTTACGCCTTTTTGGCTTGTATACGCTCGAGAAAAGTGTCCAAATAACATCAAAGCGTCGTGAACGTCGTCGTCGCAATGTACAGAGTACGGAGAAATTAGATTATCACTATGGTCGATTCGATTTTTATGAGCCAAAGCCACAACCGTTAAGACGAAAGAAACCGATTTTATATTCACCGCCGGCTACTAGAGCGCTTAAAAGACGTAAAGCATCGGACGACAGTGAGTGCTCGATTAAACCGGCAAAAATATGTCCGTCTTCATCAGGTAATGGTGTAGAAAAACCTGTAGGATGTAATACGTGCTATATTAGGAATGGTAAGCAATTTATTAAGCCGCATTTATTCATGTATTTCGGGAGTTAAAAATATTTTTTACTCTGATTTTAGGTGAAAAACTAAACACATGTGAAAAGTGTTCGCAACTTTTCCATTTGAAATGTCATAAAAATGTTTTCTCGGCACAATCATTGAAAGCACGCGAACATATGTGTCCAAATTGTTTTCGGCAACAGCAGAAATTAGCCACGGCGATGAACACCCATATACGGGGTAAATAATTTTTTTTTTTTATGTTTTGTTTTGGAATAGTTCGAATAATAGAAAAATAATTTTTAAATTAAATTCTCTTCCTTCTTTGTAAAACAACTTACATTTATAATTAAAATATAAAAAGGAATCAAGGATTTGTAAAGTATATACATAATTATATAAAATAGATATTAAAAAATCGACTTAATTTATTTTATTTATTTCTATTATGATTCTAATGTTTCTTTGCAATTATTGAAATGTTTCTTTTTTTCTTCTATAATTTTAGATTTCGTGAATTTTTCTGTTTTTATATTTTTTTTTAGAATACTTTAAATTAACATAAATTACATTATTTTTTTCTATAATTTTAGATTTAAAATTACGTGATCGTCTTATATTAAAAAATGAACAGTTAAATGATGAAAAAGAAAAATTAGCAATAAAATTAGAAATTGTTGAAAATAAATATTTTTTAAATTTAACCGAAAAAGAAAATTTACACGATGATGAACATTTTGTGAAAAATAAAATGAAAAATTTATTAAATACGATTGGATTGTTTAAAAAATAATTGTTTTTCTATAAGCAAGTTTTTATTATTGGATTTAAGTTACTATTTTTATGGAAGCATTTAACTTTTAAATATTTTGTAGTTGTATCATTACCTTATGTATATACATTAAAATAAATTACTATTAATGAAGAAAATTGTTGATTTACAAAATTCATTTAAATTTCTACAAATTTAGTGATTCACAAGGGGACTGACATCTGGTGGTCGATATTAAAACTATAGCCAACGGTGATCAATAACTTAAAAATAAATACAGTTTAAACTTCCCAATGAGACCACTCTTTAACTAGTTAAAGTGTTCGCGGGGTAAGTCGATTATCAACAGTCCCGTTGTAGGAACTATGTGTGTACCGCTCATTTCTTGTAAATGGGTCAAACATAGTTATTATTATCTCCCTCAGTAATTTGCATTGACGCTGGAACGTACTCGTGAATTCATATGATCTCGTCTTTCAGTTATTTGATCAGCAACAAGGCTGGATGGAAATGTGGAAATGGCCACTATGAGAGCTAAAGGGTGATGTCCACCGTTGATCGTATCCATCTCTTGACCAACATAATTTGAATCGTGAAGGTTGTGTTAGTCTGCACTCTGTCGTAATGTCGTAAACATTTCAAAATAATGTATAGAAAATATCTTGCTTGGGCCTTTGCTTGCCGCTTTCGCTCACTAAAGATCAGAAACGCAAACGAGTAACCACTTCAATGCAATGTTTAGACATGTTAAAGCATAATAAGAAGGACTTGTTGCATCGATTAATAACATGATGAACATTGTTTCAACACTACACACCAGAGTTTGCACAGTGGAAGGAACCTGGTCAAAGCCGACGAAAACACAACCATCAGTTGGAAAGATTATCTACCGATAGTGAGTGAGATAGATAGCTCTAGGGTGAAAGAAAAACAGACGTACACGGATTATGTATTGAGTTAAAAGGAGATTATATTGCGAGATTAAGTTGCGTTTTATTATCAATTCAGGAAACTTTTCAGCCCACATAGCATGCATAAATAAAACAATTTTAATTCAAAACTGTAATAATTCAAAATTGTATTTTAAAATTTAAGGAAATTAAACGTAGCATTTGACAGGCACGGTGACCATTGTACGATCGATGTTATGTCAAATATATTAAAATACGTTGATGCAAATGTTGCGCACAACCCAAAAACCACCACCAACGTTGAAATAATGCAATCACTGCAAATAAAACGGACCACAGCAATACCACTATGGGGAAATCGTCTCCATACTTTTCTTGGTCGTTGCACCTGTATCATCAACGGAATGGTGCCATAATCTTTGATCGAACTTTCACCCGTATCATTTAGCTCATTGTCCACAATATTCAAATAATCATTTTGTTCATTGACCAATTCGTTATCAAACACATCTTCGAGATTTTTGATTTTTGAATAGAATAACGGTGGTAGTATGAAAATTAAAGGCCCAGTTAGTGAACCACCAATTAATCCCATAACTAAATCAAATCGTGGAAGCAATTCACCCAACATTATACCAAGACCGACGAGTGTTGATCGGATAATACATCGTTTATAGGTAAAATATCTAGATGTTTCAAAAACGTCTTCGATATGTTGAAATAGTGCTGAGCTCCCAACAGCGCTCGATAAACAAAGCTGAAGCGTGACCAAGAGTATCGTCACATAAATATATAAACTTGGTGGTGGTGTTTCAAGAATATTCGGTGTTGTCTGTGTACCATACCGAAATAGTACTAAAATCGTTGTTATTACTGACATAGTTATAGTAAATAAAATACCCAAGCTAACCGATTTACCAATTCCTCGTTTATTCCGCATATCTACTTGAATAGTCAGCAGCATCGGGTGTATATCAAATTGGAAAGCGATTATTCCATACGCTTTTAATAAACTTTTTAATTGTGGGTACTCTTTCTGGCGTATTACATCGAATACATTGGAAAATGTATATTTATTTTCCGCTATCGTACTATTAAGCAATTGGCCAAAAGTTGATTGGGCTGGATCCGAAAGTATGCAGTACCACATTAAGAGTGCAACCAATGTCACGGTACACACTGAAATCGTCGCCAAAAGTCTGAAATTTTTTAAATTTAGTGTTTTCTAAATCTGAGATTCGTTATTTACAATTAAAAATGCTTACTTCATATTTCTTGGACTACCCAGCCACATGATCGGGCACAGTACCACTCCAATTATTATTAACCAATAGCAGAATGAAAATCGAAATTCATTATTCGACAAGCGTAATCCCAAAAGTTCTAGATTCTGTGAGGCGACCAGTAAATTTGGAATTCCACCACCAAATACTGTCAAGTCTAAAAGTATTGTGACAAATAGGCTCATACTTCGGCCATAGCATAGATCTGCTATTGCTGCATACGGATACCGACTTTTATTGGTTATTGTTGGGTCTAACTTTTCGGCGACAATCCAGCATTTCCCCAAAATCACAGCTGTATATATCTGCATACTTATAACGAATAAAGTTAATGGGATGGCATAAAGACCTGAAACAGATATAAAATGTAGGAAATTAATTTTTAAGTTTGATGATTTTCACCTTTTCTATGCTCCGGTGACAAATGGTAAACAAAAGTGTCATTGACTTATCCGCATTGAAATTAACATTTCTTACACAAAAAACCAGAAATGTTCAAATAAATATCAAATTACTCAATTATAAATAAAATAGTGTTACATTACCACATGATATTAGGGCGCTTGGTAATGCAATGATCGGAAAAACACCAAACAAATCGATAACGCAAAGTGTTGCAAAAAATATCGATAGTGAATGTGATGCAGCAGTCGTTCCATCACCATTTGTTGTATTATTAGTATCGTCCACACTACTAAAATTATCACCTTTGTTATTGTTACGGCTATCAAAATAATTCGATTTTGTCATTACGCGGATAATACTTAATCTTAACGACCAATTGACCCGAAACAGTTCGCACTAAACACAAATAAATGGAATACTTTGTTGGTAACGTAAATTGTAATGTGTTCGCATCAATGGCCGATTATAATCTGATTTTGTTTTTTGTTTTATGCTAACGATTTCGACAAAATTATGTATAATCTATACAGGGATGAATTTAGATCGTACATTTGAATACAACATATTAAATCTTATATTTGGTTTGATTACAAACCGGAATTTAATATAAAATTTAGTTTTTCTAGTCAGCATAGCCCACAAATCCAGATTTCAAAAAAGTAAAGTTGTCAACGGCTAAATTTCAAAAGTCAAGACACAAACCGTTTCTTAAGTCGATAGTTTCGGGAAAAATATCATTTATGTATATGTTTAAAAGATGAATAAGTTTGATATTGATTAAATGCAACATAATTTATTGTTTTAAACGCAAAACACTATAATTTTAGAGTACATACCTGGCGAATCCTTACAAAGATTCAGCATATCGGATAACACAACATTCTCAATACTGCATTACTAGCTGAATTTATTTCAAAATTTTTATTTTTGATCAAAATAAAAAACAGCTATGTATGCATGGTGAATAAAAATAAGTACAAATACTGGATAATAGATGTCACATAAAATTATTTCTCCTCCGTACAGAAACGTCAATGTCAATTTTTTTTTGCTAGTGGAAAAATTTTGTGTCAGGGAGTATAGTAAAAAAATTTACATTTTGATCGCAACAAATTCAATCGCCAATTCTTTAATTAAATATAAAATAAAATAAAATAGTGTTTTCCGCATAAAATAGTGAAATAGGGAGGATTTTATAAAATGTCAATACAAAAAGTTGTCCTAATTGCGTGTGGAAGTTTTAGTCCACCGACCAATATGCATCTTCGAATGTTTGGTAAGTGACTGTCTAGCCAAAATAAAAATCAATAATTTCTCAATTTTATAAGTTATTTTTTATATTTGGTTAGAAATTGCACGAGATTATTTCTTTCAAATGGGTACCCATCAAGTAATCGGTGGTGTTGTCTCACCAGTGCATGACTCGTATGGTAAAAGTTCATTAGTTTCGGATAAGCATCGAGCCACGATGGTCAAATTGGCCCTGCAATCATCAGATTGGATTCGTCTGTCCGATTGGGAAATGCAACAAGAACAGTGGACACGAACACGTTTAACATTACAATACCATCAGGTACTATTATTGATAAAATACGAGAAAAATCGATTGAATTTCATTCTTGTCGCGCTAAATGGAAATTTTTTTATTTTTATTCGTCACATTCTAGAATTACATAAATTCTTATCTACATGATATCAACGGAAGTGCTAATGAGTTGATTCCTTCGTGGTTACCGGAGAATATTAAAAATGTTACAGGGAACGTGCAAGTTAAACTATTGTGTGGTGCCGATTTACTTGAGTCATTTTCGACTCCGGGGCTCTGGGACCCCGACGATATTGAGGCAATTGTTGGCCATCATGGGATAGTAGTCGTGTCGAGAAATGGATCAGATCCTGAACAATTCATCTTTAATTCGGACATTCTAACAAAATACAGGGTAAGTGTTAATCATTGTGATTACATCCTCAGTTTTCTGCAAATGATTGAGGATGGTTGATACACCCAATGCGCTCTTATTTTATTATTGATTTCCAAACAATACAATTTCACTCAAAAACTAACCCCTAACACGCTACGAAATGTGCAACAGGTTGTTTTTGTTTCTGGTGGGGTGGCGTATGTATATTAAAAATAAATATGACTACGTTCAACTTGCACACTGCCCTTGAGAAGAAATTAATTGTAGTTAGGTATATGGATAGAGGACTGAGGTTGATGTTTTTGTACAGACATGGCGTTATTTATATTTGTTGTGTTTAGATATCGTGGCGGCGATTTTAACTGTTTGTTTACGTTAATAGTTTTCTCATAATGTTTGTATTATGGAGATCAAAATCTAAACTAATTGAAGAATGAGAATTAAGGCATCCATTTGTTTACATAGTTTGTTATATGTAACAGCATAACAACATCGTGTTGCAAGGCAACGGATCCCATCGTGCGAATCCACTAAAAATCTCCCTTCCTTACCTTTTATGATCAATCTATTTCAATATGTATTTTTCTTTTTTCAGCGGAACATCCAAATCGTTACAAATTGGGTATCAAACGAGATCAGTTCAACGGTGGTCCGAAAATTGTTAAGCCGCAGCCAATCAGTCAAATATCTGATGGACGACTATGTAATCGAATACATAAAAAAACATGGCCTTTTTGGTTCCACAAACCCGTAAGTATCTGGCATAGAGTTTGTGTTAATTAACTTTCAAGATTTTGAAACTTTTATTTTCTCATTTGTGCTACCATTATTAAATATTCTGGAATAATTAAAAAAAAAAAAATAAATAATATCTCACAGTAAGTTCATATTAACCCCTAATCAAAATGACGTAATATTTTTGGAACCGCCGCCTCATTCGAATATTAATACGTACAATGAAATGTTTATGAAAAATCTGAAAAATAATGAAAATTCATTAAAAAATCGCCGAGCTCCGGAATATGAAGAGGATATGGACGAGACCGATTACCCGCCGTTTAATTCCAATGAGAAATTAATTCGGCCGAATGTATTCTGTTGTGCGGATGGGCTGAGTGTTAAATCGTTATTGAATCGTAATCATAGCGGGAATAATAATAATAATACTAGTGGTGGTAATATAACGGGGCCAGGACAAGCGGTCCAAATAATAACGGATGCATCTGGGTCACATGTGACAACCACAAATGAACAGAAGGTGGGTATTGATGATGAGGAAGAGGGTAAAATCGGGGCGGAAAAAATTCAAGATTTAGATGAATCGGATTTTGACGAATTAAAAATTACAAGCGACTCAGAAAATATTCTGCCTGAAACTTTACGTATCATCGACCGTCAACGGGGTGGTGGTGGTACGATTAGTGACGATGATGATGGGCATCGTTTTAATCTAGATTTTCATCGTACTACTAGTAGTAATAGTGTTATTGGTTGTGGTGTTGGGGCGAAGCTTTCGCTTCCATCGACCTCAACGCGTCATAACGATATCATTAAATTTGTTTTCACGGATCATGGAATTCGTGTGATTAGCGATAAAGAGTATGTCGTGTAAATTATGCGACCCGATTATTCGATTATTTATAAAAATCGGTTTTAAATATTGTGCCAAATATATTATTTTATCTGTTTTTGCATGATGTAGCCAAAATATTTTTTTATGTTAGTATTGATCGAAATCTTAGAGACTTTATATAGACATTTGATACAAGGAATAAAAAAATTTTCATGAAAGGCATGCGTTGGCCGTTATTTTGTTACTATACATATTTACATTAATATTATTTTTAAAATATAAATTATATACCTAATATAGTTTTGTATGTTGTGTGTCTTGTTTATTAAACCGTACTTTTTATATGTATACATGAAACTACTTAGATAACACTAAACTAATTTTTTATAACAAACTATAATATACCTAATTAAAAAAAATTCGTATACTTCGTATAGTCATTATGTCCTTTTAGGATCGTATTAGATAAATTTATTACACATTAAAATCGTTAAATTTGTAGATATTTGATAGTTTCCTTAGAGAGTCGTCGCTTATTCGAAATGTTAACCGAGCGTATTGTTTTATAAAATAAATTATGCGAATAATCGTTTAATTGTTTGCTGGATTTATGAAAAGTTGTTCATAAGTTTGCAAAATACAAAAAGTCGTCCAAGGTGGGGCAAACCTTCTAAGGGGTTTTGTTATAAGCGCCCAAAGTGGGCAGCTTGTGTTATTAAAAATAAATTAGTAAATATCTGTAAATTTCGCATTATACGCGTAAATCTAGTGTAACAGTCAAACGAAAATAATGGAAAAATAACCGCAGCCCCTTATTTAGACTTACTAATTGGGTGCTCGATGTGCCTTTTTACAAAAAAAAATCCATTCTACAATATACAAAGTGGATCGTTACATTTTAATATATTATAAATAAATGTATTCCTCAATATATAAATCTAAGCTCCACATCCCGCCCCTAAGCTCCTAAAGTACTTATAATTTTTTGATTTCAGCCTAAATTTCCAGAATAAATAAAGTATATTTCAGTGTTGGCAATTTACGCGTAAAATTCGATCAATTCTGTTTTTAATTGTAAATACATAGTTGGAAAGAAACCATTTTTGTGTAAAATCGTGGAAACAGAGATAAATTTGAAATTATTGTCGTCTATTCGGTCGTTTTTAGGGAACACTTTTAAGTTTTTTTTTTTTTAAATTTATTTAATTGGGTGCAGAGCGGACTTATTAACGGTCCTAGCTCCTTGTAACTGTCAGAGCTTCTGCACCCAATGCGCGATCCTGCAAGTAAAGATTAATAGCTACCTTAAATTTATTCATTTTGTATTCCTTCGGAAATTTGAAGGGTATTAGCGAATTCCACTTTTTTGATGTTCGGTATATAAATTCGCGCTTGATTTCTTCAGTTCGAGGTTTCGGGAGCTTCACCGTAAACCTATGTGCATTAGTTGTTCCTCTTGTTACTCTTGTTGTTGTAACGAATGGTGGTATTTTCTCCGATAGTTCTGCAGAACATTTACCATGTAAGCATCTGTAAAGATCCCAAGTTGACTTGGGAATCAAAAACTGTTTCAGACAAATTTATTAAAAAAAATAGGATTTTATACAAAACATGAACCTGACCTTGATATATAATTTCAAGGTCATCAAAAGTAATTTAATCCGTGCTTTTGCCCTTGAACCGAAATAATTTTTTCGTGACACTTTTTGTTACACGAGTCGTACTTTTCGAGATATTTTGGTTGGCCAATTGCAATGGTTCACCCGATTTAGAAAAGGATAAAGTTGAAAAACTCTAAACTTATATTTTAAGAACAAAAAGAATGCCAGAAAATTTGCCCTCTGTGCGTGCCCTCTTAAAGAGAAATGTGCTGATATTATAGGATTAAATCTTTTTACTCAAAAAATCGTCGGATTTAGGGTTGCAGAATTGAGCCGAATGATTCTGATTTCGCGATTGCTAAATTTTTTAAATAATTTTAATAAAATAAATAATGTAAACTAGGAATATCTGAAATTTCTTGTATTTTGGAATTATTTGAAATTTTCGAGATAACTCTTTTGCATGATGTTGAGCATATTGAGTTGGTGCTTGGTCTTTCGCTTGGTATTGATTTGCATGATTTGAAAGAATTGCTAGATAATTCGACAGTTGTCTGGTTTGGATATGATGTTGTTGGCTGAGATTATTGAGATTTTCATTTGCAAAGCTTTGAATTGCTTTCAAGAAGTTAAAGATTCGAGATTTCGTTATTCGAGCTTCTCAGGTTATTTCAATATTATTGTAGCCTAGGGTCCGTTACTGTTCTCTAGCCGAATAAAGAAGTTTATATAAATGTGGCTGACATTAATAAATGAGATTGTACCGTATCATTGATGTTGTTTCGGAAATGCCCAGCTAGACTTTGCTACTCAATCGAAATTTTTGGTCATTCGGTATTATGAGATAAAAGCAAACAAATATTGTCAAGACTGAAATATATTCTGCTATCTGTACTTAGCAACGCTTGAATGTTTCTATTTTATAATTATACAAAAAAAAAATATTTATAAGATTTATTTCTTGCATGTAACAAACATTTTTTTGTTTTTTTCTTTTCTGTATTTTCAGGTTAAGCGAAAGAAGTTAAATAATTCTGCATGCCCTGTTTAAAATTTTAAGTAAAAGTGAATTTTAAAAAACATACATTAAGTTATAATTTGTTTAATTTATTTAAAAATGATAGATTTTAATTATTTAGATTTATATATAAAAAACTATCAATAGATGACTTCTATATAACTATTTAATATCTAGAAATCTCTATAATTAAGAATAAGAAAATGCTTCGTTTGGATGTTGCGCAATCCTCGCCCAACGATTAATTATCTAATAAACCAACGAGAAGTTATATGTTTAAACAAAAATCAGCTTTAATTTATTTAATTTAGTTTATTTTTAATTTGTTGAATGTATTTGTTATTATCTATATATTATTGCTTTTTTAAATAAATGCGGGAGGTGTTTAACAAGCACAAATAATTATGGTAGCTACGACTTTTAACACTTCCACCGACGTAATTATAACTGTAAGTTTCTTGCCCAAGTGGAAGTTTCTTGCGAATTGATAAATTTTTAGCCTTTAGAATTATTGAACATCTCTCCTTTATACATGAAAAGATAGAAGTTTTATTTTATATTTTTATTAGCATAGTTTCGCCCTCCTTTTTTTAATGGTACTTATAACTGCATTTCCTTATGCTAAGTTTAATAAATCATAACACAGGCTAAATAACTGCGAATTAAATCAGAATGAGTAAAAAAATGAGTAAATTTTTTAATTAGTTGAAAAAAAAAAAAAAATATTGTTGTCTTGTTTAATATACATACCACCTTTATGTAAATATTCATAAAGTAAAGAAGAAGAAAACAAGAAAGTTTAAAAATTGTAAAGAAAAGTCTGAAAAATTCTGTAAACTCAAATTAAAATAAGATGAGTTTGAACATAAAAAAATCTATATACTGCTTTAACCCAAAATATATAATTTTTGTTAAACAAAAATATTCAAAAATAGATAACTAACTACCTATTATAATATTGGTTTCGTTTAAAAAATAAAAATAAATACCAAACAAATTATGAATAATAAAAATATATTTACAGAATTAAAAATAATTTACTTACTTTTATTTATGAAGTCCGACCAAAAAAACTAATTCCATTTTAATGTCCAATCAATCCACACGTTCATGTTTCAGGTTTCTAGTTTTCATTTATTTAAAAAATTAATTTTTTTTATTTTTGCCTAAGCACCGCTGGCTTGATGCCATATATTCAGGACATTATGCTCATTTGAAACATGTAATATTGTAAGTTGAACTGCACCGAATACCGGATATATTTTTTCTTTAACGGCCAATGATTTACCAATTCACCTCTAATAATAAACTATAAAATTAGTGCGGCCGTTCTGAATTTGCTCCGCTCCGGGTGATATGAGACGTTTGAGAATCGCGTTTTGATTGAAAAGAATGGTGTGCATTTCAAACTGTGATGAAACGACAAATAGAGCGAAAACCGTTAAACATTTTAAAACAATAGATCATGTTTTCAGAAAGAGGCAGCACGATCAAAGAAAATATGTATCGGGAACAGTAAAGAATAATAAATCTAAGAATAGGCCCTTTCCGAAAGATATAATTTTATTTGCCGCCATCTTAAATAAGTATAATATAAATTTCATTTACTTCATGTTCTAGAACTAGCTTGATTTTTCCAGTAAGATAAATCTAGAACAATGTTGAACCGGTTTAGCATGGAAAATTTCCGTTTGGTTTAATACATTTGGCTATAAAGCTCGGTATACTGCTCGAGCTAAGATAAATTTCCTATAAAAAATACATGTAAAATTTAGCTAGCTAAATGCAAACTAAAAACTTTCGCTCACGATTTCGCTGATCGGTATGCTGCTCTACGCGAAAAAAAATCAAACTGATAGTTTGCGTATTGTAATTTAGTTGGCTCTGCTAAAAATGTCTACACAAATTTTGCAGCAAATTAAATACACGGGGCATAATTTTGATATTTCTGATACGAAATAAAAACAAACAAAAGACACAATTTTTAAACCACACAGCGAAGTATAAACTCAAAATGTCAGAAGAATTTGCAAAATGTATCTCTACACAAAGCTGTACACAAATTGTTTAGCTCCAAATTTATCTGTACGTTTGTGTAGACCGCGTAAAAATTTAGTTTAGCTCGAGCAGCATACCGAGCTTAATACCTTAACCTAAATAGGTTCAATAATGAACTTTACGCTATTATTTAACTTGTAACACTACCTCTCATTTAAGCCTATGTTTCCCCAACACGACCTAAATCATGTTCCCGGTCGTTCATCCTAGTGATGGCAGTGTAAGGTCCTTCCCACTTCCCATGCTGTATCAGCAACATCGGTATATGTCGATCCCAGTTGCGTTGTTTTTTTTCCACGAGCTTTGCTAGATATTCCGCCAATGCGCCATTGAATCTTTCCACCATATCGTCGGATTGTGGATGTAAAGGCGTTGTTCTTGTTTTAGTTATCCCGAGCATCTGGCATATTCCTTGAAATACCACCCGTTCAAAATTCTTGCCTTGATCCGTATGAATTTCCATTGGTACTCCAAATCTGCTAATGCTGTTGTGGACCGGCATCAGTTATTGTTTCGCTACATCCATTGCAATTCTCCTTCTTTAATAGTGCTCCCACGTTATACAGTTTCGTGATTCCACGGCTTTTACATGTGAGTCCCTTTACTGCCACATTGGTCACATTTTTGGCACCACTACCGAATGTCTACATATTGCCCAGTAGATTCGTCGACATATCTTGGCTAGTATTTTATTAATTCCCTCAGTGGCCAGCTCTTGCTCCTCCATGAATCTCTTTCAGGATTTCTGCAATCCGGTTGTTTTGGTTCGATTCACTTTGCCACCCGTGCTTTCCCATATTCTTTTTAAGCGCCCATTCTCTGTAAGGAGGCTATCCCATTAATCCCAATAAGCCGTGACAATGGGAGTTTTGTCTGTGATCTCACTCCAAGTGGGTCGGTGTTCCTTTTTTGTATTTAAATTCCATAATTATCGATAAATCTGTTATCCGTAATTGCTCATTTCTGACTATTTCGTCAGTGCACTCCCCAGCAGGTAGCATTTGCGTAAGCCCAGCGTCGGTAATGCTTTCTTTACCTTTTACATGTTCACAATGTATGTATTCTACTGGACATGGTCACCTTGATAATGCGTCGGCATTTCCGTGTGCGCTTCCCTTCCGGTCTTCAATCTGGAAATCATACTTTTGAAGACGTTCGATCCAACGTGCTACATTGCTCCGGATTATTGAATTGTAGCTGCCACCGTTAATCTCCATGATCTGTCTGTAAGTAGAATTATTGGTCATAGAGGTATACTTATGGAAATGCTTAACACGTTATACTACAGTCAATTCCTTCCATGTTTTCTAATTATCTTATGCAATTCTAAGCTACACCAAACTGTTCTTTTTGATGAATTATTTTAGTAAATTTTACCACCAGTCGAAACAATAGAAGTGAGAACACATGTGAATAAAAGTTTTTTTTCGATATTTTATTAAAATATTACCATGCCACTAAATTAATGGTAAGTGATACACATGTTGAATTATACACACAGAAATAAATAGAAAAGACAGAATAAATTGAAATATATTACTTTTGAATCAATAATGAATTACCCCACTTAGTGCACGAAATTAGCAGTGAATTCGGGGTAATACCGTCCTTTGTCGACTTTCAGGGCAATTAAATCATCTCGCAAAGGACGTAATTCTAAACCATTTAGAGTAAGCAGACTAGAGCACATAAAATAAACCCAGTGGCGGAACTTCATATTTTAGGCCCCCCCCTGCAGATTATTGGCGAACATTTATCAAAGCAGTAAACAGCACATATTTTGCTTCATATTTTGGGCCCCCACGCAGATTATTGGCGAAAATGTTTCAAAGCAATAAACGGCACTTATTTTGCATGCAATTATATAAATATTAATGTTTTTATACATACTTATAATTTTAATTCACATTTAAAAACGATTTTATTATAAAGAAAAAATCTTGAGCGGCCCTTATCGCTTTGGGCCCCCCGCGGCTGCGGGGTTTTGCGGGTATGTAGTTCCGCCGCTGAATAAACCTAAAAGCTGTTTCGAAATGGCTTATTAAACTGATATTCTATTGATTTTCGGTTAAGGGCATACAATTCCCCCACTTCCCCCTAATCGTTCAAAAGTAGTAGGAGCGTATACCTAATCCGAACGGCATAACAAAAACTTTTCAAAGTTCGTTACCCACACTGAACGCCGTTTTGTTGCGATCTTCCTCCTGGAATTCTACCTGCCAATGGTCGCTTTGTCGCCACCCCGGTGGCACAGTGGTTAGCATGCTTGCTTTAAGCTCCGGAGGTTCCGGGTTCGATTCCCGGCGGGTGATGAAAAAATCACGGCTGGTTAATGTGTAGGATCAATGAATTAATCATTCATTATCCGTTAAAGAAATGATTACGTAACTTCATAATGAAGCGGCCAAATCCCTCTATGGGATGTTGCGCCAGCGAAAAAAAAAAAAAAAAAAAATGGTCGCTTTGTCGATTTATGTCGAAGATATTGGAACTCCTTGGATATAGTCGCATAATACTGCTGGATTATATCCGTCGATTACGCTAGCTAAGCTAACTGGATCCAACATAATCATATTACTAATTACACAAATAGTCTATTACCCGATTTTAGCGGTACCTAGAACAATTGAGGTAAACCAAAGCGTTTATCTTCTGTCCAAGGTGAATAATTATCATCCATCTATTACTATTAATTTACTGAGCTATTCTCTCTAAAAAAAAGTTATATTTCAATTGCTTTCCGAATACTAATATAAAAAATTTGGATTTTGCTAGTATTTGTGATCAATACACGCTTTTGATTGGGAGTATGCTATAGATAACGTCACGTCACTTGAAAATTGATATTCTTGAAGTCGAACCAAGTGACATGACAGCAGCTTGAAATATTTCAATTAATTATAGTCGTGTCATGTCATTTTTCATGACTATAGTCACGTCACATCAATTTTGCCATTCTCTTAGTTGTGTGTTACGTCAGATGCCACTTGATTTTTTGCAAGTGACAGACGAATACCACAAATAACAAATTATTATTATAAAATGTTTTTTTAAATAATTTTGTACCCTGTTTTAAATATGTTGTTGTTTAAAATAATATTATTATTATTATAAAACGATTTTATTTCTAATTTGCCTAATATATTTCAGTTGCAGTTTTGTCACTTGGTTTGCCTTCAAGAACATTAATTTTCAAGTGACGTGACACGACAATAGTCACGTCCGTTTACTTACGTTTTGATTCACTAGCTCAATATTCTGTTTTTCAATTTCTTCCAAACAGGTACCGGTCTTTATGGAGCTATAGTGCTATATTCCGTAATGAACGAAGTCAAAACAGGTTTTTTCTTTATTTTAATAAACTTTAACATTTTATTAATTTACTTTAGGCACATAATTAATTTACTTTAGGGTCGCACCGCTGCTCAATCTAAATATGGTTACCTATTAGGTGAAAGCTTCTCCAATGGCACTCTTTCAATCTGCGACATCTGCAAATTAGTAAATAAATTTATCTGCCACCAGAGGCATCATGGTGATTTTGACTTAACTTAAATTTCTAAAACTGAAAGAGCTTTACAATGGAATACTGTATGGCCTCGTTTAAATAAATTATTACATTTCACTTTGCTGAATTTTTATTGATGTGATGAACAATGTTATACTTTTTCTTATACTTGTCCAATGGTATCCTCCCGCAAGCCTGTGCGACATTTGGTAGTTGTTTCATGGGAATCTAATTCCTAAACACATCTCAATCGCAAGATTGAAAATTTGAAGCGTGCGATTAAGTTTTTAAAGTTCTGCCTGGTTATCAGGCTTCTACCAAAATTTAAATATTTTGATTGCGATACGTGAGCTGTATATATGATTTAATTTTTGCATTGAATTCCGAACTTCCTCAAGTACTGCATTGTTGAAACCAATCTCACGATAATTTTCTTTTAGACCTGTCAATTACCAGTACTCTGGAGTTTTTATAGATTTGTGCCATGCGGATGACTTATCCAAATATGATTGCGGAGCGCATGAGTCGTATTTTTTGATATTCGCAATTCAACAGTGATGTGTCAAGCTCTGTGTTGTTGACACAAGCCTTACGATAAATTGCCAGCACTCGTTTTTTCAAATTTTTGTCATGTGGTCAAATATGGCAAGTAAGCCGTATTTGATATCATTATTGCAATTCAACTCAGTATTTTCTCAACTACTCCATTATTGATAACAATCTTACTATGATTTTAAGTTAGACCTATCAATTGCCAGTAATTTCGCAATTCCCGTTGACATTAATTTCACGTTGATTTTCTATTAGGCCTCTCAAAAAGAGAAATCTGGGAAGTGTTGGTCCTTTTGGTTAGTTTGTTTTGTGTCTTTTTTCTGCCCGATTTGTTTTTTTTTGTCAAAAATTGTCAACCTCAGACACGGTAAAGTTCAAAACAGTAAATTAGTGGAATGCCCTTCCAAGAAATTAGTGTTTCAGTAGTTTTTTGAAGATTCGCAAACCGGCGAGAGCCATAGTTACAAAATTTTTCTTTAACAATTGTATACAGTGGAAACTCGGATGACGGATTGATAGCTTTACAGTACAATTACTCTATATAGGGAAAACAATTACCACCTTAAATTCATAATGACACCGTTCGGATTAAGAATAATACTGCCGTTTTAGTTGATTAGACTCTCACGAGAATAAAAATATTAATTTGAAACCAAAATCAATTTTTTGTTTTGTTTCCCCTTTTGAAGATCGTCTTAAATTTCATCTTTCTTCATGTTAAAAAAAAAAACAAACCAAAATCATCTCTTCTTATAACGAGAATCATTTTAATTTTAACAACCAATGATTATTTTTCAACGCCTTTTTTTATCGTATTGAGTCGAATAACGCCCTATTAAGCACGAAAGCTTTCGGTGTGTGTATGTTTGTGTTTACATACTTATCGAACGTAAGTGTATTATTTCTACACATATATCAAAAGTCCAATTGGATAAAAGAAAACCAAAAAAAAAACACAAAAATTCAACGCGTTAATTCCTAACTCCACCGTGTTTTATACTCTGTGTCTGTGTGCTTGTGTTGTTGTTTCGTTTTCTTTTAATAATAAATTACAAAATACTTAAGACATTTGATTTGCAAAGTACGTTTAAAGTTTGTGTTTGTACCGTTGCG
Source organism: Tipula helvola (assembly GCA_963556165.1). NCBI lineage: Eukaryota > Metazoa > Arthropoda > Insecta > Diptera > Tipulidae > Tipula > Tipula helvola. The sequence goes on from OY744482.1 coordinate 394,581,537, forward strand.
CTTTGAATAAAAAATAGTTAGCCGACGGAATGTTTAGACAGACTTATTTCATGTGGCGGTGGATTTTTTCGAAAAGTGTTTGGTGAAATGTTGGTATTAGTGATAGTAAAGTGATAAGCTTAAAATATAATACCGACGGTTTAAAAATGTTTCATTAATGAACCAACAGGTTTGTTCAATTAGTTGTCAAATATGTGACAGTAAATATCGTTGTTAATACGTATATAAACAAAACGGTATGCAATACATTTATAGGGTGGTGTGGAATTGGGCAATTTTATATCCTGAGCACTTCAATCAATGTGTCGCTATAATTGAACTTAAATTTTACACAAAATTTTTCTCTTTGTCATGAATTTGACGATCTTCTCGTCTCAGCTCGTTCAACTGAGGTTGAAAGTTGAAGTTCATAGCCAAATTTAGAATTAAATAGTTGTAATATTTTATGTTATTCATATAAAAGTGCGAGGAATTCTTTTGGAAATTGCTGTATCTCTTTCTTGAGCCTAAATTAGATGAATCATTTTTACGCTTAAGAGGCTCTAGAGGCTTAAGAGTTGATACAAATATCCGAAGTAAGGATTTAGACAGCCAATCGTTTAAACAATTCCTATAAATGATTATACATATACTATCAAAATAAGGTGCCACTCTAGCCATGTCTGGAAGGTGCGATAGGCGTACTTGCAATACCAAAGAAAGCCGTTGATATTGGTACAACCCAAAAGGATCGTTGCCAGCTCAAAGTTCAATTTTAGAAAATTTTCTCTCCGGTTGACGAAATAGCCCTTCCAACTTTGGAATTGTATACTAAACTGGAAAGTGTCACAACTTTATTCAGTCTGCCATAACATTAAAGTTTCAATAAACCAGAATTTTCTGGACAGACTTTGGCCTCGCTGTTCAAAGGAAGTCTGTTGCGATGCTCACAGGGTATTTTCTAGATATTTTCTTGAGCCTTGTATTTATTAATGATCTTAACTTATCTTAACATGTCACCGTAATTCTTACACAAGTAATTTAAATTGATTCAAATTTTTGCTGCGCGTTAACCGGTGAAATCAGTCGTATAGATTCGAAAACCGAAGTCATTTAGGCTCTGTGTTAGGAACATCCACAAGAGTAGGTGTGGGATTGGCAATTTTTCGATTTACTCGGTTTCTTGATTTGCTCTTTTTAGTCAATATTTTGTACTGGTGAGTTTTTTCTTTGATTGCACACTTTTTAAATTAAATCCAAAACTATTTGAGGTTAACCTACATGGGTTAAACTTAGGGGGTACATGGGTTAAAAATGGGAATATTATTAATTTTGTTTATTGAATGACCATTAATATGGTTTGCTTTTAGTTTAAGTAGCCTTTTGTCAAATTAGCCCAGATTGCTGTTAAATTTTGCATCTATCTGATGAACCTTCTGATTTTCTTGAGTCGATGTACCACTTTCTATATGTTCATCATCTCAAGACTTTCTGTGTTGCTTGTTGATGACTGGTGTTGTAGGATCATTTCGTCTGAAGCCCTTCTGCGGAACTAATAAAAAAACTTAGCAAATGAAATTATATTTCTAAGAAGAAAATCAATGTGTGGAAATTTGCGTTGTACATGAAACAGACAGTACCTACTCAGTAAAATATGAAATCGAGCATGTTACACTTAGAGGAGCCGCCAAAACACGATTAACTGAAATTATGTAAACCGATATATTTGCATGTTACCAGAAACGCCGATCACGGCCCAGACCAGAAAGCTCGACAACATATTGGGCAACGAAATTTGGCTGAGAAATTATTTGGGCTGCTGAAATGACCATGTAGCCTGATGTAGGCTTAGGTTATTGCATTTCTAATTTTTGGTACCCAATACCAAATTTTAGACTCTCAAATAAAATTTGAAATTTGCCTTTAGAATTTCGAAAAAAATCTCTTCAAATGAATGCTATTATTACTAATTAAAGTAGAAACAAAGTAAATTTTTTTTTTATGAAGACGATAAAACAATTTCGGTCAAAACATCATTGGGACTCCCAATTTCTATAGAAAGCATATAAGAATGTCCTTTTCCAACCGTTTCTCTGTATACCAGAAAGACCGACAGAAAACACTGTGGAAAACAGTTTGGGAGGAGAAATTAAGAGCAAAGGTTCAAAAATAGTATATTGAAGCCTCTTGGTGATCCTAATTCATCGAGAAGGAGACTGGTTTGCTTCATTTTTAAGCGAATAGATTTCTTAATACTTAATGTAATACCTATATATAGGTTTATAAGTAACCTAAAAGGACTTCATGATTTCAATTTGACGATTTCACTATACTACCGCCCCATGTCATTGAGATTCTCTTCAAAGTACCTCACGTGCGGTAAGCAGTAGTTTATTTATATTTTGGTTTTCAATTTTAAAACAGTCTGTTACGAGTAAAGGAATTAAGCAAAAATTGAAATAGTTTTTTACCTTCTGTGAAATTTTGCGAAATGCCTTTCGCTTACCGATGTATGTTTACTTTAAATGCTATATCCTAAATAATACTTTACACAATTAAATATGCCACAATCGATCATTGAACCATTTACAGTCACCGATTTATGTGTATACAAATATTGATCGACTCCATTGAATTACACAAATACCTGCACGCATCACCAAATAACCACATTCGATATATAACCAACCTCCAATTTCCCAATTTATTTACTAAACCACCCATTTTGTTTATAGCATAAGAATATCAGTCTTTTTTCGAGTATCTTCAGCCATATGTCATAAGGGGTTTTTATTCTTCTGTACACAAAATTCTTTCGATATAAAATGTACACACAATTTTATTACGATGCGATAGCATGTGTTGTGTGAAATCATAAATAAATAATTCGTTATAAACTATTATAGATTTCTACAAATTATTAACGTACCAACATGTATATACATATGTGTGTGTGTATTTAAAGACGTACATAAATAAGAAATTCACATTAAATAAAAATAAAGAAATTATATTCGATAAAATTGGAAATTGGTAAATAATAACAATAATAATACAAAAAAAAAAAATCAAAAAGAAGATTTTCATTCGCGTGTGGGTCTGGTGATAGAAATTCAATAAATATAATTTTCTAATTTTCTTTATTTTCCATTCTGTTATTTATGTTGACGTAACCATTATTATATAAGTTGAATAACAGGAAAAAAGTATAAGAAGAAGAAAAAAATTATATGACAGAACGGAACTTTACAAACTCGAAATTATGATCAAATCATCAAGAGATTCTCTAGATCGATAGAACACATCTTAGAGGTATTTTGTGGACCAATTTTTTTTGCCGAAACAGCACTCACATGCTTATAAACTGTCTGAACTTCACTTAATTTATATAGGCTAACTAGTGGCCTACGGCCTTTCGGTACCGCAAAATATTTAATTTTGCTTTGGTAGTGCATTCTTTATGTTTTCGATTGGCCGTGATAAGTAAAGCTTAAATAGTTATTCAGCGGCTAGTGGCAATATCCCGAATAAAAATCCCAAAAAATTAATTTTTTACACCCTGTTAAAGTTAGCCGAAAGTTTCCAGCCATAAAAAATCGATATTGCAAATTACGTTATTAATATTCCAGTCGAAAATAAAAAAAAATAGTGGTTATCAGCCAAAACTTACAAGGATTACATGAAAAACGTTTGTAAATAGTGGAAAATTTTGTTCCACCTACTCGGGGAAAATATCGGATATTTAGAAGAATGCAAAAAATATTTAAAATTGGAATCAAATCAGCTTGTAGGGTGTTTATCTGAAGTTGGATCGTTATTTTGTGATTTGCCAATAGCTATCATTGAAAATAAAAATCAGTTCATGTTTCCCGTGGGAAATCTGGAAAAATTCGATTTTCCAAAAATCAGTAGAAAATTTGTATAAAATCAGCGCCTAGAGTATTATGTCTGGAGATGATGTTATATCTGATTTTATATCTGGAGATGAATTTTATAATTCTATTCGAGCAACTAAAGAAATACATTTCATAATGTATAGTTAAACTCAATCCCAGATTTTCCACGGGAACTGAATTTTTCCTGCAATAAAGGCAAATTTTATACCAATTTTAAAGAAAACAAAAGCAATGTTCCTCGAGAAAGTGGAGCCAGCTGGTTATGCCACATAAGAATCTTGATAAAAGTATTAAGGCCCGATTATGAACGAGGATAAATGATTAATCCTCTGATTTAGCGTAGTTTGCATTGTTTTATACAATGTAAACTACGCTGAATCAGAGAATTAATCATTTATCCTCGTTCATACAATCGGGCCTTAATGCTATCGATGCATCCATGATAATTTTCGGCTAAATACTATCGACTGATAACAACCTTATTTCACACAATTCAACACAATCTGCATTACCGATTTTTTTATACTTTCGGCTGATATTAACATGGCTCTCTATTATCGACTTTTTACTTTCGGCGGGCAACTTTTGGCTAACAACTTGCGCTTTGCCGATTTATTAAAATTCTAAAATTCACAGATAAAAAATCGGTAATGAAGTTTATGTTATCCCAGCCGAAAATAAAAAATGTTATCATTTTCAGCTAGATAGTGTCCTGCCTAAAGTTACCAGCATGCTCCGGTAGCATTGAAGACTTTTGTCAATATAGTTAGTTTTGTGTGGCAAATCATCGTTCTACTTTCTCGTGGAAAATTGTGGAAAATCTGAGGATTTCCAAAAATATTTAAAATTGGTATAAAATTAGTCTCTTGATTGTTATATCTGGAATCGGATTAATTGCTAGCTAGTAGCTATCATAGGACAAAAATGAGTTCAAGTTTCCCGTGGGAAATCTGGAAAAATACGATAAAGTTTCCAGCTTAAAGTGATAAATTGATAATGCTGATTGTATTATCCAAACATATCCAAAATAAAAAATAAAGCCACTAACGGCCGATAGTGTTCAGTCGCATGTTACCAAGAATATCATTGAAAGGCTTTTATCAATAGTCTTACGTAGCAAAAAATTGTTCTCCTTTCATGGAAAATCCGTGAAACTAAACAAATATTTAAAATTCTGGGAAAATTCGATTTTCCAAAAACAATTTAAAAAATTGGTATAACATTAGCCTCTAGTGTGTTCTGAAAATAGAATGCATTGATGTGATTTGGTATTCGCTGAAAAAATGCCCTCACTAACCCTTTAGGGGCTTATTTTAAAGAATATAAGGTTCTAATGATTTTTGGAAATCGAATTTGCCCATAGATTTTCCATACGGTTAGCTTGAACTATATTTTTTTTTTCAGATATGAAACTCTAGAGGATGATCTTATCCCAATTATATATCATATATTTTTTGGTTTCTTTTGATTTTCTGATATTTTCCACGAGAAGATTTAACAAAGTTTCCCACATACGATTATTAACAAATTTTTTAAGGCACCCCTTGTATCCTGTTAACGTTCGTCTGATATTCCTGCTATACTTCAGCTGGGATCTTTCGGCTAACTTTAACAGGGTCACACTTACTAAAATAGAAAATTCTTCAAAGCCGCTTAGCATTGGTCTTTTGTGGGCAAGAATGCCAAGAAATTATGTAAGAGCCTTTTGTTTTCATATTGAAGTTAATTAAAATTTCATGGGGCCTTCTTCTTTAACGTATCACTTCACATTGTATTTTTGGGATATTTTTTTGGGGTGTTTAATTTTGGGAATATGCCCGGATCGCGTTATTCGGAGTTTTATCAAAAGACTGAAAATCACTTTATTAGCCTATAAATAGCTGTATTATTAAGTAGTGCTTATTTTATATTTCTGGTTGAGAAACCTGGTTTAAGTTCTTGGCAAATGTTGTCAGTGGACACCGTTACAAGACTATAGTTTGTAACAACAATAAACTGTCAGTGTTCCTGGTTCCTGAGATCATGCAGTCGATGGGAAAATACAGTTCTCAAAGTGAAAACCCCGAGAATTAGTGAACTCAGAAATGCTTTCCCTTTAAGCTTCCTAAACCGAAGTATGAAGAACATCAGCTATATAATGGAAGCCTTGATTTTTTTCTTTTCAATTTGAGTACGTTTGAGGCGTAAAGTTTGCTAAATTCTATAGCTGAAATCTAATCCATAACTTAACAATTGAGGAATATTTCGGTAAACTAGAAAAAGCAAATTCAAGATAACTAGAGAAATAAAAATTTAAGTACAGCTATTACATATATCTGCGCAAAACGGCAGGTAATAAATCTACTCATATACTATAAGATCACGTCATAATCTGATCGAAAATATTAAACTATACTTAAAGATCTCGAGACAATGAAACTCGATCGTGACGAAATGAACTCAAGTTAATGTCAATATAACAGAAAGGTACATTCTGTGATATTAATAATAATAAGCGATCAATTAAAGTTTACTGAATTTTTTTCTAGCGATCACTTACGCTCTAATACAACCAGAGCGACAGAAGCTAAAATCGGCGTTTTTCGATATCGAATTTCGAATTAATAACTGCTTGCTTGTCAATATCGTGATTTGTAGCGTATCGTGATTTGAGGTATTCCTGACCTCACAATTTTCCTATGGGTTTTATTAATTTCCTCACTCACAGGCACTTTTACAAAATCTTTATTTTTTGAAGCAGTAGCTCTTGAGACTATGAATTAGATTCACGAGTTTTGGTTCCAAAATTTTTGGAAATAGCTTCATCCGCTGTTTTAGTTATCGATATTGAGGTATAATTTAATGGGTTTGATTTAGTGGATTTATCTATATTCTCGTTTAAAAGTAGCGGCCGAAGTATTAAGTGTTAGTATACACATTTTGCAAATACTTGAAGTCAAGAAGTTTATTTTGGATGGAAATACAATATAAGCATTTTTCCTTTTTACCTAATTCATCGTTAGTTCAAACAAGGAGGTTAGTTTTAGCAATAAAGCAATCAATTGTTTTAATTACTTTCGTTTCGCATCTCAATCATTTCAGTATGTACCGTTGGTTGAAGATCTATAACCAGACATTTTATGAAATTTTGATAGGTCTCTTATTTATTTCCCTCTCAAACAGAGATGTTAATCCTTTTTATATAGCTGCAACATATACGACGACTATTCCGAAGCACTTATTTAGCGAGAACCTTATCAGTTGGGCGCTATCGTTCGCACAACCTTTTTTTACCTGAAACTGTGGAATAATTTTAGTCTAGGAACTTTAGGCATCAGAAAATCAGAAGAAATGATTTTAGAAATCTGGTAGGAAGTGTCATGAAAAAGGATTATATGTATATTCAATTCTTCCGGTTAGACATCTAATTTTTGCTATTGATCCATGACGAATGAATTGAAAAAATACCAAATTGGAAATGTCCAGAAAGGAAATAAATCCCTTGAAATTATCTTTAAATTTTTCGCTTATTTTTTGTAAGCGCACGTCATTCTTCAGACCCTGAATAAAGTCTCATACAATATGACTTCTAATTTAAATTTAACTATTCAACTCAAATTTTAATTAATACTCTTGTAATTTTCTGTATGTCATATTAAATTCAATTTGAATCTTAAATCAAATTTTTATGAACATTCATACCAGGAGGTATTTCGGGAGCTAACCGGTTTGTACACATCTGGTGAGCTCTTATACATTTTTTAAATTTGATTATAAACATTCCCAGCTGAAGCCACAGAATATGCTTTAATCGTGGTGAGGCGTAATTTTTTCCTTTGTATTCTGGTGAGGTGTTAGTGATAGTTTTCTTTGGTTTTGTTGGCAGCTCTTTATATTAGTTTTTGGTTAAATTCAGATCTTGGCATCTGCGCTTCTAAAACTTGTAAAATTGTTTATACGAATGGATTTTTTTACTTTTTAGGAAGAAAAAGAAATTTATTATGATTAAGGTTTTAATTCGATTCAACCGTATTGGTGGTTTGAAATGAGATTTTCACAACTTTCAAGCACTTGGTTTCATTATAAATTCGATGTAAACCTATCAGTTCAAATTAAGTATCATATAAATTCAACAAATTTGAATCAATTAAAAGCAAACTTCATTGAAATAATTGCCTTTCAAAATTTATGTGAAAATGAATTTAGTTCATGGATCCAATTTTTTCTGCTTTAATCGCCCTAATTTTTTTGACACTTCAATAAATTTAATTTTTAACTATATTCGGTTTACCTCTAATCACTGTCCAAACTTCATTCAAATATATACTTATATACTCAAATTTTTTTTTTTTTTTTTTTTTTTTTTTTTTCTCAACTTCTGCAACTTTCCATTGTCTTGGTACATATCTTAGTCGAAATGCTGCATTAATTATATGCATTAGTTTCCTCAATGCTTTCTCCGGTAACACTTTTATTATCTGACCCGTTATAAGATCATATCCTGGGGCCTTATACGCATTCAGATTATTCTTGGTTTCCCATTTTAGTTCTTTCAATGTTATTGGTGTAATTTTTATTTCATCCTGTTTATTTATCGGGGTAATATTTTCCTCTTCCGTTTGTTTTGGGTAAGGTTGAAATGTTTCTTCAAGATGATTTGCAAACAAATCAGCTTTTTGTTTAGCATTTCGAGCCCAATTGTCTTTATCTTTAATTGGAGGAACCTGAAGTTTGGGTCTTTTAAGATTCTTAGTTGCTTTCCATAATGAGTAATCAGTATCTTTTTGCCCAGTTAGAGTGCTGAGGTATTTATTAACTGATTGATTTTTAATATATTTTATTAGATATTTTAATTTGTTACACAAGTGATTAAATACCCTCTTATTTTCCGGGTTTCGATGTTTTTGCCAATTCTTCCGTGCTTTTCTTTTGATTTTAAGTAGTTCCCTTACTTCCTCCGGATAGCTAGCATTGCGCTTCAATTCATGATTGTTATTAGGAGTGCTTTCCCACGCAGCACTTTGGATATTATAGATGAGATTATCTAGTTCTTCTTCTAATTGGACTGATCCCTGAATTGGGTTCTGCAGATTAATTCTTTCTGTTAACCGTGTTTGGAAGAGATCCCAATTGGTTTTGAAGCTCGTTAATTTCGGGTTGCTCTGTTTCATAATAATTGTTTGGCTAAGTGTCATAATAACTGGTGAATGATCTGATGATAGACTTTCACTGTTCTCTATATGGGTATAATTATCTGAAATTCCTCTTGTAATAAAGAAGTCTATAAGATCTGGAGTCTTACTGATATCCGAGGGCCAATAGGTTGGTGTACCGCCTGAGTGAAATTCACATTTTAGTTGTTTGCCTGCTGCGAAAAGTTCTTTTCCTTTAGTGGTCGTTAACCGTGATCCCCAATAGGTATTTTTTGCATTAAAGTCACCTCCAATTAAAAAGACACTTCCTAGTATTTTGAGAAGATTAGTATAATCTCCTTGTTTGAGATTGTATCTTGGGGGGCAGTAGATTGCTGAGATACTACAAGTTTTATTAATGTTCAATTGTATTTTGATTGTTGTGACTTGCATGGAAAGCTTCTCAATTTTAAGTTCTTCGTTATGCTGTATATGATCTTTTATCAGAATAGCTGATCCACCTCTAGCTTTGTTCTCTGGATGTAATGCATGATAGCAATAATATCCTTTTATTTTACAGAATGAAGTTTTAGTGAAATGTGTTTCTGATATAAGACATATATCTATATTATACATGTTTAAAAATATATCTAGTTCTTGAATGTGATGCAATAGCCCATTTGCATTCCAGGTTACAATTCGTAATGTTTTATTCATTTCTTTATTTTATAATTCGATTTTATATAATTTATATTTTGATACACTCGATCAAAGTTTCCTTCAATTTTTTTATTGAAACTAGTTTGTGATTTCATTTCTTCTAGCGCGTTCTGCAGGCTCATTTCCTGTGAAGAAAGTCTTTTGTTGAGGTTCTCTAGATTTCTCAGTATGTCCTGTAAAACAAGATCCACTTTGAGCTGTTTCTGCTCTGTTTGCTGAACTACTTGTGCATAAGTAACATTTTCATTTACTGGCTCTCTTTGTGCGTTAGGATTAGGAGTCAACCATTTTGGCTCCGTGTTTTTTTTTATAGATTGTACATTTCTTGATGCAACTGGTTTGCGTGATTTATCTCTCATTTTTTGTAGTTCTACTGCAACTTCACATCCTCTGTAATTTGCCGGATGCTGGCCATTACAGTTTATACACTTCGGTGTTGTATTTCGGGGAACTATGCAATCATTTCCTGCGTGTTTTCCTGCACATTTAACACATCTTGCTTCTCGATGGCAGTACTTCTGTGTATGATTATAATCTTGACAGTTTTTGCATTGTGGTATTAGTCGAGTGACCTTTCTCGGTGTTTCTATTTTAACTCTGAGGTTAAGGATAGCCCTAATATTATAGATACTTTCTATTTTTTCTTGGTTGTCGAAGGTTAGCATAAAAAGTGGGAGACCTCTTCTGTTGATTTCAAGATTTCCCTCCCTGTTATCTCTTCTCTCTTTTCTAATGATGTTGACTGCATCAACTATTTTCAGGCCTTTGCTTTGCAGGTCCTTAATGATTTCATCTTTTGAGCAAGTTGGGTGTAGACCTCGTGCCATTACTTTAATTGATCGATCATTTTTATCCTCGTAGGTGTACCACTGGAGACCATCAGCATTTAATTTGTTAGCTAGAGCTTTATAGTCGTCAGGCTCTGTTGTATTAATTTTCCATATATTATTATTGAGCGATATTACTTTGTAGTCATTTCGTACTACTTCTTTCATCAATTTCTGAATACTACCGTAATTTGATATTCCTAGAATATTGATCGGGGGTGGGACATGTTTCTTCTTTTCTGGCTCATGCACTTTAGGTGCAGTAATTGCATTGGTAGTTTTAGAGTGAGTTTGAATTGGTTCAATTTCTGGTGATGATTCAGCTTTCCTCTTAATTGGATTGGATTCTTTTCTTGGTTTCTTATTTGCTCTCCTGGCTCTCTGTAGTATCCAGCTTGTTTCTCTTTCAAGCTCATCTTCATCAGTGTGGTATTCTTCTTGTTCTCTGAGTACTTGAAATTGGTTGTTCATTAATACTGAGTTTCCTGCGTTCTTACTTCTATTTACTGTTTCCTTTAGCATAATGTTTTCTTTCTTTAGCACGACAACTTCATTGTTTAGCTGCGCGATTAACTTCTCCATTTGCTCAAATTTACTTATTAAATCCGCGTTGTTTATTGTATCAGTTTGTGCACTTTGCACGACTTCAGAAGTTTGATTGACTACTGATTGCTTCATAGGAGAGGTATTTTCCTTCTCATTGTTAGATTCACTGAATAGTGTGGTGCTCCCTGATGGTGGAGTTGACGGCGGTGTTCTCTGAAGTGCCGTACTTCTTCCACCAAAGGGCCATACATTTATTTTTTGTTCCGTGCTTCCAGTAGTACTAGGAAAAGGGTCAGCCTGGTTGCCTACCGACAATTTCCCTTGCAATGTCGTGTTGCTCCCTCCAGAATCCGTGGAGCAGCCCGGTAAACCGGGGCGGGATTTAGAATCTAAGTTCTGACCCACCTGGAGTACATTATTGTTTACACCCGACATTTCATCTTTTTGTTGACTATCTGCTATACTGTTTCTCTACTACGTAGGGATTGGATACCACAACCGTTCGATCTACAGCACATTGCCCAGGATGCGCCACGAGGAGGCTGTCAACAAGCACCCCATATACTCAAATAATAAACAATTTGTTTGTAATTTTAAATTTTTATTAACAAACTGTTTCAAAAATTTGCAACTGAACTTCAATTCAAATTTGAAGTAAACAAAATTTCACTAATTTTTTAAAATTAAAATTAAATTAATTATCATAATTAAATTTATATCAAATTTCCTTTAAACTCAATCAAACACTTATGAACACATTTGTTTATCTTCTGTGACTCAAGGTTCTCCTAACTTCTTTTATATAAATTTAACTGGCCGGAAACAATTCGCATGTTTATAAGACAAACCGCCCCTGTTTATATGAAATATTAAAATTGATTGTGAATAGATTTGTCTATAAGTACTAATAATAATTTGATTGGAAAATATTTATTTATAAACTATTTTGCTAGTTATATATTGATGCACAAATACCAAACCACTTACATGAAATATTCTTGAGTTACGTACTGAATAATGAGAATATAAATAATTTATTGGTATATTTAGAAAATTCAACAGACCGGGCAGTACCTATACCTGTGTACAGTTATGAAATATTTAGCTATTGTTGTATTTGTATGTATGTAGGTACATATGTATGTACAACATAGATAGATAAACTACAAAATTTATGATAAATAAATTGCACAGTGCAATTTTGTAGGAGTTGCAAAATATTATTGCATTTCGCGCAATTGCCTCATTAAAAATAATTAATAATTTACTTAGGTCGCTTATATTGTGAAGACTACGATGATATGTACGTTTGTGGGTATATTTATTTGTCCAATTATCCTCGAATGAATTTTTTATTGCAAATTGTTTACTTAACTGTATATATTAGCATATGATTATTTTTGTAGTTTCATGAAATAAAGGAACGTCTTTCATTTAATGACGTGCAACTAATCCGGGAAATTCAAGGTAAGTAACAGATAAAAGGAACGTAATCTATGTAGGAGGTAGAGATGCAAAGATTTATAGTTTGACAACTACGTCAACAACGGGAAGGTTTTAAAAAGTGGCTTCTGCTATAAAACATCTTCATATGGGAAAAACTTTCGAGTGTCTTGCAACAGCAAGTTCCAATCAATTAAACTAACTTGCAAGAACCTCTTAGCATCGTGATATTCTAAGAGAGTTATCCGCACAATCGTTTACGCCATGATCCTTTTTCACAAAATCCACTATTGTCAAAATCGATTTTGTCAAAGAGAATTAGATGTGAATGAAATCAGAATGCGATGAGAATGAGATGAGAATGAGATGAGAATGAGATGTGAATGATATCAGAATGAGATGAGAATGAGATGAGAATGAGATGAGAATGAGATGAGAATGAGATGAGAATGAGATGAGAATGAGATGAGAATGAGATGAGAATGAGATGAGAATGAGATGAGAATGAGATGAGAATGAGATGAGAATGAGATGAGAATGAGATGAGAATGAGATGAGAATGAGATGAGAATGAGATGAGAATGAGATGAGAATGAGATGAGAATGAGATGAGAATGAGATGAGAATGAGATGAGAATGAGATGAGAATGAGATGAGAATGAGATGAGAATGAGATGAGAATGAGATGAGAATGAGATGAGAATGAGATGAGAATGAGATGAGAATGAGATGAGAATGAGATGAGAATGAGATGAGAATGAGATGAGAATGAGATGAGAATGAGATGAGAATGAGATGAGAATGAGATGAGAATGAGATGAGAATGAGATGAGAATGAGATGAGAATGAGATGAGAATGAGATGAGAATGAGATGAGAATGAGATGAGAATGAGATGAGAATGAGATGAGAATGAGATGAGAATGAGATGAGAATGAGATGAGAATGAGATGAGAATGAGATGAGAATGAGATGAGAATGAGATGAGAATGAGATGAGAATGAGATGAGAATGAGATGAGAATGAGATGAGAATGAGATGAGAATGAGATGAGAATGAGATGAGAATGAGATGAGAATGAGATGAGAATGAGATGAGAATGAGATGAGAATGAGATGAGAATGAGATGAGAATGAGATGAGAATGAGATGAGAATGAGATGAGAATGAGATGAGAATGAGATGAGAATGAGATGAGAATGAGATGAGAATGAGATGAGAATGAGATGAGAATGAGATGAGAATGAGATGAGAATGAGATGAGAATGAGATGAGAATGAGATGAGAATGAGATGAGAATGAGATGAGAATGAGATGAGAATGAGATGAGAATGAGATGAGAATGAGATGAGAATGAGATGAGAATGAGATGAGAATGAGATGAGAATGAGATGAGAATGAGATGAGAATGAGATGAGAATGAGATGAGAATGAGATGAGAATGAGATGAGAATGAGATGAGAATGAGATGAGAATGAGATGAGAATGAGATGAGAATGAGATGAGAATGAGATGAGAATGAGATGAGAATGAGATGAGAATGAGATGAGAATGAGATGAGAATGAGATGAGAATGAGATGAGAATGAGATGAGAATGAGATGAGAATGAGATGAGAATGAGATGAGAATGAGATGAGAATGAGATGAGAATGAGATGAGAATGAGATGAGAATGAGATGAGAATGAGATGAGAATGAGATGAGAATGAGATGAGAATGAGATGAGAATGAGATGAGAATGAGATGAGAATGAGATGAGAATGAGATGAGAATGAGATGAGAATGAGATGAGAATGAGATGAGAATGAGATGAGAATGAGATGAGAATGAGATGAGAATGAGATGAGAATGAGATGAGAATGAGATGAGAATGAGATGAGAATGAGATGAGAATGAGATGAGAATGAGATGAGAATGAGATGAGAATGAGATGAGAATGAGATGAGAATGAGATGAGAATGAGATGAGAATGAGATGAGAATGAGATGAGAATGAGATGAGAATGAGATGAGAATGAGATGAGAATGAGATGAGAATGAGATGAGAATGAGATGAGAATGAGATGAGAATGAGATGAGAATGAGATGAGAATGAGATGAGAATGAGATGAGAATGAGATGAGAATGAGATGAGAATGAGATGAGAATGAGATGAGAATGAGATGAGAATGAGATGAGAATGAGATGAGAATGAGATGAGAATGAGATGAGAATGAGATGAGAATGAGATGAGAATGAGATGAGAATGAGATGAGAATGAGATGAGAATGAGATGAGAATGAGATGAGAATGAGATGAGAATGAGATGAGAATGAGATGAGAATGAGATGAGAATGAGATGAGAATGAGATGAGAATGAGATGAGAATGAGATGAGAATGAGATGAGAATGAGATGAGAATGAGATGAGAATGAGATGAGAATGAGATGAGAATGAGATGAGAATGAGATGAGAATGAGATGAGAATGAGATGAGAATGAGATGAGAATGAGATGAGAATGAGATGAGAATGAGATGAGAATGAGATGAGAATGAGATGAGAATGAGATGAGAATGAGATGAGAATGAGATGAGAATGAGATGAGAATGAGATGAGAATGAGATGAGAATGAGATGAGAATGAGATGAGAATGAGATGAGAATGAGATGAGAATGAGATGAGAATGAGATGAGAATGAGATGAGAATGAGATGAGAATGAGATGAGAATGAGATGAGAATGAGATGAGAATGAGATGAGAATGAGATGAGAATGAGATGAGAATGAGATGAGAATGAGATGAGAATGAGATGAGAATGAGATGAGAATGAGATGAGAATGAGATGAGAATGAGATGAGAATGAGATGAGAATTAGATGGGAATGAGATGAGAATGAGATGAGAATGAGATGAGAATGAGATGAGAATGAGATGAGAATGAGATGACAATGAAATGTGAATGAGATGGGAAAGATTTTATGTAATAAAACATAATTATTTTTGGTTATGCCACTTTCTTAATGTGATATTTATTTTTATTTGAAATCTAAATTACTATCGTTTCGGATGTTACTCCTTTATCAAATTTCTAACGAAAATTATATTAAAAAACTTTTATACTATATCTTATTTTATGGGCCCACTTGAGTTATGAATCTTCTTTCCTCTCTATTTCGTTTGTTCATTTATTTAATAACAGGAGGTGGTACCTCCCTTCTTTTGTATATAAAAGCGAGAACTATAAAAGTAAAAGGGAAGAAGAATTTGTTGACCATCTGGGGTGTGTGTATGTAAACTGATATTTTTTACGGGTTTACAATGAGGTTGTACATTTTGTCGCGGCCAATTTTTTCGTTTAGTAAAAAGGGGTTTATCGTTCCTCGTATATTTCCAGTACTTTTAATCTATTCAATAGTGGTTCTTTTCGTATTCTGTGTAATACCTGTGAGTTTGGGTTGATGTCAGTATAATGTTTTTGTACCGTTAAGTGTTGTGCATATTTCAAGTCCAGTTTTGGGTTTTTATTTTCTTTTATTTGTTCTGTAAATCTTACTTCAAAACCTCTACCAGTTTGTCCGATGTAGGATTTGGGGCAATCATTACTTGTACTTTTGTAGGTGCCGGTGTCTAAGTGTTTATTTATGTTACGTTGTTTTAGTCGATTCCCTAATTTGTGGTTTGGATGGAATTTGGATTTTATCAGATAATAGTTAGCCAGCTATTCACGTTGCGTGCAATGATGACACCTTACGTGACCATCAACACCCGCGTTTCAGTATGTGTATGACCCAACACAAGTTCCGAGAATATTTCTCCGTCAATTTGTTAACTTAACCACTGGTGTGAAATTTTTTATGTAGGTTTCATTGACGGAAAATCTGGGATGGAATGACGGATTTGATGTACAAGTAGACAAAATCTACATAAAGATGATTCTATTTTGTTAGTCACAGATATTAGAAGACACGCAGATAGAATTTATTTCCCGCGTTCAGTGTTTATCAGAACAATAAAGATTTGTATCAAATAAATTAGGTGATACATTTAAGCAACTATTCGGGTCAACTTAAAATTTCAATCGCAAATAACAAAAATCTGGTCAAGTTGATTTCAAATAAAGAACAAAGACCCAAGGACACATTTTTCTTAAAATTCTTTACCGGTAAGAAATTTTTTTTATATAAAGTGCAGCTATACAACTAACGAAAAGTGTAAGTGTAAAGGAAAAGAGTAGATATCCGACAAGATTTCCGACACTATCCTAAAAAAATTGGTTGGATTCGCTAAATTTTTGAAAATTTTCAAACTGATTAAAAGTGTTAAAACCGTTACACTATGCCCGAGAGATTATGCCTCTTTTTACCTTAATAACCAAGCAATTATCGGAAAGTTTTACTTGTCCTTATAGTTATTCTTTTTTCATGTACATATAACTGTTACGCATTACAATTTCCTAATATATATCTACCCTTTTAAATAATTTGAGAAGAAGTTTCTTGAGAAGAATTAACACTAATGCAAGGCCACATTTCTTTTATGTGCGACTACACTTTTTTTGTTTACATTTTAATTTATTAATTTTTCCGAACAAGAACTTAACCGCTTGTTCAAGATGCACGCTTAGTTCATCTGAGTTTCCCAGACAATTTTCAAGGGCCATCCTTCGTACAATAATAAGCTTTCCAATCTTGTTCCAAACTATTTATGTATAATAAGACAATTAAACTAAGTAGTTTACAATAAAACAACAAAAAACCAATAATTACACGTATATTTACTCTATAATAACATTGATAATAATAATAATTAATTTTATTGATATAAAAAATAAATTAAATTACAATTATTTTTGTTGTTCTACCACCGAACTGGTTATTATTGATGGTGATTGTCGTTTAAAGTGTTACACAGTACACGGTAGCATTGATTTATTTCGCCTTTGGTTGTTTGTAAAAAAAAAAAAAAATTTAATTAAATAAATCAACTGCACTGAAATTTTTTATGGTTACGAAACTACGATTTGCGTCATTACTTTTATAAAATAATTACAAAACATCTTCAAATATCTAATTATAACGTAATCAATTTCATTCACTTTTCATTTTCTTTTAATTAATTTGCGAATATCTCGACTAAATCAAAAGAAATGCCTTAGATTTGAAAAACCTTTATTTTTGTGCACAAAACTAGCACTACTTATTACATAATAATTTTGCAGGTTTCTCTGTACACATTCTCAATTTTATGTAATTTGAATATTTAATTTAATAACAAAGAAAAAAAAAAATAAATTGCATCATGCATTTGATTTATTTATTTAGGTATGCAAATTATTGGTTTTCATACAATCGATGTTTGCCAGTTGCCCAGTTGTTCCTTTTAATGAAAAAATTGTTCCATTTTGACATCGAACTGAATCGTACGTAGAGAAAGGAAGTTACATCACTACCGTTTATGCTAAGTGTGGTGCAAAATTAGAACGAAAGCAACAAGTCGAAATAAATATTTAGAGAACAGATTAGCAAATTTGGGGTTTGTTTCAACTCATGTAGAACCTGCCAAGGCCGATTAGTTTGCCTTAGTTATCTAGTTTATTAGCAATATATGAAATCCGAGGGAGATATCTCATTATCGGCATTTAAAAGAGTTATCTCTATACCAATCTGGTTAGCACTAAAATCAGGATCACAATAATTCGATCTGTCTCTTTCTAACACAGAATAAATAAAGGTTTAAATTCATCCCCGGTAGCGGATGAATGGATTATATAGCTTTATCTGTGCATCGCGGATCTCTGCACAGATGGACATTTTTTCTTCGCTACTTGTGCGATTCTTATGGATGATCCATACAAAAATATTGAGGCCGAAACTCTTAAAAATCCGAAAACTACAGCTGGAGGGACAACGGCTTCTAAGCCTCTTCCCAAGATATGAAGCGGGACATAAGCAAAAATATTTCTGGTCCCTCTATTACAACAACTGCTGGGGGACCGTTGATCGATGGATCTGGTTCACAAACAGCACTAATTAAGAAGGACATATTAGGTCGCATAAAGCTAGTCTCCCTAACTCTTTGCGAGAAAGGACAAAACTTCTAACAAAACTGGTCGCGGAGTACCAAATTCCGAGATGTCCAGATCCTTGGGAACACTATGTGGACTCCAGGAGGACTTGGTATCAGACTCGCCTTCGGGCGGGAAGTCCAACACGACGGTGGTGGAGGCGATGGTGTAAATTAATGCTGAGGTTGTTGCAGATCAATTTACACCACTGCAAGACAACCTTAGCTGCTCTGCTACTCAAAATTGAAGCTGATGGAGTTGACGTTATCCTGATCCAGGAGCAAAAGGGGCCAAACTATAAAGTGATGTTTGCAAAGAAGGAATGTAATACGTTTGTGCTGTTTAATTACTGTAACTCAGATTTAGTGGTGGCTGGCTTTGAGATAGATTGGTAGTTTAAATCTCTGGCTTATTTGAGCCTATCTGCCATATGAAAGTAAGGACATACTGCTTGCAGAGATGCTTAAGTGGATGCGGAAAAGCGAAAAGTTGGAGTCATGCTGGGTAGCGAAGTGAACTCACACCACACAATATGGGGAAGTACCGGTACACACGAGAATAGTGAGTTACTATTTTATGCTTAGTACTAACTTTTAAATATGTAATTTGGAGTGTAAACTCACTTTTATAACTAGAAAAAGACAAGAGGTGCTAGATATCACGCTTGTCTAAGATTTTATTAAGAATCGCTTGTAATTTTTTTAAACGGTTGATTAATTTTAATTAATCATTTACCGTTATTGAATTTTGAATGTATTAAACGCAAACTAATGAAGAATTGTTATAGAAAATTTTTTTTGAAATATATTTTTTTGTTTTCGTTTAATGCGATCATTTTTGACGGCTAAATTTTGATATTCGTCTTGAGCCAATTCCTTTAAATCAGGGCTCGTATATGGAGAGTAAATTAGGGTTCATTCACTTGTACATAATTTGATCGTACCCTAATCTAAAAGTTGCATGTTTCAAGGTATTCCTTCCCTTCATTTGGGGTGTTTAGTGTATACAATCACTGTTATACGTATTGTATTTCCTCCATATGTTTGATTCCCTGTCCAACAACAGCAAATTATTATAAATAAATAAAACTATTAAAATAAATATTATTTGTAAATTTGAACGTTTCACCATTTAAAAAAAAAATAATTTTTTTTAAACAATTTGGGTGTTCCTTCGAGACTTCCATTGTTCATGTGTGTGATAATGATAACACATTTTAGTGGTATCGATTTATAGACGAACGACTTAGTTTTATTGATTTCTCGCCTTTTTACCTTTTTCTTTAATGTGCGTTTCTTAATTTCGATTCGTATTTGATTATTAATACTCTGAAGAAGGGTGAATATTCTCCTTTATATACTCGCCTACATATAAGCAACTGTTTGCCCTTTTTGTTTAGTTTAGTTTAGGATTAGGGGTAGCAAATAAATAACGAATTAAAAACCAAAAAAAAAATGAAATAAATAGACAAAATGATTGACTTACTCGTATATACATATATGTATATGTAACATACACCTGATATTATTTGAATTTCGAAAATTGGTAGAAAGTCGATAAATTGTTTTTTTTTATTGTTCTTTGGATAAATGTCCGTGAAAATTGCTGTTGAATCGATGCGATCATCGTGATGGCGAAGAATTTAAATTATATAATTTTGGGATGAAAATTGAAAATTTTAAAATAGGTCGATCTCCTTGTGTTAATTAAATATTTGAGGTATTTGAGGCTTGCGGTAATTTTTCGATTTTAGTTCATGGCTATTTCGTTTTCTTAATAAATGATTGACGCGTAATGATATGTTTGATAAAATTATAATTGACACGGTTTAAGTGTTGGACCACCCATAGCATTTCGATTTATTATTAGTTTTTTTTTCTTAATTTTGGTTGTGTTTTAGAAAGATTTTTTTTTTAATGGTTTTAATCTCAATCAAGTGTAACGGGAAAGGTTTTAGGTGTAGGTTATAGATGTACTTTCTAAATGATTGTAGAGATTGGTGTTATAGTGGTTCAAATTTTAAGTGTGATGGTTTCACTTTTAAACAGAAAAGATTTTGTGAATAGGTATAGAATGCAGTCCAGTCGCCGTGGTCTTATCAGTTCGAAATTGGCTTTCATATACAATTAAAAATTAAACAGAAAACCACTGTACATACTCTAATCCTGTGTTCAGTACTTTGTGGGCCAAAAAATCAATTTCAACCGAATTCAAACTCTTTTGTTTTGTATATCAAAAGCTTAGATCAAAAAATAGGATATGAGAACATAGAATTAATGGCTCAATCATCAACTCAAACCAAAATCACCATTCATGTTCTTCCCCTTCAATCGGGCCAAAACGATATCACCGGGCGGTTTTTTGAGTTTCGGGAATAACGTTCATCGTCTTCAACGCTTTTCCTTTCTTCTTTAAACAACTTAAATCTATTTAAGAACTGCTCGCTCTGGATAGTGCATTGTCACCAAAAGCCTTTTCCAACATTTTCAGCGTTTTGGATGGCGAAATTCCATTTTTGATGCAACTTCCTTGCTGAACTTTTTAAAAAATCGAAAAATTCACTTTCTTAGATGAAAGTAAACAGTTAGGGTGCTACCAACCTAAGAAAAAAAAACTACTCGGTTGAATAAGCCCGCACGATTTAAATCGAAAAGTCTTACTACTTTTTTTGATCACAGTAAAAAGTAGTAAATCAAAAAACGTATAAAATAAATAGAAATGACTCAATAACTTCTCAACTTCAATTACCTGTATATGTACATATATAAGTAACCTGTATATGTATATTGTATGCAGCAATTAAATCCTACACATTAAATTTTAATATTAATTGAATCAATCTTATAATTACTCTTTAAAACAAACCATTGCACTATGTGGCGCGTCGACTTGATTTCCATGAATTTTTATTTTAATCGATAAATAAATCAATAAACCTTATTTTTCGCACCCGTTATACGCGCAATCTTAATTAATAAATTAATAATTAATTTTTTGTTTTTGTTTCGACCGATTACGGTCTAATAATAATTATTTTAAATGTTTATTTAAATTATTGAATTATAAACGCGGTTTATAGTGTAAAAATTACAACAACATCTAATCGGAATGGCTTGCAAATGACATTCAAATTTAATCGATTTGCGCGTTATCTATATACGTCTAATTATTATTGTATGATATAATTAAATTATTTAAATATAATAAAATTTTATAACTTTATTAAATTGTGTATGTTTTTATAGTTTTATGTACAAACAAATATATAGAGAAAGTCAAGTTCGTATGTGTATTGATTACTATTTTTTGTTTTGTTTTACTAATTACATTTAATTACAACGTGAGCGGTGAGTTATTATAACACACCAAATTTTATTAAATATTATTGAATAGTCGACGTTTTTTTTTTAAAATTTTACGTTAATCTGTGCCTGAAAAAGTAAAGCTATATAAATACAAACTGTGTCATTTTTATTTATAATAAACACACATTAATTATAAACATATTGATTAAAATAAATAAAAAAATAAATTTAAATTAAATGTATATAAATATAATATGGAAATTTATTTATACAAATAAACTAGTTTCGATGTTAATAGTTTTTAATTAATTTATTTTTTTAAATATTTATTTATAAATACATAACAATAAATAAGAGGAATAAAATTGTAATTAATTAATAGTTGCAAATTGGATTTTTTATTTTTTATTCAACTGATTTATATTATGTGAAACCGGATTTTTCCATTTAGCTTCGTATATTAGTGAATTAACAAGTAAAAGTGAATTAGTTTTAGACCGGTACTGCTGAACCGGTGTCTGCTGCAATATTAATCTGATTTCAAAATAATTAAGATCTGTTTCAGATGGATCCTCTGGAGAAATGATCCCAATTACACTTCAAAACCATTGAAAAAAAAAAATTTTTTCATGAAAAAATAGAGCTATGGCTGTTTACTCCGAAGGTACAGATTTATCACAAGTGTTTCTAGGATAACCTTGAATGAAATTTTGTTTGCAGTGAAAAATTCGTTAAATCGGATTTTTTGGAAGTCATGGTTTAATTTTTAGATATTTTTATGTTTTGAATGTGTAGCGCTAGTTAAACAAAACGTTTATGGAAAATATTTTTTTTGTTGTTGTTATTTTTAACCGTTTCGAACGCCATTTAAAATTAACTTACTTCCAAAACTAAAATATGTACGTAGCACAAGTATGCACAGCTATGATATGGCATTGCTCATATATGTTAACTGTAGTAGGTATAAACGCAAATGTATATATGTTAGAGAACGATCGCACAAGATGTACAAAGATATACGATCAAAGTTGATGTACAATATATTGTACAAGGCGTTTGAGAGGGTTAAATTACAGGGTGTCAAATATTTAAAAATGTCATGCACTTGGTATTGTATTTATTGCTATAGAAACAAAATAATTATCCGAAAATTATAAAATTAAAAAGATAAATGAGTAGAGATGATAAAATAGTTATAAAAATGGTACCACCTTTCATTTCTTCTTTTCTAAAATGGCCGTCGACTCGAATCTTTCTTTTTGAATTTTCTCTCAACTGCCTATTTTTATCTTTTTCCTCATTTAGTTTTATTAAACATACTAATGCTGTGTGCCTCAGGTTGAATTTTTGGCCAAATTTTCGACTTTTCATTTCAAAACAACGTTACACTATTCACCCCCAGGCGGCCAAAGAAAAGTCTCCTCATGCGAGGCTACTTTTCAATTTAGTTGTCATTAATATGCGTTTTGCAAAATATAAATTTGCACAATCTTTGTGATCTCGTAGAATATTAACGCTAATGAGTAATAAACTCAGTTTGTTCAATTAAATTTTATTGATAATTATATTTAGTGCAATTTAACCACAACATAAATCTTTTATGAAAATATTGTTCAAATTACGGAACCAGCCTCATGTTTCAAAACGTTTCTAAAATATGTATCTTCACTCTGTCTTCATCTGGCCAAATGTATTAAAAATTAAAAAAATTAATTCAATAATCGAGTCGTAATTGTAAGCGTATGATATTGGTAAAGTATAGTTTTTTACTCGATGTATCAAGTACCAAATGAGGTGAAGCCAAATTTATACAGACACTACTGGGAGTATTCGGTTAGGTAGGTCACAACTTCAACTTTAAATGATGGTAACAATTTTTGTGTTTAATAGGTTATTCTAAAATTAATTTCGTTTAGATGTGCTCCGTAGGGCTTCTGTTTATCGCATGTAAAGCAGTCTGTGGGCAAAGTTTTAAGTTACTTTTTCACATAAATTTCGCTGTACAATATTTCATCAATAATATGTTTAACCACTCATTTAAAAAATTTTTTTTTTTGAAAAATTCAAGTTAAAGCATTTTTTTGAAAAAATTGAAAATATTTATATTTATATTTTATATTCAATTCACCCTTTAAAATGAGTATTCTCCCATCTTTAGCACTAACAAGCCGTAATCTAATGGCATAAGAATCAGTATTGGTATCGATGTTCTAAATGACACCGTCGGACATATTGACCCATTTAAAACAACGTCAGGGCACATTTGTATGTACATACGTGGTCAAGCGATATGTTCATGTGATTTTGCAATTCATTTAAAAAAATAATAATAATAAGAATGTTGTGTTAATTAAATAAAGAATATTCTACCTATCAGCTGAAATGCCCACATCCTCAGCAGATATGCAGTTTTTTAAATTTAATGAAAATTTAAAGTTTACATTTAATTTGGGCTATTAATACGGATAAGCATTCTCTAAGAAGAGGAGACAACACAATTTACAGTGACCTCTGCACCTACCAAAAAGTGCCTCAGAGGACCGAGAAGCCATTCATTTCGTATTCTGTATTCTGCATCATTCGGGTGAAATTTCTGGTTCTACGATTTGTTTTAAAATCGAATATTCTACTTTCTTCTTATTTAGGGCAATAATTATCAAATGCATGACTGGTCTCTCGAATTTCGTTATTCAGTTATCTTTCGTAGCCAATGTAATCATAATCATCAATCAGAATCGAAATATCAAACCCAAATATGGCACCGTTGTGATTAATACGCTAAAACATTCCCTCCCAAGTCTATTTACGAATTCTAACCTCCATCATATCATATCCTTTAAAAATATTGATCAGACATTTTGCATCCCGGTCGACAGCAACAGTTGAGTTTATGCAAACTACCGACATTTTATGGATGAGGAATTCTGAAAAATTGTAAAATATGGAATCTGGGTATCATTCCATCCCGTCGAGTAACAAACCCGGTATTTTCAGATCCAAACGCCATAAATTTATACACCATGCTGTTGCACACAAACCGAAATTTCATACATAGCGGGTGATGCCGGTAACTATAGTTACGCCACTGCATCATACCAAATTATTTAACACCCAGTAAATTTAAATCGTAAGGATAAAACATCTCTCCTTAATTTTTACCAACAGAGTTTAGATATAGTTTTCATGGTGTATGAGTCATTTTCGCCTCCTTCTTTCTTAGGTTAATGCGAATTAATGTTACTGGAACCACGATCCCACTTTGCTTTCGCACGCTCTATTAGGAAATATAAGTCAGGTAGCCAGAATAAGTATCGCGGAAACTTTTGGCTGAACAGATGGACCGTCTTCAATTTGCTTTAGTAATGCTGAAAATATCTGTTTCGGTTTCTGGTCGAACTCATCTACGACTTTGAAAGTCGGTTTTCTAGTACCGGCAATAAATTAATTTAATATTTTGTAGACAATTTTATTAACTAACTAACATGCACGCAAGCCAAAACGAAAATTATTTACACGAAATTTGAAACAAATATTAATAACATTCGGTTGACGTTCCAATAGTCGCTATTTAGAATAATAGAAAGCAAGGCACAGCTTGTCTTATTGACCCTTATGCCATGTATGAATAACTGGCATGAGCTAGTCAACAATTTAGAAAAGTCAATGGTTTAGTCGAAAAAATCGACGTGAGGCACACAACCTAAATCAGGGCAGCACCTCGTTTCGTTTTCTTGCAAAATTCGTTTAAGTATGACAATCTGCAATTGTTTGCATCAAGTTGGAAGAAAATTCAAGAATTGAGTTTCGACGGCCATTTTGAAAAATAAGAAATGAAAGACGGTACCATTTTTATACTTATTTTAAAATCCCTATTCATTTATTTTTAAATAATTGACACCCTGTATCTTAAAAAACATCAAAAAAAAACATGTTCCATAAATTATTTGTTTTACTCCAGTGATACATATCCAAAAGATAAAAATGATAAAATTCAAATATGGCTGCCGGTCCCATATAAAGGATATGTGATTTCACGT
This sequence comes from Tipula helvola, assembly GCA_963556165.1. Taxonomy (NCBI): domain Eukaryota; kingdom Metazoa; phylum Arthropoda; class Insecta; order Diptera; family Tipulidae; genus Tipula; species Tipula helvola. Next base: position 394,607,441 of record OY744482.1, read on the forward strand.
ATTTTGCCCCATATGCAAAGAAGTGAAAGCGGGATAACCCCAACAAAAATTCTTGTGACAGAAATAAGAGAAAAATAATAAGGTCTTCTCCAGTTTCATAGCAAATAAATTAAATTACAACTAAACGTCAAAAGAAGAAAAAAGAAAATTAGGGTCTATCCGACTCCTCGAACTACACTTTCCCACAAAGCGTTCGTATAGATCACCAGGTCCTTAAAAGATGTTACAGGGTTTCTTAAATTTGGTGACCCTTTCCCCATTATCACACTTCCAATCTGCCAAATCAAAGACTCACAATAAGAGCAATCAAAATCGCATTCACAATTTTTTATCTTCGACCCTTAAGAACTAGATCCAGTTATTAGTATGTACATCTCTATTATACATAGTGCTGAAGATCTTTAAGAATTTAAATTGTTCAAGATTTCTTTTATCAACATTTGTGTTGTTGTGCCACCAAGCATGACGGCGATTATTTTTGGTTGTTATACATATAGAATTTTATTAATAAAACAACTTGGTTATTTTAATTTGCAATTTATTTTGAAAAAACTTTTCCTTATAGTAACAATTTAAATTTATTCTAGAAGATCGATTTCGGATTACTCCTTCTTCGGTTCTATTTTAACAACTCTGGAACAAGAGTTGTTAAAATAGAACCGAAGAAGGAGTAATCCGAAATCGATCTTCTAGAATAAATTTAAATTGTTACTATAAGGAAAAGTTTTTTCAAAATAAATTGCAAATTAAAATAACCAAGTTGTTTTATTTATAAAATTTATAAGTGACAAAAAATAAACACATAAAAGAAAAATCTATGTATAGAATTTATGCACATACTCAGATAAGATATGTAAGTAAATATAAAGATGTAGTTTAAATGGTTTGTGTTATGGGATATGGTGCTGTATTTTATTTTGTAACATTACATTCTTGTATATAAAATTGGTTAAGTTAAATATTAGGTTAGGAATGTGATTAAGTAGTGGGTTTGGCGACCAGACGTCCTATTTTTACATTTATTTAAAGTTGATGTTTCGTTTTGTGTGTGTCAGTGATAACTGCTGACATGTTGTAGCCATCAAATTTTCTTTTTCGTTTCATTGCATTTTTCATGGAATAACGGTATTCTAGTGGTATGTCGTTGCAAATTTTTGCCTTGTTTGAAGGAAGTACAGTTGTTCATAACATGAATAGGGTGTGTGACCAGAAGTGGATCTAGCATTGAGGGAGACAAATTTCTTAATTCCTTGTATCAATAGCATACAAGTACATTTTGTAAATACCAGGCAGGAAATATTGTGTACGGACGGCATAATAAAAATAAAAATGGGAATATGAGTTTGTTTTTTATTGTGGGTACTGGGTAACTGGTTCTTTGTTTCTTTTATTGTTTTCATTCTTTCAACATACAAGACAGTACTGCTCATTCGCTAAATGTGATTTGTCTTGTTTATATATAAACAATATACAGGACATTATGCAATTTAATCAAAATGTAGGCATATATGGTATGTATGAATATGTAGTTACTAGATAAATTAATATATCGTCGTAGTCGTACCTAATATATGTATATGATTGCTGCGTTAAATTTTTCAGCTGAATTCGCCAAGCAGAATCTACATTTTGATGGATTTAAAGCAGTTGATGTATATAGTTATAATTCTACGCCTAATTTTTAGTTTGATGTTTCTTGTCCAATCGCCAAAATAAAAAAAGAGTGATTTACGCTATTTTCAAGCAAAGCTAGACTTAATTATAAGGGAAATTCTTACTAGAGACATTACAATTGCGTTGAGGAAATATTGAAGAAATTATCTTAGTGATTCAATTGAATTTATATGCTTTACAAAGATATACAATATAAAATAATAAACACAATCTTAATATGCATGTACACACTATTTTTTAGGATAAATAACATAAACAAATTATTCATGGAATCAATTCAACAGATTTGTAAGTATGAGTTATTTGTTAATCTAAAATTGGTTTCGTTTGTTTTAGCTGTGCGGCTCTACTTATAGTTACGGGAATAGTAGCAAATAATTTTATTAATAAAATAGTGTGGAGTTTAATTTGCCTTTGCCAAATATACTCCACGTCTTAAGGGATTTTATTCCTTAACTAGTAATTGTATGAGACTATTTACTGGACATTCAAACTCCCCCTTTCCTGATTTCAATGGCACGACCTTGACAACAGCATCACTTCAAGGATGAACGTATTTGATTCTGCCCACCAGCGATTGGCTGGGGTATAGATTATCCTCTCTAGATTAACTCTGCTGTATAAAATAAGAATATCGCCAACTTGCACTTTGAACGAAAATGTGTCTATTTCCGAGTTTCAAACTATATCTAAAGTGGAATGTTGCGCGTTCATTCAATTAATTTTGGTGTAGCAGCAATTTGTTCCTGCGAAAAGGTATCCAAAAATTCACGTGAGTTAAATTTCCATTTATGAAGCTTAAATCCGCTACTACATTAAATCCCCATATTTGGTCTTTGAGTTGAACTGTTTGCTGCAGAGTGTTTCAACCTGTGAGTAAATCATCACTATACAAATTATTTCAGTTTTAACTGTTAGATAAGGTGCGCACGTACAAAGTCATAGGTTACAATATTTAATTTGTGCACCTTTATCTGATCTGCTCGGTTTTCATGCCACAGGATCAGTTGATAATTTGAAATAGGTACGAAAGGCTGAATGTCGAAAGGCCGAATGTCGAAAGGCCGAACGCCGAAAGCCGAATGTCAAAAGGCCGAATGTGTCGAAAGGCCGAATGTGTCAAAAGGCCGAATGTCGAAAGACCGAATGGGTCGGAAGGCCGAATGTCGAAAGGCCGAATGTGTCGAAAGGCCGAATGTGTCGAAAGGCCGAATGTGTCGAAAGGCCGTTTATGTCGAAATTGATTTTAATTTTTCATCTTTTTATGAATGAAAATTTTCAAAATTTATATTTTTATGAAAAAAACAAAATTCATATTTTCATCAAAATTTTTGTATACAAACGTTTAATAGTAAATCGCCTTAAATATTAAAATCTTCTTAAGTTTTTTTTGTCATATAAAAATTAATTAATTATGTATAATAAAAAAGAAAAATAAATATATTTTTTTTCGACAAAATTTGATCACATTAATATGTATGTATGCTAAATACACAGGATTTACATTTTGCATTACGAAATAAATTCAATAGTTTTAAATATTGATGTCAATGAATTAAGTGAAGGAACATTTAATGAAAATTCGACCTTTCAACCCAATCGGCCTTTCCATGGGCTGGCCACGTATCACTGTTTTTCAAAAGACTGTTTACAAAAGACTGTTTCTAAAATCTTTTCTCCAAAATCTTATGCTATCTTCTCGTAAACATACTTAATAAAGAATAAAAGAAATTCTGTAACACGTTTAAATTTCGTTTACCCTTAAAAATTACAAAATAAAGAAAAATAAAACAAAAGAAACACTATTATGATAATATATGTACACTGAAACCTCACTACAGTGGACATTGATGCAACCAAACAATTTTTATACGAGAACGAAAATATTTTTAAAATTCGGCCTTTCGAAATTCGGCCTTTCGACACATTCGGCCTTTCGACATTCGGCCTTTCGACACATTCGGCCTTTCTACATTCGGCCGTTCGACAACGAAATATTAGTTGCGTTTGATTGCGAGTTCAATCGCGTAGCCGCATTAATCGTTCAGACATGATTATTTCCACTTTAATAGACCGGCACTTAAACAATTAAAAATAATAAAAATGTACAACTGGAAGGACGAAAAGACGGACACGACATTTTTTCAATCGATGTTTTGGAATCCTGGTAACAAAATTTTTTTCGCAATGAAAATACTTACCTAATATAACTTCGTTGTAGTGGGAAAAATAAAAATCATCATATAAAACCACAAAATTACTGACACGGTAATTTCAGCCTGTCCTACGAGCGCCAAATTATATTCTTTTGTAGGTATTTTGATAGTAAATTATCGACACGGTCTTCGATATTTCCTCAGAAATTTTGCGGGTCTTTCTGTTATTGTGAAATTCTGAAAAAAACTTCTCAACGATCTGTCATGATTAATAATGGGAGAGAATATTTTTCCATATATTTTCTGCATCATAAGATCGGATCAAGGTTCATCCAGTAGTAACCCTAAAGGCCAATCAATTCCAATATATGAGCCTATGTTATGTTCCCAAAATTACACAAAAAAAAAAAACAAAAACAAAACAAAAACAAAAAACAAATTAATTTTTTTTTGTAATTTTAATTTTCACACAAAATCTCTATAAAATGTATTTTATGTGCTTAAACCGCCATTAATTTTAATAAGAAAGAGCTTCTTCAGTTTTCCTTTTCTTGTGTAATTTAATTTTTTTTTATGATACTGCTAACGCTGTTTAACATTTTTGTGTTGTTGTTGTTGTATTTGTTGTATGTATATATTTAAATTTCCATTTCGCGGTTCAACGGAAAATTAAACATTATAATCGCAAATAAAATTAATCGAAATGTTATTTAAGACCTAAGACTCGAAATTTATTTATTTAACATTTAAAATTCTTTGCACAACATTAAAAAAAAAAAAATCAAAATCTTACGAACTATAATAAACTAGTTACGTGCATAATAAATATATACACTACAAACTCTGTACCGCAATTTTTAATTTAACCCCATATGGTGGTGGATTAATTTCGGCTTCCTGAGTTTACCTGTAAGTTGCAGCCAATGCCATGACTCAGGGGGAAATTTAGGGTTACTCATTTAAATGTTGTTGTTGGTGTGCGCTTCTTTGTTACACTGCATAATCTTATTACATTGTTGTTGTTTTAATCAAAGATTATAGTTTTTATTTTTTTAATTTTAATTTATCGTTTATTTTCGAGTATGCAGCTACTGGAAATTAAATTATTATATTTTTAATGGATTTTTGTTGATTACCACGTTGGAACAAATTTTATTCCTTCTCATCATCTTATGTAAAATACAAAAAAAAAAACAAAAAAAAAACAGAAATCTTAATGTTGATGTACTGACTGACTATGCGGGGTCTACAAGCACAAAATGTTTTGAAACATTTTTATGTTGAGTAATATATCTCTACATATACCTGTAGATATGTACATATGTGCTATATGTTATTATCACTATTAATCATATGTATTTGTGTGTAATGAAATGAAGTTGAAATGTGGTGTGTGACTTATGGGTTTTATGTGTGTACGCGTATTAACACATTTAATTATTTTAAAAGAGAGATTAATGGTTTTCAGTTTCATTTAAATGTTGCTTTAACCCAAATTACTGTTCGGCATTATAGTATCAAAATGCAACAATAATTTGACCTCATCGGTATCGATCACCTCTCAGAGATCACTGCAATATTCGTTTGACACAAAATTTGGGACAATTTCGTGAACAAAATCAGAATGTCACATTATATCCCTAATCTCATATAATTGTACAAAACTCATCTCATAATTGGCCAAATATCACTTGCATTACTCTTCTCTTGAAAGCCATCAATCATCTTTCATATTCATCCGTCATATTTGAACTTGTCCAATTAGTCCAAAGTCAAGTCAATAATACAAGTTCTATTTCCGCTTGCAAGTGACTCCATTAATAATGCGTTGAAAATCAAATTCTAACAAACTCTTTGCAGAGACAAAACTCAAATGAGGTAAACAGGAGCCAACGCTTATAGGTCACAGAATGTCAAATGAGAACCCTCCCAAGGCCAATAGCTGTAGCTAGAGCAATTCAGCTATCGTCATCTATTGGCTCAGATCAGACTGTTCGTTTTAGAACCAACTAAACGTTCTGGAGAAGTTTTTTTAAGAAGCAAGACGCCATAGGATTTGTTCAAGTATTTGATTTAAGAAATTCTGACAAGTAATGAATACATACTTGATAATTGAACCTCGGAATCTAAAATATTGAGCCTTTAGAGATCTAAATATATTCAATCCTCAATTTGTCATAAAGATTATAAATGAAGACATAGGCTGTTTTCCAAACGAGACTTATTTGGATACTTATTTGTGAAACCTATCTTATTCCATAAGAAATTATATTGAATAAGTTAGGTTCCACAAATAAGTATTCGTTTTGAAAACAGCCTAAGTCAAATATTGTTACAAGTTTTTCCGTTATTAACTCGCCTTGGCCTCCGTTCCCATTTGCAATATGCAAAGCATTCTGCATTTCCGAGGCAACGAATTGAGGAGTATTTTTTAAAGACACTGTGACGACGCGTAACGCATGTCTTCACAATGAGTCGGTGGTAATTGTGTTTGTACCACAGCAGTTATATCGATAATCGATCTGTTTTTTTTTATTGATTGTTTTTTTGGTTGGGTCGATGATGTAGTGTGTAGCTCATAAATGTGTCAAGAGAATTTTTTTTTTCGCGCGAAATTTCGGTTGGTGAAAAGGCATAAAAGGGCGAAAGTTGGAGAATTTGGAACAGTTTTTTTGGTGATTTTGAGTATTAAGTAATGAAAATTGGTGTATAAAAAAAAAGGTTAAATTCTGAGTTAGTTCTTAGTTAAGTTGAAAAAAAAAGTTAATTAAAATAAATTATTAAGTAAACTAAGTAGATTGTATTATGAAAAAAAAAACAAAGAAAACGGACAATTTAATATAAGAGATATTAAGTGATTAAATTATCTACATGTATGTAGTGAAATAAATAATTTAGTGCTAAAGTTTTTTTTAATTTAATCGATTTAAATTGAACTCTAAAAAAAAAATTAAAAATAAAACCAATTTTTGTTTTGTAAGCCATTTTGTGTGTTATGGTTTTATGGCTAATAAATTGAAAGACAAATTTTTGTTTAACGCCGAAGATAAAAAAAAAAAAAAATGTTTGTTTCTATATCCTATTATAAATTGATCTAATAAATGTTACGTGAATACGATGAACTTATTAACAAATAATTAATTGAAAACAAAAATCATAGAACCGCCATATAAATAATAAGAATAATAAGAACAAAAATTAACATAATAACATAATAAAAATTAAACATTTAAAAACAGAAAAACTTAAATAATTACATAGCTAAAAAATTAAAACGTGAAAAAAAAACTTTGCAAATACATTTTTGTTGCATAATAATGAATGAAATTGTGAGAGCCGTTATTTCGGTCAATATACATAATTGCAATTAATCACGGCGACATAAAGGGACAATTCATTAAAATTCAACATCTCAACACACAACTTTGAGACGATATCAACCTGCTTCAATCAACATCTTCTCAGCTGAGTTTTTTTTTTTTATTTATTTTATTATATGTTTTATTAATTTATCTACTATATTAGCACATATACATTTCATTTCAACGTCATTTATATTTAGTAACATTATTTTTTTTTAATGATTTTCATACTTTATTTTTTTTTTCCGGTGTAGGGTATAATTAAGTTGGAAATTTAGTAGGTAATTAATGGTAGCTAGCTTAGTGTTATATTTTTTTTTTTTAAATTTGTTAAACTGAATCAGAATATTTACTTTTTATTTATTATTTAAATATACCTGAAATATTATTGGTTGAAATTCAAATTTTTTATTGTTCTTTTGGTGTGAAAAAAAAAAATATGAGATAATTTTCCCGGTTCAAGTGAGGATGAGCTAGGGTAAGTTTGATGTCATGGTTTGAGGGTAGGTAGTCAGTATTCATCCTTCTTGCGGTTATAACTGATTCACACACACTCTAAAAACCCCACGCCTTCCCTGACGCTTAGCCGGCAACGACCGCTTGAGTCCCTGTGTGAATCCAATTTCTGATGACACCTAGTAGGATTTGGAGGAACTATTAAATTACAATTTTTTTATTTTATTAAGATTTAGATATGTATGTGTCCTCCAGCTCTTACAAAGTGTTACAACACGGTGTAAACTGTATCCCCCAGAACTTTAAAAACAAAAGAGGGCCTAATGTACATATTATTTCTGCCTCAATGCTGAAGATATACTTGTTGGATACTAAAAGAATAAGGAGGAAATGAGGTTGGTTTTTCTTTTTCACCTAGAACGAAAGTAAAAAAAAATATATCGATGATCGCTTTGGATTTAAGCATTATATAATTGAGTTTTGTTTGCTATTAAGCGAAGTACTACTTTTGTTTGGCTGTGAGTCTTACATGTTGTCTCAACCTGCTATCTCTGTTATATTACCACAAAGCTTAAAGAGAATACTGAGAATTGGGCATTTATAAAACAATGCACAGGAGGTCAAATGGGTGACTAACTGATGTTCTATTTTCACCCTGTGGAACTGTGCATTTTGTTTGAAGCTGTTTGACATTGGCCCGTCACATTTAGATTCAAGTTGGTTAGTTTTACAAACCTATACCGTCTTCATTTTTTACATTCACCGGTAACAACACCATGCAATTTTGCATCTATCGTCACTCACCACTGGTAGCCGAATAGCCTCCACTTTACTTAGCATGATTGTTATAGATGATACAGTAGATTTTATAAAATACGTGCTTTTCAATAAAATGTGTAATGGAGCGATCCAAATGCAAGTTAGTGCAACGGGGCTGGGAACCTTTTGTGAGGAGTATTGTGATGATTTGATCAGCTCTGATTAAATACTGCAATATCCTTAATAGTTATGTTGATCACCATCTTCATCTGAAAATGGCTCAACATTTGGCTTTTTATTATACAGCCGTTCCTTCGTTCCGCTGGTGCTATATACCATAAAGTGGGTTGGCCGTATACTGCAACAGAATGTACATGGTACCCAAGCCATCTTATCATTCGGGACCAGTCTAAGAATTTTACGTTGGTAACTTTGCCGCGACTATAAAAGCTAAAGTCTTGTAGCCTTTATTTAGCAAAGGTCAATCGCGGTAGTTGTTGCAGATTAACCGATTTCCTTTTTCAGTGGACGGATGAAAATTGTAACTGCTTATGCAGGCCAAATTGCTGATGCGACCGCATATACATGCTCAAACAGAAGTTCACCGTATTATATGAGCATTTGGTTGAATAATAGATATATCATCTTCACAGGGAAATTTTTGAAATTTTTGTTCTGCACTTTATCAAATAATATAGAGATTCTTTTTACACTTTCTGCCGTAGGCACTTGGCGAAACACACTTAATACACACATTTTTAAAATTTTTTAAAACACTTGTTAAATATTTCGCAAAATTTTGCGAAATATTTAACAAGTGTTTTTAAAAAATTTTAAAAATGTGTGGAATTTAGAGATTGCTGGATGGTATTAGTATCGCCATTTACATCATTAAAAAATTGACCTGATAGCCGTTACGATAACTGAAATGGGTATTGCTTGCGAATTATTAATTTCAGGATTTGTTTCAAGGATTTCTAAGAACTCGCTTAATGAAAACAATCCCTTATAAATTCAAGCAAGTAAAACCTTACCTGCAACTACCTGACCGACAAAAGAAAACTACCGGAGATAAAACATTATCCAGTGCTGAAAGTTCCATCAATATCGGATTCGTTTAGCCATCTCTTACAAATAGTATCATTTTACAAATAGAGTCAGATAGAGGAGAGAAAAGATAGAAATAATGTCTAATATAACGTGAAATATCCCCTTTTTAAATTACTGGACTACTGGGCGTGAGTCTGAAACTGGACTACTTAAGAATACTGGACTACTTGTGAGTCGAGTTTGGGGCTAAGTTGAAGATTGAGTTGGAGGTTGAGTTGGAGGTTTAGTTTGAAGTTTGGGATTTATTTGAGGGATAGGTTGGGAGTTGAATTGAGGATTGAGTTTGGATTTTATTTAGAGATTGAATTTGGAGTTGGGTTACGGTTGAGTTTAGGTAGGAATTGAGAATTTAATTAATGAGATTTAAGTTGGATGTTAGCTTGCGATGTTCTGAGTAGAGGTTATGAACGCATGTAATTTTTCAAATCGTGGTTTGAGTTGAAGTTGAGTTAGATTTACATAAGTGATGAGTTCGGTAGGCAAATTATTTGGAGTCGAATTGAGGGTTTGTGAAGTGGGATGTTAACTTGAATTGATTTAAGTTGTGTTCATTCACGCATGTAGTTTTCATATCGAATTTAGGTATTTCGAAATTGAGTTGGCTGTTGCTTGTAGTCCTCAGGTTTAATATAGGTATTTTAATATTTAGAAAATATCACCTGGGAATGTGAATAAAACATAAATATGGGCTGTGCGTATGAATTACTGGGAATGAAAAAAACATTCATTCTGTAGTTTTAGTGCTGTAAATAAATTTTTTTTAAATGACAATCTTCCTGGGTGACAAATCCATCGGTGATTGTAATTGTAAGGCACACTTTTGGACTTCGAGGTTTTTAGCATTTAAGTAAGTCTCTGGCCAAATCGATAATTAGATTTTAATCAAATAATTCCATATGAATTTAACGGTAACATAATTAATCATTAATTATTGATACGTATATAAATAACGAAAATTTAAAGGAAGTGCTTCGAGGGTTTTGTATTAAATACTAAAATGTTAAATTTTTCATTTTAGTAAATAAAATTAGTCATTGACGTAATCACGTTTCGGAAACTCCAAAACATTCCCAGTAGTGGAGTGGACTATTAATTATACATTTATGTAGCAAAAGCAAAATAGCTTTTGGAGAGTATATCGAACTGATACAGTCTGATAAGCAATTTTTCCATTAGTTAAACCAAAACAAAAGAGAGTCGATAAACAAATATGTAAGGTAATTATATCTTTTGTCTATAGATAATGATGTACAAAGTTCACTTAAGTATCGTCACTGAGTACAACAAAGATGCGTTAAATTGTTTTTTTTCTAAACCGAAACCAGTTTTTGTTGTTTTGGTGAATTTTAGGTGTTTTGCTGGTACACATAGTATGTTCAAAATTTGTATAAATATAGGAAATAATTCAATGTAAATTATCAGTTAATTTTTGAGTCGCGTCTTAGCAACGATATACTGAGCACAATGATTTTTGCTAAACAAATAATTATGGTGTTGGTTTTTACCAGTATCGTGTTGGGTAATCCAATAGCATATAAGTCTGAAATGCATTACGATGAGAGGGAATCTGGTGCTTTATTTAGTTCAACTTTGAATGATAATAAGACTGCTGCAAGTAAAGCAAGCGAATCATCAAGTTTATCAAGTAGTCAAAGTTCACCATCAAATTTGGAGTCGCCAGAGATGTTAGCCTATCGTAATCGAGGTATCAGTGGTGCTATACCGGGTGGTATTTACCAAGATGATTTAGTAGACAAGTTGTTCAGATCAGATCATGGATTATACAATAGTTATCGGTCATCTAGAGGTCATGGTTCATCCGGTAATCGTCATCCATCCGGTAGTCATGATCAATTCGGCAGTTATAAATCATCTAATAGTCATAGTTCATCCAGCACTTCTGAATCAATTGGTAGTCACGAACAAGAAAATGCTGAATGGGGTTTTGCTAGTTCTGCTGGTAGTCACGGTCCACCTGGCAGCAGCGAATCATCAGAAGATCACGGATCATCCGGAAGTGAAAGATCATCTGGAGGTTATTTTGACAGTCAATCTGAAAGTCACTTTTCATCGGGCAGCCATGTTTCATCCGATAGGCTTGGTTCATCGAGCGGCCTTGGATCATATAAAGCAAATGGCGCAAGCGGGCATACATTTAGTCGTGGCGATCGTGATGGGCATGAAGGTCATAAATCGCCGACTAGCGATTGGTACGGAAAATATAAGTGGCGATATTAAAATTAAAAACCAATAAACAGCGTGGTTGTTTATTTTTAAATTGAGTTTCTGCAATAATTTTTCCAAAATTAAGTTAATTTGTTTTAATTTTTGTGTTCAAATTATTTTATATTTTTGTGCTCATTTTAACGAAATTATTTGGGATTAATAAAAAATATATAAATACGTTGTCTTTCGCAAATAATTGTCAGACATCGTATTTGCCACTTGTATTTCATTTCAAACTTAAAAACTAAATTAATAATGTTGACATATAAAAACCAATGGACCAATACGAAGTATATAGTTCGTTTTGAGACTCCAAGGGTAGACCATGCTTGGGTTTTAAATTTCTGGGGTTGTTCGTTTTGATAAATTAGACGATTGATAACCTTACCTGTAAACCGCCTGTAAAGGGATTTAAATTTTCCTGTATAATCTCGGAAAATCACGTCACGACATTAAAATTAGCCGGACGATATGGTTTGTTGTAGTGTTGAAATTCTCAGTCACCTATAAAATCTAGAAAAGAAAAAAAAAAAAAAAGAAAAATGAAATATATAATTATTGACCACTTGACAAATCATTATATTATAGTTCTGAGGAAAAATTCAAAACATAAAAAAATAATATAATAAATTAATTTATATATGTATAATTAAAAATTTTTATCTTACAATTTTTAGATTTCTTTATGAATTTCTACGAATGTGGTTTTTTTTTGTTAATTTTGAATTTGTTTTTTTTTTTTGTTAATTTGGAATTTTGTGTTTTTAATTTTGTTTGTATTTTAAAATTTTGATGTATTTCTTCTTTTTTAAGTTTTTGTTCGGCAAGATATAAGATATTTGTCCCCGCATTTACGTCACGGTTCCACACGATACCACATTTTGGACAAAACTGGTATCTGTGTGGAGACCCTGACGTAATATGCGGTTCATGGCATTTAGCACATAATATCGTCGTCCTAAATTCGTTTATTTCCAAGACGTCCGAAATTTGTTTGAGGGCTTTTATTAATTTTACCTGTAAATAATTAACGTTAACATATACAAACAAGAAAACGTCATTGCATACGGCGCTTAATTAACTCTGCAAATAAAAGTCTTTAGCCATATGTTGTTGTAAAATGATAAATAGCGATAATAATAAAAAAATTAAGTTATCAGAATAAATTTTTCAGCGCATAAAAAAATCGCCTCAGAGCAAGGATTTGATTGATCTTTTAATATGTCGAAATGTCATAACATTATGTGGAGAAAATCACGTTTCTTATGATTTCAATACCAATCAATATTTTCTTGCCATTAAAAAAAAATGTAAAAAAACTATTAAGTTGTAATTAGGTAATTACATTAAGTAATTTGTCAATGGTGTACATAAACACGGTATCCGGGTATGATGAACCAGAATAAATTATGAACATAGCGAATGTAGATCAGAACTTTCTTTCACTACCTTACATTATTTAATTGGATTACCACTCCCAGAACCGCTTCAAAACATTTCACCTGCGACCGTTGACTTATCGTAACCATTAGATAATATTTTTTGTACAATATTTTTTGTATTTTTTGCGCAACTAAATATAATGGAAAAGGTGTGCAATGCATTTACGTATCTATATACGTTACAAAAAAGTTTATATTTTGTTGTTATTCAAATAATAATTTTCATTGCAATTCATCGGCCAGATAATCATAAGGGATAAACTCGCGCGCAAAAAAAAAAAAATAAAACAAAAAAAAAAAAAAAAAATTAAAATTAATTTGTGATTATAGCTCTTTCCATATTGTTGGGATAAATACAATTGTATACGAGTATACACAGGCAACCATCGTATAACGTATTCGTCATTATCCCATTTTTATTTAACTAAACAAATTTTAAAGAACAAATTTTTTTGTTTTACTATACAAAACTCACCCATTCACAACAAAATTATAATGATTAAATAGGAGAAATACCAGGGTGCAGAACTTTGTGGAATATATACTGTAGTTTTGGAACATGATAACAAGTATGAAAACTAAAAATAGATTATTCGGCTAAATATAGATTACCTAATAAATATTAAAGATCAATTTTCTCTGAACAATGCAATAGTTTAGTTTGTTTTCATTACGATAAAAATTGTGGAACCTATCTTCAAAATATAAACAATCTATCAATCCGTGGAACATATGTATGTTTGACATTAAATTTGCCTTTATATGAGAACAGAACTTAATTATTCACAACGAGTTAGATCATTTATTATTATTTTAGTTAAATTTACGAGCTTGCAGTAATTTGTGGAACTGTAGTTATGGAATAAGATAAGTTAAGTTTGTTATGATGAAAATATATTTTAGCATAATTTGTCAAATAAGTTATAAACTAGTACAACCTTGCATCAGTAAGACTCCGTGAATTAAGTCCGCAGGAATTTATTTTTAATTACGAATTATTTTCGCGAATAAAAACCACTGTTACCTGTTCAATTTAATTGTATCAGTTTGACAATAACACGTTAAAGTCTTATCAATCTATTATTGGAGTAGAAGTTTTTAGTACATTTTCATGAAGGTGTAAAGTAGGTGCAAAAAGAAGAAATCCAATAAGTTTTTGAGTATTTTTCATGAAAATGGAAAAAAGGTGTAACATTTCAAGTCCATTTCAAAAGGATAAATCCATTTCATTTTTTGTAATCCAATAAATTTTTAGTACTTTTTTGTATGGGGCATGTATAATGTATTCATTAAATTTATATTCAATATGAATGAAATCTGCGACATTTACCTTTTTAAAACTGAATTAAATCCGCGTGAATCCGCGTGATTTAATACATAATATTTTCATAGACTGACATTAAATTTAGAGTTTCTTCCAAGAAAGAGATAGGCAATAAGTTACCATGTTAGTACACTTATTTAATTAACTTAGGTTCCACAAATAAGTACATAATTGAAAGGGCCTATGATTTTGTTTTACTGGTGCAAGATTTGTTAGGTAGGCGCATGCCAAAAGACTTCAGGTTTTTCGGTACGCATTTTATACTAAAAAGATTAAAAAGATAAATTTTTTGCATCTCTGTTGTGTTATGTTCTAAAAAAGTTACTAAAAATAATACAACAAGAAAAAAATTTAGTAACTTTCTAGAATAAACCCAAGAGAGATGGAAACAATTTATCTGTTTGGCGTAAAATGCGCGTCGAAAAACTGAATTCTTTTGGCATGCGCCTACCTTACCAGTATGTGGAACGTAACTTTTATGTAGAACATATGTTCAGTTATAAATTAGTTTTGATAGTAGAGCGTAACTCAACGAATATTATTTTGATTAAATGCTGGACTTTGTGGAATACGTACGTAGGATGATTCTGTTCTTGTGAGATGGAGTAAAATAGAATGAAACTTTTGATTATCTCGAGTTTTGATTTTTCTCTAAATAATTTCATTCCTCATATTTATATTCTCATTAATAATTTTTGTGATTTGGTTAGCTGTGTATACCATATATTGTGAATTAAATCGAAAGTAAACTAATTTTAGATTTATACATAAATAAAATGAAGCGTACAACCTTTATGTAACAGACACAAAGATTATCGTGTTAATCTCAGATAGCGATCTCAATTTCATTTAAAACATCACCTTAAAATAAAATAATCCAATCTCACTCACATGTTCTGCCTTTTTTGTATTTCACGTTTATCGAGTTTATTCAACTAGATGGCGTTAATCAAATTATGAAGCGCCGTAATCCTGAAAGAATTCAAATAATTGAAAAATGGTCTAAGATTTTGTTTCACAGTGAAACCATCTGTCAATTGCACCAATATGTAGAACGTAATATTTATGTGAAACTTATGTTGAGTATTATAATTTATTTTGATGGTAAAAACTCAACGACTATTATTTTGATTAAATGATAAACGAGTGAGCGGTGCTTTGTAGAACACGTTCAGACTAGGGATTAGTAATCCAGTTTTGCCTAAAGAAGTTTACTTTTAATCTAGATTAGCTTTTTTGGCGTTCAGACTGTAAGAGAAAATCGTGATTAAAATTGGCGCTGCTTATGTGATTTTAACGTAAATTCTGTTCAAATTCCTATCCATTATTAGGATATTTTGCATAAAATAAGTCACAGAACATCTATTACTTTAAAAGTTTTATTAGTAAATATTAAATAGGTCTGCTAATATTAACTAAACGACAAACTAAATAAAAATTGAATTTATTAACGTCTCGAATAAAAAATTATTTCGCTCTAGCGCTGTAATAACATAATCGAGATTACAGACAAAATCCAACCATTTTTTGACGATTACTTTAATCTATAATTGAAACATAATTAACTTAATCTCCGTCGTTCATATTATAAGCAAAACTAAATTTGCTAGTTAATCTAGATTACTAATCCCTAGTCTGAACATAGCATTAGGCGTATAACACACTGAGTGCGAAGGCGAACTGCGAATAAATTCCACACGCCATTCGAAAATAGATGCGCATATAGTGTGGCGCGAATTAAATAAACGTCAAATAGAAAAAAGCTGATTTGTTTGTTTGCTTGATTCTGATATAAGGAATTAATTTTATCGTACAAAAATTGGTTATTTTCCACTTCGTTTACCAACAATTCGTTCAATTCAGTTTTATCCATTTTTATCGTCCCGTCGTAGTTTTTTTTAAAATCAAAATAACTGAATGTTTTTGACGCGAATAATTTATTCGCAGCATATGCGATATAGTGGAATATGTTGTGGAACGCGAATGAAATTTGACAACGACGAAAACTCTTCGCAAGTCGCAATCCAAAAACCTGCGAGCTGACTTTAATTTCAAGTATTTTGAATTAAAAATTATGTTCTAAAATCTAATTAATATATAATATACTATATTTATTCAAGAATAAATGTATTAAAACATTCTAGTAGTAGTTTACCAATAATTTTTTCCTGTTTTTCCCAGAAAGTAGGAACATATAATTTATTCACAGTTCGCATTCGCACTCAGTGTGTTGTACGCCTTACTCTATAGAAAGAGTGAATCACTATATTTAACCCTTTAATGCATGAATTTTTAATCATTTTCTATCAAAATTTTGACTTCAACTCGTAGTTGTTGAACAAATGTGCATATTACAACAACAAAAACCAAACCGTTATGACGAGAGTACTTTAAAAGAGGCTAACTCATGTAAAAACTAAAGAAAAAAATATTCATGATAACGTAAAGTTACACAATTCAAGATAAAGTAAAGTCCGCCTTTAAATTAATAAACACGTTTTTGTTATAATTATGTTAAAAATTGTGGAACCTATCTTCAGATTACGTAACTGCTATATGGAACATATATTCAGAATTAAATTAAGTTTGATATTACAGCAGTTGGTTGGACCATTCACAACGAATTTATTTTGATTTAATGGAATCAGTCCCGTAGGTTGTTAACTCGTATTTATCACAGTGCGTCAGATCAATGCATCCACCTAAAACTAAAATAGATTAACCAGCAGGATAAATATTGAAGACCAAGTTTCTCTGAGCAATGATAAAGGTTTAGTTTGTTTCAGTTATGGCAAAAATTGTGAAACCTATCATCAGCATATAATTTTTTAATAAAATTTTGTTTTACTCTGAAACAATCTGCTGATCATACCATTCTGTAGAATATAAATTTTGTGTGGAACATAAATAACTCAACCAATTTATAAGCGTGCGGACTTTATGGAATACGTAAGGAATACGTATAAGCTCACAATTTTATTATGTATACAATTGTAATGAGCTATAAACCATGTTTATAGTTTCAAATAAAACTAATTTGGATAATTTAGTTCAATAACTAATTTTTAATTTTAAAGTCAAAATGCGCCATTATAAAAATAACTTAAATTTTCTAGAAAAGAAATGATTTATATTATGTCCCACAATTTGAAGTTTTCAAATTTATTTTAAAACAAATACCTTTTAAACAATTTTTTGAAGACTTCACAAAAAATTCTTCAGATAAATACAACGTTAAACGAGGTATCCCCGTATTGTATATGTACAAGTTGAGTGAGAAAAACGTAATAAAAAATGTTTTTCGCGCGCAAAAAAATTTGTAAATACTTTAATATGTAATTAGTTTGATTGAATATTATAAAATAAAATAAAAATCTTCATCAGGAAGTTTACTCCTAAACAGATGTTTCAATTTAATAAAGGAAGCAACTATTAAAGGCACGAATTCAATTATGTATTTAAAATCCGTGCAGTCAATTTTCAAACACTGCATAATATTTCAAAATTTCTATATGTACTGGAATATTTATTTGATACGAATCTCTACACTACTGGAATTATAATAAATACATAAATGTTTCATGCAATTTTTAATTATGATACAAGCTATTGATAACACATAATGTTTTTCGAACTAGAGCACCTGTATGTCATTTTGTTAAACATTTAGTTGAAGTAGAAATGATAATCAAAACGATGTAATTGAAATATGGCAATTATTTGTGTACATGCAAGTGGTTAAATCGAAAGTGTTCATGTTTGCAGCTATGCTAAACGAAAAATTATGTAATTACAATCCAAACGACATCAAGATATAGAAATGTTCGAAAATCGCTTTGATGTCCGCTTGTGTGTCCATTTAATATTCGCAATCTTTGAAATTAGAAAATTAGGAGTCGAATTTTCAAGATTTGGAAAATTTGAAACACAAATATTTTCATGGTTTGTTCTTCGCCAAGTTGTACGTATTTATGTCTGGCTTATCATAACCCAACCTGTTCACACGTGAAAAACAAACCTTGGTTCTGCATACATCTTACCAACATTTAGTTTGTGTTTTTTAAACCTTTGAAATAATAATTATCCAGTTTGCCCAGTATATACCACTAGACCAGTCTGAATATTTAGATTTTTACAAAATTTAAAATTCTACTGCAAACAGGTTTGTATAGTACCACAATCATTTACCCAAATATTTTTGTCTATATTTAACGTTTTTGATGTTAATTTTTGTTGCCACAAATATTTTTTGGCTCCTCATTTAAACTAAAACATATTTTAAAAATAGTATAGTTCGTATAATTTACGAGGTTTTGATGGGCTGCAAGGACGCTCCTTTCATCCCATATTAAGGTCATTTTGCTTCGCTATATATTTAATGTGCATATTTTATTTTACGAAAAGTTCTTAAAATCATCAAAGTGTGAAAATATTATCAGTTAATCACATCAATAAGTAAAATCAAGTATAACCTTTTTTAATATTAACGGAACTCAAACCGCACGTATATATGTATATACATATGTAAAATGATACATCAACATCTCTCATAAGTTAGTTAAGATGATTCACAGAATATTTTAACAATATATGATCGCGATCGCGAAAATAAATAAATAAATAAGAAACTGAATATAATGACAATCATTAAAATTATTACAAAGCATCTTTTTAAATTTTTGTCGGTATGTCTTGTGTAATGTGCGTTAAGCACTTTGATTGATTTTTCTTCTATATACCATATATACAGGTATATATACTTATAGATACTGTGTATATCGGCTGTGATCGCAAGTATATGATATAGTGTAAACGCGAGAAAGAGTTATTGGATTAGTGTAAAATGTAATTAATCTTTTAAATGATACATACAGAAAATATAAAATTGGTATTTTAAAACTTTAAGAAGCTATAATTATTTATGTTATAATTAAGCTCCTTCGATTGGTTTTGTTTTTATGTGCAAAAAAGATGAAAGTTGATCGTATTATTTATAAATATGTATGTACAAAATTTGTCTAGAAGTTATTTCCGATCGTTAAATATAAATTTGTTACGCTAAGATTGGTTCACACCGCGCGCACCCCTAATCAATTTAAACTCGTGCGCGCCCAAATAAAATGAGACAAAATAATGTTTAAGATACACAAAACAATATATGTACATACATACATATTTATACGAGCCAAGCAGCCCGATCAAATTAAATATTTTTTTCCAATTCAACCGTGTTCACCGTATTTAATCTTTCTAATAAATTCTACAAAAGTATAATACGTATATGTATATTAACCAACAACAACAAATCGTAGAAAACAATACTCCTAATCAAATCAAACGTTTTATAATTTTATACTTGTTAGTCAATTAGATTTACAAATTATAAACAATTTTATGTATTAAATTGGATTAAACAAATTGTTGTTGTTGTATATAGTAATTGGAAATCGGAGAGTGGTACAAAATCATTCTGTATATACGTTTTCTTCATAAAATCTTATTCTTACAATATATCCATTATACAAAACTATACACGAGTATATGTACACTGTAAAGCACAAGGAATTAAGTTTGAGTTCGTGTTCGATTTAATATGCGCGTATACCTACTATATATACACTGGGCGTTCTATTTAATGAAAGGAATTTTAATTTCAATTTTTTTTCTTCTCTTTTTTATATTTTTCTATAATTTAATTTCAAATTGATCTAAGAAAATTATAATCAAAAACTAATTAAATTATAGATTTAATATTAAATTTTTTGTTTAGCTACAAATATTTAATTATAACCATAAATTAATATAGTGTTAAGTATACTCGCATATAAAATTTGCGGTTTCTCTGAATTGTATAGCGGTAAAGATTGGTAATTTTCTCGATCAATAATATTTTAATGTGAACTTGATTAATTAATTTTATTGAAAGCTTTGCTAATTATGATAATGACAAATAGCACTTGAATACAATATGTCATTGCACATGTAATTGGTTTGGCCCTAACAAAATATCATTGCATATTACAAATCGAGTACCGAAAATCACTAGAGGAAGTGTTTTACAATATTATTCTATTTTAACCGATAATCGCTTATTTGACGCCTGAAAAGCACTTCGTAAATACAACTAATCATTTTATGTACTCTACCAAATATAACTCTACTGATGAAATGTTGTTGTTGAATTTATTGATGTTTTTTATATCATAACCCAAGAATATAAAGTGTTTTTCATACCGACTGCGTTGACTTTGGACTTTAAAACATTTACGTTTTATTTTTAATAATTATCACTTAAAATATAACAGTTTCAAAATATTTCTATAAAAAGTGATACTGTTAATCAAATAAAACTAAATTACAAAACTTTAAAGTGAGAAAACGACTTTACATTTTTGAAGTCCAAAGTTAACGCAGCGGTATGTAAAGCACTTAACGGTGATGATAACGTATGCGGAGTTATAGCACGAAATTTTCATTCCGAAAATGTTTTTCAACCTCCTTCTTTTCGACCACCTTTTAGTAATCTCTACTATAGTAATCGGGCAATAATAGATATACAACTATTACAGTTGAAGACTATTTTGTGAGGTAAAGGGCCTTAATGCACTTACCGAGAATCTGGATTTTTGCAGCAATGTTGTTTCTAGATAGCTATAGGTTATGATCTTATGTTTACCTGGAACTCAGTTTCTCATTATTTTTTATAATAATGTCGGAAAGTCCTGTATACTAAATTACAAGTATCAAACTCAACAAAATACCTTAATCTAGGCAACTCAGTTTCCAATTTGCACAACTATCAAAATGAAAAAAAAAAAATCATTTTCATTTTTATTTTCCTAGTCAAATGTTTATTTCAAAATAAATTCTATTAATTAAACGTAGAATGGTTAAACAAAAAGAAACGACATCTTCTACATCGGTAGCCCAAACACATGAACGACCGAAACCTACACGCAATCCTTATTTGAATTTTTATCAAATTTTTCGTTTGAATTATCCGGGCCAATTAAAAATAACCGAAGTCTCGAGAAGGGCGAGTGAGTCATGGAATATGATGACCGTAGAACAAAAAGCACCGTATATACTAGAAGCATCGCGAGTGCGCCGAAAGAAACGTAAACCAAAGAAGCGTGTTTTACATGTGCGAAGAAATCGTGATGCAATTATTCTTATTTAGATTAATAAATATTTATTCTCGGAACGAGACAATTTATTTATTGTTTTTATATTAATCTGCTACACAAACCAGTTGTTAAAATTATAAAGGCCTCAGAATACGTGTCTGATATTTCTCTGGTGTATGCTTTAGGTGTTTTGCAATATACTAACTAATATATTAGTCAAACATTTTGGAGGCTATTTTGAATGGAAGTTTGATAAACTGCTTTCAATGGGATGAAATTTTAAAATACTGATGGCTTGTTCCATTTTTAGAAATACAGCCCTATTCCCATAGTCGCATCACTTCATGTGATGTGACAACTATCACATCACTTCAAGTATAAATTGGTATTCTGTTAGTCGATTCATATGATGTGATACGACAAATGACAGAAACTACCTATTTTCAATATTAATGTAACTGAAAATTAAAAACTTACAGTTTCTTTATATTTTGATCTGTCACTAACAATTTTCAGGTGATAAATATATCATTTCAAGTGATGTTTAACATTTTATGCGACTAAGAGAATATGGCTTCAAGTGATAGTTATCACACCAAACGATAAACGTCACTTCAATCGACTAAGAGAATACCAAAATTGAAATGATGTGAAAGTTATCACATCACATGAAGTGATACGACATGGGAATAGGGGTGATAGATTCTTAAAAAAAAAGTTGCACATTGTCGCCACTGAAATTGGTTCTATTACCAAAGGTATGGTTTCAATATTGTTTAATTTGACAAACTTTACCCACCCTTGTTCTGAATACCTTAAGATTTTCAACAAGAGGACGATAAGAAAGTTTGAGATATGAATCTTCCAAAAAGGAATGTTCATGGCAATATACGCATTAATAATGAAACGATTGAATTTTACAAGACAGCATGGATTCCGCTGGACGTAAAAGCACTTTCGGCACGAGATTAACCATCTTTTTTACGGAAGTCCTCCTAAAAATACTCCTGCATGCGAAATGTTTAAATTCAAATTTGTGGATTTTAGTTCTCCAAATCGATGAATAAATTCGGTTGTTCTACCGTACAAAACCTGACTCAAATTTGGAGCTCATATAGAAGTGTATAGCTCAGGGTTTGAGAATCGTTTGAAAATTTCTTTGCAATTTTTGATTATATTAAATTTAAACATTGGCTTGGCGCCGGTATCCAATAAATAATTTCCAACGGCCAACAAAATTGAATTAACCTGGGACGGGAACCTTACTTATTTGCACCGAATATAGGATTAAGACATCAATGCGGGGGAGTTTCTGAAAAATTAGCATTGTACATGGACCTCAAATGCATGCGAAGGAGGGAAACTCATCAAGTTCAAGAATATATGTGAACAAAATCATTCTAGTGGTCAAGTATTGGGTTACGTAAAAATAAAGTCAAAGGGTGCAAGGTGTTACAAGGGCCAGTAGGTTAGGCGTATTGCACCAAATTTCCTATAAAAACGAATAAATCAAATATGTGTGCTAACAAGGCTAAAAGTGAGGAGTATTTGGCAGCAACTGCCTTGAAGTTGTAATAAACGAAATATGTGTCCCTACATGTGTTGCAAGATTTGAACTGTATCGTTTAGTGGAAAAGGCTCCAGGAGCTTGATAACGAAGGGCCGCTTACTGCCGCATACTGTTTTCAGAACACCAGACTAAATTGTGAGTGACATCAGGAACATTACAGTGAATTATCCGTTGTCCCTGATTCTTTCACGTACCCTTCGCGAAAAATTTCAGCAAGTACAAAGGTTAATCGAAAATAAAAGTTAAGGCACCACGTAAGCAGAAATGTTCTTAGATGTAACGGAAAATGGATGATCGAAACTTCCTTTTTATTTTTGGTGTCCAAATCGGAGTTATTAAATTTCCATTACAACGAGGGCGCCGCATTCATTGCAAAACCGTAAGCCAATTTGCTATGCAAAGACGTTGAATCCAAGTTCAGTGAAGAAGGTGTTAGGTTTGGGAAATTGGAAGGTGATACGCCAAATGAACTCAGTGAACGCAAAAAAAAAAATTCATACACCGGTGCAAGCAATTGGCCGTTGATGCTGTTTTACGTCAAGAAAATCCCGATAACCATTTGCTGCATTCTATATTTTATTAAGGTCTGTTAATATCACTTCTTTCTAAAATTAGGCGTACTTTCAATAATAATATACTGCTATAATAATAATATAGTAATAATATTACTGCTTTTAACTTGCAAACGGCCTTTGTAACAACCTTGTAATTAATACTTAGATTTTTAGAGCTTGTCGAATATTGATGGATAATGCTTGTTGAATCACAAATTCCCTTTAAACTTCTCCAGAATTCCTCAATTTTTTTCTCAGAAGTTCACTTCAACAAGATTTTGCACCAAATTTAAAATATGTAGTTGAATAGTGTTACGGTAAATAGACGTTAAAATACCACTATGTCACTGAACTATACTGAGCTTGCCTTAACGAACCTGCAATGATTTTGCCAACACAATGCAAAGATGAATAGTCAAAAACGGTTTTGCTTTAAAACTTATCAGCCATATCTTAAACTTCTTATTTCTTTATTTACTTATAATTATTCCTAATGTAATCAACATTAAAACTTCTACAGAACATAAAAAAGAAAAAATTATGATTAATGAAACGGAAGCGCATTCTCACCAAAAATATACAAAAAGTAACCAACAAAACTTAATAAATTTACATTTTATTTATTGTTTTTAAAACTCATTAAGACTTGAAATGTTGTTTATAACAACAAACGTGTTGTACCTACATAAACATTAAAACATATAATGATTAATTACGAAACCTCTCAAAAATCTCAAAGAACGATGAAATTAACGTTAAAGATTTTATCTTTTTGGATATTATACGTTTTTATGATCCCTCCTCTCTCCGCGCGTTTTTATTGATTTCGTTTTTTTTAATAGACCGAAAAATGCTATTAAATCAAAATAAATATTACACAATTTAGGGGTTAAAAAGAAATAAAAACATAAAAGGTTATTAATGTTGATTAACATTACTATACACGCAGTCATCTCTCAATTAGTCACGGCCACAATATTTTCAAAATATTGAATTATTTTGGCAATGTCGTCACACATATAACAATAGAATTTCCACCCTTATCCCTGTGCGATAATAAAATTGAGCAAATTATGTTTATTTCTCGTTAAATCCATAAACTTATGCTTGTTAATACTAAAATCATGTTTTCGTTTTAAAAATTAACGATTTGCTATAAAGGGGGTGAGATATTTGTGAAATAAAATTTTTCTAAATTTTAAAAATATTTTATGACCGCACAATATTTTTAGTACTTGCTAATTAAATATAAAAGCTAAATAAAATTTTATATCACCAACCAACATCACCTATAGGTGATCAACAAAGTGTTGTAATAATTGTATAATTAAATGTACAGTAAACGTGAATTAATACCGCACATTTAACACGTAATATGTATGTATTCTGCGCTAAGAACTTAACATTATTGGGACTTAATTTTTACGGGTTTCCTTCTTTAGATGAGCTTACCAATTTGTTATCCCCCGTTTATAGATCGTTTACCAGAATCATTAAAATATTTATGATAATTTTTGTTTAATAATAATTATTGTCTTTACAGAATATTTTAGTTTTACGATCAAATCCGCAATTTGTTTTAAAACTGTTGTTGTAATTAGAATACAATTCTCAAGTGGTAATAACTTCGGTGGTGATTCAACGATAATAAAATTAACAATACAAACACAATGATTGACCAGTGTATCGATATTTTCAATGAAATAAATTTTGTGAATATGGTGAATTTCGAACCAAATGTTTACTTTGGGTACTTTATATTTAGAGGTACAAATGCTTAACGCATTCCATTATAGCCAACAATTCCTTCCGTGTCACGTAATAATTATGGCCTAATTTCGTTAATGTTTTAGGGTAGTATGCAATAAATGTTTCCATTTAATTCATTTTCTGTGATAAAACTCCTCCTATACCATTATTACTAGGTATGGGAGCACTTATCATCCTTCTATTGGAATGCCCTTCGTGTAAACTTTTGTGACAGAAGGTCCCGTTAAAATTCAACGCCCAACTCAATCCTCAAATCAACACGGTGCGAAAAACTACATGCGAATTCAACTCAAGCTAACTTTCAAATTAACCCCCAACATATTCCCAAATTAATTCCCAACCGAACTCATTCCATCTCAAACTCAACCCTAAGGCAACTCCCGACTCATTCCAATTCGATCCCCCCTCATTTTTTGCAGGATTTCAGTAATTTTGGCCTTTGCAGACCGTAGTTGACTCAATCCTTAAATCAGCATGGTCTGAAAACTGCATGTAAACATGAACTCAACTCAAGCCTATCTAAACTTTGAACTAAACCTCCAAAAATAACAAAACCTCAAATAAATTCCTACCTAAACCGCTGACTCTATATCTCAACTCAACCACATTGCAATCCCAAATCAACCAAAACGCAACTCCAACTCAACCAACCAAAATCCAACTCAAACTCAACACCAACTCGACCCCAACTCAACCCTTAACTCAGCCCCAAATGCTAGGCCCAACTCAATTCTCAAATGCAATGCCCAACTCAATTCTCAAATGAACATGGTCTGAAAACTACATCCATATGTTAAAGTTAGCCGAAATTGAAAAAAACGGTAATGCAAATTGCGGTATCCTAGCCGAAAATAAAAAAATGAAGACGATATCGATCGGTAGTGTTTAGCCTAAAAACTACTAAGGAATGTAAGGATGCATGATTATCATTGAATACCTTTGTTAATATTATTATATGGCAAAACCTTGCTGCAGTTCCTCGTGGAAAATTGTGGAAAACTCGAGAAACCCAATAAAATATTTTAATTGGATTAAAAACAGCCTCTAGAGTGTTATGTTTATGTCTGGAGATATATTTTATTGATGTGACTTGTCAATAGTTATCACAGGAATAAATTCAGTTCAAGTTTCCCGTGAGAAATCTTGGAAAATTCGATTTTCCAAAAATCATTAGAAAATTTGTATAAAATCAGCCTCTAGAGTGTTTTGTCTGGAAATGGATTTTATCGATGTGACTTGTCAATAGCTATCACTATAGCTAGATATTGATTACCTAGATATTGACAAGTCACTTCAATAAAATCCATTTCCAGACAAAACACTCTAGAGGCTGATTTTATACAAATTTTCTAATGATTTTTGGAAAATCGAATTTTCCGAGATTTCTCACGGGAAACTTGAACTGATTTTATTTCCTGCGATAGCTATTGACAAATCCAATAAAAACGATTAACTTCAGATATACACTCTAGAGGTTGATTTTATTCCAATTTTGTGAATTCTTCTGATTTTCCAATGTTTTCCGCGATTAAGTTAAACAAAATTTTCCACGTAAGACTATTTACAAAATTGTTTATTCCAAGCTATGTATTCTATTTACTTTCGGCTGATAACCACAAAATTTTTTATTTTCGGGTGGAATGTTAATAAGGTAATCTGCATTATCGACTTTTACTTTCGGCTAACTTTAACAAGGTTATCCATACATACACTTAAGCAAACTCTAACTCAACCTCAGTACAGCCCCCAAATAAATCCCTAACTGAACTACTCGTTCGGCCCTAACTCAACACTAACTCAACTCCGACTCACCCTAACTCAACACAAACCCAATTTTGCGTTTATCATACGAAAGAAGAAAAAATTGTGAATCACCGTTTCTAAAATATTATAAAAATTATTTTAAGGGACAAAAAGTTAGAAAGACATCTAGACAGATAGGAAGATTTTTTTTTTTGGTTACGGACCGAAATTAAACATTCGGAAGCTATCATTTATAATCACATTATTGAATGATTCCTTCCAGTCTCTCTAAATCTAAAAATCGCGGACAGTCCTTGGCAAAATTCATGAATTCAGATTATAGTAACTGCTCAGGATAAAAGCAGATTAGATCTTTCATTTTTCTGCGTTAACAGTTGGGCCTTTTGGACCGTTGCTCGTAACGTCGGAGAAACAACTAAAAAGAAAGTTTCCAACATTAACCACTTTGTTTTCCAAATAAATAAACAGTCCAATTTTTGCATTGCACTTATGTTAGGTCATAACGTGTGTGTCGGCAAATAAAAGTTCGTTGGAATAAAGTTCAATTTATTAACTGGTCCAGTTAACTTTTAAATGACATAAACCAAGAAAGTGAAGGAGTGATCATCTAGATCGGCAATGAAACAATCTGCACGGTCTCTGCGAGATTTTAGATCGCTCTACTGGTGCCCTAATCAACAAATAATGCAAGTCCAAAATAATAAATATTTTTATATTTAGAGATAAATATTTTTGTGCAACAACAGTATATAAATAGAAGCAAAACTTAGAAGTCAAGAAATTTCAAAAGCATTTCGTAAGTAGTAATAAGTGGTATTAGCACAGCATTCTATACGGAAGCATTCTAGGGTTTAACGAACATTACAGCATAATTTAAATTTACTCTCAGGAAGTCATTTAAATTTATATTTTATATATGTCTGTACAATTACAACTTATAAGACAAATATCCTAAAGGAGACAATATCTAAAACTAATTTTAAATAACAACCCTCTAGGCGCTATTCGGGTTGTTGCGCATATATCCGCACCATTAAAATAATGTTAAAACGTTAGAAATTTAATAAAATATATAAAAAAGCACCTGCGTACATACATTATATATAAATATTATAACATTATACAAATATCTGGCATGTGTCAGTTCGTTAATATGTGATATTATGATTAGAAACGGTCCTAATACACCTAACCTAATCAAATTATGTAAAAATAAGAAAATCATAAAAATGTAACTCTGATGCGCGTCTCATAAATTTGTATATTGCGACGACCATTTTTTGTTGTTGTTGTTACCTTAAGGGCACCTAACGTATATATAGTAGTAAAGAAGAGATCGGTGGTCAATTTTCCAAATCAATTAAGATTTTTATTTTATTTTTTATAAAAATTCAAATTAATGTTTGGTTCATAAAATGCTAAACTTAAAATTAAAGTGTTAGTTTCACACGAGAGATATAGGGCAAACAATTTCATCTATAATTATAAAGATTCTGTTGCGCGTATAGTAACGTCAATAAACTCAAAACAATTACTTAGTTGTGTGCAGAGAGAGTAGATCGCGCGGAGCAATAAATCATGTTCAATAGTTTTCTAAATGTATTCTTATGTGGTTTTGCCTTGTCTGTATACATTTATGGACGGAGGAAGTAGAATAATAGAAAATTGGAATTTTTCTAATAAACGAATGATCTGTGTATAAGCTCTCGCGCGCTATTATTCGGTTTAATGGGGCGCGCGATGAATTAGATTTCATATTTTATGTTTGTACTTACGAGTACATATTTACAAAAGATAGACTTTCAACATTTTTCTTTTCTTCTGTATACCACATTATAGCTGCTTTTTGTTATTAAGATGTCAATACAGTAAATGGATATAATCATAAAGTAGTTTGTCGGATCAAAACGAATTTCTTGATGATAATATTTGTAAATGTTTTCCCTGAAAGGCTGGCTATTCATTAAGATGTTGTTTATATGGCTTATTGTTGTGATTTAGCTTTTTGATGATTGCCGATTACTTATTATTGTATAGTAGAATAGAGATTATTTAAGTACATCGATAACTTGATATTAAACCATGTTTTCTCATAGGTTAACTATTTGTATTTACTGAATATTTGATCTATTATCCTAGATCAATGGTTGGGCAATTCATTATGATTTTAATCTTTCTAGTTTTTTAGGCTCTCTTGAAGCAAGCCATTCCTATACACACATATCCTTCTTTTTTTCTAAGCCTTCTAAAGTACACATCCATAATCATACGTCATAATTTCTTAGAAGTTTTTTTAGTGGTATAACTTTTTTTTGTTCGCCATAGGAATCCATAGTAAAAATGTTACTTTCTAGCTTCAAGTTTAAAAGTTTTCTACATATCTTTAGCAATAACATACAAGAAGGCATAAGATGTAAATCATTTTCAGTTTTATTGTAATAATTCATTTAGTTAAACCAAAATTTATAAAAGTTCATCTTTCTAGTCAAATTGAACTAAAACCTTACTATGAATCGTGCGTGATCACTAAGTCAATATTCACAATACATGACATAGATCGCAGTGATGACATTACAAATTTGATAAAATCGAACCAAAAATTACCACCTGGGGAAATTTCAAGTTTAAAAATTGTAGCAAAAGCAAAACAAATTCAAACGTGTCATAAATAATTTTTTTTCCTATTTTTCTGTAAATAACTTAGACATCTTTCGTACACTAGTTAAACTAAATATAATTCTAGCAAGTATTAGTAGAACCAGCTTTGATGTATTTAATACCAATTTGGTCTTCTTGTATGTAGTTGTTAAATATATGTAGTTACTGCCTCTGCTAATACAGTTACTGCTAGGAGTTAAATAGTTACTGCATGGTAATTATTTAAGACTTAGCTAACTTGAACTAAAATCTAAAAATTAACAGAATGGACTAAAATTGTTACTTCTGGCTATAAAACAGTTACTAAATGGACTATAACTAGTTATGTATGCTCTAAGCCTATTACTGCATAAATTGAAACAGTTACCGCATGCACCAAGAACGTTGCTGCATAGACCAAAATAATTAGTTTGTTTTGTGTTTTACTGCGGCTAACGTAGTCATTGCTTGCTTGAAAATTGTTACTGCGCGAACAAACAAGCAGTTACTGCTTGCAATAAAATATTCAACAGTTACAGAATGGACTAAACTGTATGCTTAAAAGCAGACCCTTTCTCATTCTACGTTGTGTTAACAGACTTTTATAAAACTTTATGTCATCAAGAAGAGACATTGGTTGTAAAATTTTATTAATCCTGTTTAATCAACACAGCTTTTACGTGAGTATGAACAATTTATCCGTTGAAGATTTCTCCAATCACGACACCATTTAAAGTCTGACACTTATTATTGCTATGTTTCATCTTAGCAACTCCAGTTGAGTTCGACGTAAGATAACAAATTACCAATTAAATTGATTGCATGACAATACGGGAAATCGCTTAACGAGGTTAGGATTTACCAAATAAAAAATGTTCGCAAATTTACAGCTTTAGATATAATGCTTTAAGTACGTTCCTTGTTTTTCGTAACCGAGAGAACGAGCCTCAGCTTTCATTTAACATGTTTGGAGGAAAAACTATTTTCGTAGAATGCCTAAAGAATGCCTATTTGTTGGAGCAATGTTTTTCATTTAAAAGAAATCCGAAATTATTTGAAATTTCTGGATTAAGCGTTCAAGTTGCTCGGTATCGAATTTATTTAAAATTATCAAAATTTTTTAAAATTTCCCAGATCTGTAATATCGAGGTTATATGATATTTTGCAAGATTTTTCGAGTCTTTTCGACTCTCTTGATTTTTTTTAAATTTTGTATGGTATTGTTGTTTGACAACTATACAGAGTTAGTACAGCTTTTTGCTTAAATGAAACTTCTATGAGTGACGCATTTTAGGATTTACTAATTTATCGAGATTTTCGGAAATACTGCGAAATAGTTGCAGTGTAGCGAGATAATAAGCATTGAGTGGTAGAATGGGTATAGCTACGGAAGAGATGAAATTTTTGGAGAATATTTCCCCCTCTCGATCCTATATAAATTCGAAGTACGAAAATTCAGAAAATTTATTTGTATCTAATGTGATACAAAATATTCCAAATACCAAACTATTCGAGAATTTTCAAGACTTTCGAAGATTGTTCCAGTTAAGGTAGTAAAACTATATAAAATCACACCTCAACTATAAAATCACACCAATTTTCGAAATTCAGTTATATTTTATTTGCCGTTCGGCGTTTTATGCGCCCCGTTACTGAAAGTATTAACATAACTTATTAAAAACTCTCTATTCTTATAAATGATTTATTAAGAAGATAAATAAAATTTATTATTCATATAAATTCACAGCATATACACACACTACTCATACATAAATAATTGATTTTTTGTTATATTATTAAAATTATTAGAAAATAATTAGATTGAAAATATCATTAATCTTAAAAAAAATAAAAAAAATCTGCATTTTGTTGTTGAGCTGTCTAGGCTAACAACAGTACACAAAATTATAAACTACATGAGTATATAAGACATAAATAAGTTAATTTATTAAAATTAAAAATTATTTTCAAAATATTTATACAATGTATAGTTAATTAAAAATTAATTAAATTTAATATTTATAAAATAGTTTAGCTAATTGTGTTTGAACTACTTTATAATTTTATGTATGTTTATAGCCGAGTGTGTAGATTTTATAATTTTGCGCTTATAATAAATTAAAATTATGATTAATTAGTTCGCGGTCTTGGAATTACGTGTGAAATTTTATTTAAATATAATTTCTCGGGTGTTGAGTAGTTGTTTTGAAATCAATACCAGAGTATGTACATTGATTAATCAACCAAAACTAAATTAATAATAATAC
This sequence comes from Tipula helvola, assembly GCA_963556165.1. Classification (NCBI taxonomy): domain Eukaryota; kingdom Metazoa; phylum Arthropoda; class Insecta; order Diptera; family Tipulidae; genus Tipula; species Tipula helvola. The sequence goes on from OY744482.1 coordinate 394,639,639, forward strand.
AACACCTAATTTAGACGAGAAATTCCACAAAGTAAAAAATTAATTTTTGTTGATTTAAAAAAAAAAATTAAATCTCTTTCTTAAATTATATAATAAGAAATCTTAACTATCAATTTTAAAATACGTGTAACGAATCGGAAATAATTTTGTTTGTAACAATAAATGTACCACAACCATCGATCACATTCATAACTCGAGAGCTGAACGCTCTTTGTGTATATATAAATTAAAGTCTTATTAGTGAAAGAAAATTATTGTCTGTCTGTCTGTCTGCAGAGTTGTCGAGATGATACTGATTCCATGCGGGCATCACACATACTCGCATAATATCCATAAAATTCAAAATAAACAAAAAACAGATTTTTGTAAGAATTAAAATTAAAATTAAAAATTAGCTACGGATCATGATAATTAGATGTGATTTTAATTATGGAAATTATATTTTTTTGTACATAATGCGCGATGATGTTTTGAAATATAATTTTAGTTGAATGTGTAGAACGAATTGATTTGAATATATTTAAAATGACCACCACCTATGAATCTCGCTTAGATTTGTTTACATTTCTTTCATTACAGAGCTCTAACTTGGATTATCGTGATTCATTTGTATGTATAATAGGATTAAATTGGGATTATAATTTTATTTTTTGGTTGGAATTGATTTGTTATTTGATAATTGATTTGATGATATTTTGGGTATGTGTATAACCGTTTGGCGTGACTTGATATAAATGTGGGTGTGATAAATGTACAGCATAGAAAATTCATACACAAACTTCATTTTGAAGCTGAGGAACGAGTAATGCTGATATGAATGTCATATATAGATGGAATCCGGGCTATTAAAAGTTATAATGGTAATCTTATTCGGTAATCATTGAAAACGTTTGCGTATGAACTCTAGAAACATTTCTGTTGTTTACAGAACTATGCAGATATGCCAATATAATCTTAGAATGCCATTACCATTGCACATATTAAATTTCATCCAAATCGGTTATTACCCTGGTATGTACCTTATTGGGCCAATAAAATTACTGTGAAATGACTGAATTTCACAGTAATTTTGTTGAAAACAATAAAGTTGAATAAAATGTGTTTGGAAAGAGTTTTTTGAACGGAAATACATTTTTTATAGCCATTTTGGACTAATTTTTTCACTGAAATATTTTCTAGCGTATTTGTTCACCTAGAATCTAATTAATAAAACAAAATTCATATTAAAACCAGATGAAGTTGACCCGTAACAATTTTTTTAATTTCGATATTCTGTTCCAAAATTTTAATTTCGATTTTCTATTCCAAAATTAATAATTAGTCGTATATGTACCTCTTCGTTAGATTTTCTTACACAATCGCTCCCCTCCAATTACGTTTTAAATAATTTTAAACATCAGCAACCCAAATTTTACTTCAGTTCTAAATTTACAAACGTACGTAAATTTTTAATCAGGACAACCGCTTATCGGCCGGAAAATGTTTCTGTTTGTTTCTTATGCCGTGTGCCTCAGATCGATTTTTTTGCCTGTTATTATTATTGTTGAGGGCCATGTGGGCGATCAGCCACCTCGCACTGCTTAAAGAACATATGATAATACTGCCGGCCGGTACTCGATACATACTATCTGGGCTCATTATTCTCCATCCTAAATATTTACTATAGCATGTACTTCTGCAAAAAGACGGTAGCATTGGTACTCAAGGACTTCGAGAGGGCAGTCACATTCCCGTATATTCCTACTGTCCCCATCTTCCGTTTTGATTTTACTCTTACGAGTGGCTGGGAATAGAAAGTCGCCTGTAAGTCACTCAGCTTTACTACAGGAAGGCTAAATAAAACTGGAGGGTGCTTGGTATACAGAGTCGGCATACTTTAATTTGTTAAACAGTATACCTTAACTTAACTACCTACCAAGTAATTATTGTTGGTAACGAGAAAGTAAATATGGTGTTGATTCTACTGTGAGGAAAACGGGATGTGCGTTTACTTGCGCTCGTGAAATGGTTACCATGTAGAACGTAGGCGAAATCGTTATCAAAGGCAAAATATGTCGGTTTACTTCAACCAAAGGAAGGGGTTTACTTCTGGTTTCAACAAAAGCGGAACAAAATATCTGTTGAAGGCATATAGGCTCTAATAAAAACTTGCTCTGCTTCTCCTGTGATGTGCAAATGTGCTGTATCCGCATGCTCTTTATTCATACCATTGATACTTTTGGTGTTATCAAGAATGCGGTGGGGCGCAATAAAATATAAATATGTAGCTTACGGACAAGATATATTTTGAAACAGTTTCTTTTGAGTGATAGAAAATCCTAAATATCTCACTTAAATAAAGCTTAAATAATTTAAAACAAATACTTCTTCAGGTTAACCCGAAGATGATACAATTTTTATCTAAAACCCGAATTTAATTTACTTAAATATTTAATATAAGCCGGTGCCACAGTTGATTACCATACGCGAAGAAGCCGACATACATACGAGTAGATATTATTTTATTTGATTTATAGCGTGGATTGGATTTGGATTGAAATTGTAACTAATTATAGTTTTCTTTCCTATGTAAATTAAGCCAAAGTCTGCGTGAAATTAATAAATATTTTAATTAATAATGAAAAATCATTAATTATTTATTAAATATTCAGCCTTCACTAATTACAAATTAAATCACCACGCGCTCTATAGGCACCAGCCAATTATTATTAAAATCGAATAAAATCAAAGAACCCAAACCCCGGTATAACAGAGTACACCTCCGAATTTTTGTTTTTTAATTAATTTTTTTTTTTACACAACATTTGAAACTATATAATGTAATTAATTAAATATTTGGAATATTAATTTTCAATCAGCTCCAAAAAAATTTGTTTGTTCCACATTTATAGGTAAAGCTTAAATAAAAACAATAAAACCGAGAGAGAGAACGTGTTGTATATAAATATTTGGTACCCAAGTCAGAAGTCTTAAAAAAAGATTTCATTTGATTATCTAATCAACACCTGCTGGTTAATTAGAATTCATTAAAGAATAAAAAAAATAAACGGGAAGATCACATTTTCAAAAAGATCGAATAATTAACATAATTTTGAAAGAATTTTTGAAAATTTCTTGTAAGTTGCTATATATGTATATAGTTTTATGATTGGTGGGCGCAAATATCGTTCGATTCGATTATGAATTACACAGTTTTGATAACATAAATTATTGTATAGTAAAATAGCAATTAATCGCTTATAGCATCTGGATCTATCTGTACAAAAATATAACGAGCCTCGTATACACTCGTCAATTACTTATTAAGTATTTTACACATCATAAATTTTAAAACTATCAATGTCAAAATCATAATTTATGTAGGTTTTACATCTTTTTTTTATAGTTCTTATAATATTATGTACATTGTACCTACATACATACATACAACATAATTTATTTTGTGGATGCCGACAATCGAAAACTTTTTAAAGAAAGAACCATAAAATTATTAACCAACATAAATATTTTATTTTCTCTTGTATGTATGCAATGTACAAAACTACCTTCGCTGCGCCTCTTACATACTGTACAGACATAATAAAGAAATTTTGTTTTGTTTTACGAAGAGACAGGAAACGGAAGAAATTTAAATTTTTTTTTTCAAATAGACCAAAAATATACTTTCGTGTTTGACAGATTATAAGATAGAGTAACGCATAGCAATTTCTCATAGAAATCGATGCCGAAATTTGGCAAATAAAAGCTCTTCTTTTCTTACTTTCAAATAAAATCTTACTTTTAAATAAAAATGAACTAGGTTTATTCGTGGGTAATTTTCAACAAGTGATTTTATGGTGAGTTTGGTTGTGACCTTGACCTTCATCTTAAAGGTCATTTTGAGGTCAAAGTAATTTTTTTATAGGGAAACCCCAGTTTTTGACATCGGATTCGAAAAGGGCGATCAATTGTACGTCCGAATATGTATTTTCCATGACCTCGCAAGGTCACCTGTGGCACTATTCTGGTTTTCCCGGGGAATTGCGAATTGGGAATTGATTTATTGTCAGTTTTTAGTGTATTTTGGTTTTCTTTTTTCCAAAGCATACTGAGCGTTTGGTATTTTATTAATGTTTTGGGAAAAAATAATTCCCAGCCAAATTTTTAGAGAAAAATAAACAACAAAATTGCTATGAAATGGAACTATTTTTCCCCAAAATTTAGTATGCTTTGGAAAAAAGAAAACCAAAATACACTAAAAACTGACAATAAATCAATTCCCAATTCGTAATTCCCCGGGAAAACCAGAATAGTGCCACTGAAGGAATATATTTTAATTGTAAAGCTTATGATTTGCAATGAAAATAAAAAATAAAAAAATCATAAATTACAGAACATTGTAATAATGCTTGTGTTGCTATAAAAATTACAAAAAAAAAATAAAAAAATATAAATTTTAAAAATAAAGAATTAATTTTTTAAATTTTTATTTTTTTTTAAATTTTTGTATCAAATCATAAGCTTATAACTAAAGTATATTGCTTCAGGTAACCTTGGGAGGTCATGGAAAATACATATTCGGACGTACAATTCAATCAAAAACAGGAATTTCTCTATAAAAAAATTACCTTGACCTCAATATGACCTTGAATATGAAGGTCAAGGTCACAACCAAGCTCACCATTAAATTCCTTGTTGAAAATTATCTAAGAATAAACCTTGCTCATTTTGTTTTTGACCGAATTCCGCGAGATTTTTAGGGGTTTCCTACTTTTTCCTCACCCTGTATAATGAGAATGACTAATCATGAAATTAGTACTGGTACAACGAAGTATAACCTGCGGAACAAACATCATATTCATCTTCAAAAATTCACGACCATTAATTTTCAGAATTCCTTTTTAATTTTGGGTCCAAAAATATTTAATGAACTGCCAGTTGAATTAAAAACATATGAGAATTTTAATATATTTACCATGCATCTAAAGGCTTTCCTTTTCATCTACTTAAATTAAAATGATTTGCAGCAATTCCAAATTTAAATTTAGTCTTTTATTATTTTGAGTGTATTATTTTTTAGTATAGATTTACTTAGTAGTTAAGCTATTTTAATTTTATTGTTTGATTTTTGATTATAGTTTATTACGACTTTCATTTAAGATTTAAATAAGTTTCCATATTTGTCCATTATATGTATTTACGGCAATCGCCACTGGATCTTCTGATCCACAGATTGCTTTTCCCATGTTGAATAAATAAATAAATAAAATAATAAATTTATAACAAACGGTATATTTACTCTAATTATATTAATATGGAAAATAAAAAATTAAAAAGTGTGGGATTCGTGGCAGCGGTTGAGCGTCCAAGTAGGATTGGGCTTTTTTCACAATTGAAACTTCGACCTTTTTAAAGTTTAGTTTATATTTCAATAAAATTCAATTTAGGTTTTTAAATATTTTACCGTTCATGACGACGATACCACATCCACTAACTTTTCATTGCATTGCATATCGCTCGTTCCCTCTTCATATCATCGCTGTCGGTCACTGTGTAGGCATGAAGAAGTTGGATTCTCTTATCCCACATACATATTGTATACAACACAGTTGATATTGATATTTTTATCCCAAACATATCACTTTTTGTCATAAACTCAGGAAATAGTGGGTTATAATTCCATAAGTTTGAATATCCATTGTTGAGTGAACCTTGAGTTTCTTTGATTTTTCCAAAAAGGTTTTTACAGCTGCTGGATATCTAACAAACATCAATTTTCGGGAAAATTTCAGGAAATAGTTGATTATAATTTCATAACCTTGGTGCAATCATATTTTAATGACCCGTGGGTTTTTTTTTCGTTATATGTGAGATAAAATACACCGATTTGTATTGTAATATATTCAGTGGACTAACCAGAAGTTGGTATAGGAGCTAAGATAGCTATTATTCTGTAGGTAGGTCCCAACGGTAAACGAGCTTATTTTGAAGAATTAACGTCATTAGCGAAACATATGACAATAAATCTTTTTCATATGTGGAACAGCCAATTATTCCAACCTTCATCTTAATATTTTGACCATCGTTTAATGAATTGTTGTTATATTCTGAAAATAACATAATTGTTTAACATATTTTGTCAATAAATAAAAAATTTAAGAAGCTTTGGTAATTGTCTCAAATAAAAAATTAATCCATTTGCATACATTAATTTATATACCTCAATATATTGGCAATCAATCAATTGACGTAACATGCAAACAAAAATCAAATAAATAAACGAAACTAAACAACAAAAACTACTTCAATTTGGAATAGTTTTTATTTAATGTTAACTTTAAAATGTTATTTACGAGTGTTTGTGTTATTTGCAATTTTATGTAAAATATTTACATTTGTAATAAAAAAAAAACATTTGTTTTATGGAAATGAGGAAATAAAACTGACGAATTTCCTCTGTACATATATAATGTGTACAAACATGTACACCAACATGTTGGTGTTGTACTTTCAGCTTGATTTCTTGTTTGATTAAAATTAGAATAAAATAAATAAATTTTGCATGTTTTAACTCGAAAATTTATAAAAATGGATTGCATGCAATTTGCTTTAAGTACATTATACATAAGTACGTTTGTGTATATTTTAAAAAGGGGAGCTTTATAGAAAACAAAATTTTTAATTTATTTACTATATTCATGATATAGCCTTAATAAATTTTATACTTTAAGTATCTTTGTATTTTAATTACTTACTTACTTTATGTTGGTACTAAAGGTGGCATATGACTTTCAAATACCCAGATATTTTGACATATTCTTTAGACTCTATACGATGTACCGGGTTAATGTAAATAACACGTTTTAATTTTAAGCATGATGTGTTTATGAATGGACGAATCATATGATAATTATACCGCGAGAACGAAAAATCAAATTATCGATCATAAATCTTGAATGCTGATTATTATGATTTGAGACATCACATGTTGAGGTTTAATAAAAATTAATAATATACGATGCATATATGAGATATGATTAACCCTTTGTTGTATTTGTGTACAACTGCTGTTAATTATATGTGTATATTTTAAATAAACTGGGAGAAGGGTCATAAAGATTTGATTTATTCAGCTGCTATAATCTTAAAGAAAATTCAAATCTTGAAAATACAAACTTTTATTAAAATCGGTTAAGAAATAGCGAAGTTTCGAGCAAATTGGCTATTTTTTATAGAACTTTATCATAAAATCGTTGCTGTAAACAAAATTTAGGTTAAAAGAGATATCTTTGGGAATTTTGGACTAAATTGTTGGAATGTTGTGAAATATTATGAGACACAAACAAATAAAAATAATCTGGGTTTTTTTATATGGATAATTACTTGTGGATACAAAAGTATATTGCTCAACCGTGTACTTATGAAAAATTGAACTGTTGCAAAATATTTTTTAGGGCTTATAATAAATAACGAATTATAACTGAAACCCAACTTCTAAAGGCTTTTTCGCGCTTTTTAAGTATTTCTATTACCTATATATCTATTTATATTTGCCATCAATTTGATTGATTACACGTCATTGATGTAAGAACCACTTATAACAAATAAAACTATAAATATACATACAAAAGAAAAATTACTTTGCACAAATGCGAAAAGTTCAATCAAAAAGTGCCTTCTTCTTGAAAAAAATATTAATAAGTCGAACAACAATAAACCAAAAAAAAAACTTAATAATTAGATTACATACATATTTGGTTAATTATATTTGAATATACATATTTGTATTTTTATAACATAAATATGATTAATAGTTTGTTTTATATTATGCTCGATAACATGTTCTATTCAAATATGTATAATCTGAAGATAACACAACAATAACAAATTACCCCAAAAAAAAAAATAGATTTTCCTAATGATGGTTCTCCTTCTCTACACACACCTTTACGTATTTTTTCCAATTATAATAGTTTTAGTTACGCTATTTTTTGAGTTTATAGTTTTTGTGTTCCTTCTTCTTAAAACCAAACTAAACTAATTGTATTTGATTCTCTTTTGAGACCATTTTTATTGTGTTTAAAATATTAGAAATCGATAAAAATATCATGGTGATGATGATGGCTCAAATAAATCATCAATTTAATATTTACAAATCAAATTATTTTTATTTTTAAGGGGTCAATATACTCACGGTGTCAAAAGATTGATTGAAATATATTAAATCTAGTTGCAAATTGTCATATTTGTTACGTGTTTTCAATAAAACAGATTCGACATAAAACGATTTAACCTTAGCACCAAAACAATAAATACAATTTCGATTCAAATAGACCCTATATAGATGTTAATCTTGCCATAAAGATAATTCAATCTTCGGTTCATTTCTTGTTGTGACATTAATTACAGCCATTAACAGAAACTAATCATTTTTAAATATTTTGCAAAACCGTCTTAAAGACAAAGCTTATCAAATTATAAAGTATCAAACAATTAAAACATGGCTTCAACTGAAAAACTCATTAGAATTACAGTTTGGAACTTTACCTCCAGAAGGTAATTATGGCATACAAAATCTAAATGGTTGTTCAAGCGTTTCGTTTTAGTAATCTACAAAATTTAATTAAATGTTAACTATGCCACAAGAAGAGGCTAGTGCTACACTTCAGCTTGTTATAGTTTACGTTCACAAAACATATCATACCATTCAACATCATTCGATCCAGAGATGTATCTTCGTATTGTCAGCGGAAAATGCTAAATCGTTCTCTACGCCGAGGATCAATAAATTGTTACCGAGAAAAGGTGATTCACAGAACATGACCTGGGTTCACGTACTCTTTGTCCTTTAATTCCATGCGAATATAAATAACTGTTAAAAACGTGCTATATCACCGTCGAGTTTGGGGCCGCATGACTTAAAAATCAGGTTACAGTTGTGTATTTATTTCTGTATGCTCAGCGCAAACGCTCATGTAATTTTATTGACGGCAAAACTTTACTTTAAATATAGCAGAGGTTTCGGGACTCTGTAGAACATCATCATTTACATTCTACCTTGTGGCTTTACCTATTTTATAAAATTTTTATTTTTTCATCAAACAGAATTTAATAAGTACTTCCAAGCACATAATTTGATCTAATATACATATATTTATAAAATCTAAAACTATAAAACATATCAGGACGATCTATAAAAAATCACAGGGGAATCAAATGCACCGCTTTTATGTCACCATCAAACTAATTTCGATTTTATAGTTTTTATTTATTTATTCCATCATACATAAAAAAAAAAAAAAAAAACGAGTTATCCATAAACCAACAATTTAATATATTAGCCCTCTTACACCTAATTTGATAGTTTAAAACTATTATTTCTAATAGCCACACGAGATTAAAATCAATACCACATAACAATAATTTCATTGAACGAATGGAGCGAGTGCACCCAATGGATATATGTTAGCACAAGTGTAAATATTTGTAAATAAAATTTAAACTTTATCCAATTTTTAAATAAAACTTAAATAATTATAGAATAGCTAATAATAATGAAATAAAAAATTGATTTTTTTTTGTATTCAGTTGAGATTTATAACGGCAATGACAAAGTAGATTAAAAAAAGCTGTTTTATAGTTTTTGTTTTGTTGATGATATAAATTATCGACATTAGTACATAATTTTAAAATAAAATAGGATATAAGTTTATTTTAATGATAGAGTTTTAATTCTAACATTTGTTGTTGCTGTTGTTGCTTAAATTACACCTCGACATATACATAAATATTTTCGTTTATTATGTATACCAAATAAATTAATCATAAAACCACATTAAAATAATTTCAATATACAACAGCGGCTTTGTCAGAAATCCAATAATCATTATAACATATTATTATGTTTTAGGTTTATACATATATGTATATGTATGTACATTCACTTAAATATACTCTTAAAAATCATCTTTAAGATATTATGTAGCCACTTTGTCTCTCATCAAAAATGCTTCATCATTTATAGTTGGATGGAAATGTTTCTGTCAGTTCACTATTTCCCTTGAAGTAAACAGCACAAATATGCTTTATTTACTGGCAGCTTGTGTAAAGTTTAAATATTAAAATAAGTAAAATAATGTGAAGTTGGAATGTTAAGCACTGCGATTAAATTTCAGTAAAGTATAATGCATACCTGGGCAGATTAAGACAAGGTTTGGACCCTTGATTAAATCACTAATTCAGTAAATCTATTGAATTAGTAAAATTCAAATCTTTTTATAGGACATTTGCACTGAAGAAAAAATTATTACGTATGTTTGTTTGTTTTGGATTTAAACATCTAACAGGTCTGAAAATGAAATTAATTTTAATTTTTAAGAGATTATACAATTATTTGCGATTTATAAAAATATATTTGAACCTGAAGAATCTTCAGAGATTATTAGAGATTTAGAAATTTTTCAAGATTTTTCAAATTATTTAAAATTATTTAAAATTATTTGAGGTTGAAACATCAAACTGTTATTATCATAGTCCCCCACCAGTGGCCAGCGGATGATAGTTTGAACAAGTAACCGAGCGAATATAAAAATAATTGATTCGCTTATATAATCAGTTTAATATTTTCAAACAATTATAGGCATCACAAATTCAAAATTCACGACTTAGAATATTCCTTTCCCTTGAGCCATCCACACAACAACCAGACTGACTACAAGGCGTTGACAGAGGAAATGGTCGGGATTTGTTCGCTATCGCTATGATCAACTCCAAGAAACTTTAAATACAAGAAAGGAAGACCAAACCAGCAACCTTGATCGGAATAGCAAAGGTATAGCTATCTAAAGTCGAACTGCCAATATTTCATGGAGAATGGAGTTTTTCCAACGACATCTTCACACAACTCATCTACCAAAACAGCGAACTATCTGATATGATAAAAATATCATATCTAAAGTTACACATATGCACAAAGGGGTAGCTAATCAGTCATCTAACAATAATGCAATATAATCTCAAAAGAGTCAGATACAATAACCGTTTAATCTACAGCATTCGAGATGGTCAACAATATCAACCGCCGCAACATAAGCTCTCCTTTTGAAGCATTTATATTATTCATATTGAGTAGAAAACTAGATGCCGAATCCAGATTCCAGAAGGCAGTACGAAGCAACATTATCAAACAAAATGAAAATTCCACAAGAGAAACAATTCTTTAACTTTGCGACGATGAATCCAATAAGGTAAACGCCCCTAAGACGCACCCATCAACAATGAGTAACTGGTGAAGATATGTCAAGCCTGTAATTAATTGGAGAGGTTGAAATGTCCGTTGTCAAAACTAGCATTCTATCAATGGCGGCACTTTTGCCACACCAATAACTATTCGCTGCATCTTATGTAAAGAAGCCCATAGCTTTCTTTCTACAAAGAATTCATTATCAACCAGCAACCGGGCACGACATTTGAAAAACATTCAGGAGAAACAAAACAACAAGCTGGGTGAAAACATATTGACAAAAAAGATCGAGACCACCAATGAATATTGTGGAAAAATGATCCTGCTTAGCCAATAAATGCGTTTAGATTAAACAAGGTAAAATATGGAATACCGCAAGTAGCTAACTAGCAGAGATGTTTACGTGAATCACCTGCTCACTGGTAAGGACAGTTTCGAAGAGGCACTAACAGCACTACAAGAACTAAGAGAACTTGCAGCCAAGATGAATTTATTTTAAAAAAGCCGCCATCCAACGCGCCCGAAATAACAAGACAAATCTTTCGGCATTCGGCCGTTCGACCCATTCGGCCCTTTGATATCATTCCGTTTATTTGACGTAGCTTACGATGTTCATCATGGTATTGTACATCCAGCTAGCATATACTTGCGCCAATTCAGTTAAACAGGGAGATGTATATAGTTATTTTGAAAGATATTTAGGCTGCGAACGGTACAGATATCGTACTCGTTCATTGGAATTTACTTTGTACTATTTGATTCAGGGAGTGAACAGTTTGTATAGACTGTAAATGAGCTACTCGTACACAGTTGAAAAAATAACTTTAATTTTTAATACAAGCCTTGCATTACGACTTATGTAAAGCAAGTTGTATTAAATTGTAAAGTAATGATTGCATTAAAATGAATTTTAACGCAATTATGAAGATTTCTAAAGCAGCATTTGCATTAAAAGTTTCTTATTAAACATTTTAAAATAACCTGCTCAAATTAAAAAATTATACCAACATAAAATTCGCTAAAACAAGCAGACTTCAATGTATATATGAATTATAAATTCCAGCACGTGTTTTGCGTTATTAATATAAAATTCACTAACTCAAGCCGACTTTAATTAGGTTACAGGTAAACTTTTCATTTCTTAAAATATAATTTATTACCTTGGGCGATCATAAATTGATCTAGCCCGCCAAACTGCAAAACAGTTGGAGTCTCTGAGGTCTCACCCTCAAGGCCAGGGTTGCCGTTTGCAAAATATTATGGGGAGTACACTTCCTATGAAAAAAGTAGCACAGCGGAGTACGCTTAATAAAATACCGAAAATATTTATTTTTCATAATTTTATATGAAATTAAACGGTAAGCAGGGTTGCCGTTTGCAAAATATTATGGGGAGTACACTTCCTATGAAAAAAGTAGCACAGCGGAGTACGCTTAATAAAATACCGAAAATATTTATTTTTCATAATTTTGTATGAAATTAAACGGTTATAAGTGTTATAATTATAAGTAACTGCATTTTATTATATACCATCATTTATCTGACACAAAATTACCTAAAACAAAGTTTGTTTAAAAAATTAAAAATAACATACTAATTTTTATTAATCTATTTATTTCATAAATACACATATACACAATAAAAAATTTCACCGTTTGAATTATTTAAAAACACTTTACCAAATAATGATGGCGACCAAATAATATTATGTTTATGATGGCTGGCGGGATGAAAGTGATAAAAGACAATAAACAAAAAAAGTGATAAAAGACAATGAACAAAAACTGAGAACGAAAAAATTGAGCTATTTTATCCCTACAAACAAAACAGAATTTTGTTAGTTGGGTTTGGGTTTTGGCGTATGGGAGATTCAAATGTAGTACTTTTTCTTAATTTTTAATGCGGAACGAAAAAAAGGTAGTACTTTTCGCATTTGAGGAGTACAGTAGTACATCATTTAAAAAAGTAGTACAAATACTCCGATAGTAGTACAACGACATCACTGCTCAAGGCGCCAAAAACTAAGACCAGCATCAGAAAAACCAGGCTGCCAAGATTTTATTAACAAAACAAAAAATGGTGGCTAAAGTTACACAACTTTTAATGCAACTTGTTTTAAAATTTAATACTTCTAAAATATTTTATTAATGCAGTCTTTGATAAATTCTAATGCAGTTGCTTGACGGTTCTTTTACAATTTGCTTTATATTCTAATGGAAAGTTGCATTAAAATTTAATGTAATTGCTGATATACAAATTAATGCACTATGCATTAAAACCTATTTTAATGCAAGGTTAGCATTATTTTGTGATGGAAGCTAGCACTGGACCTACATGTAATGCAATTTGCATTACATAACCTATTTTTTTTTAACTGTGTATATGGTAATACGTATTTTTGTCTATATAGTGGACACTTAAGTAAGTCACATTACTATTGTAAGAGCAATTTTGTCGAATTCACCTATTATGTAGTAAAGTAATGAATGTTGTTGCAATTTTTTTTTTTTAGCAATTAAATTCGTATTAAATAAATTAATTAATTAATATAAACTAAATTAAAAACCACACTTGTTTATTTACACCAATCCCAAAATTCCTCTTAAAATCTTTGTATAACAAAAAAACACTTTACACTATCGTTTAATATTGAGGTTGGTTTTTGGGTCTTTAAAAAAACACAAAAATAAAAATAAAATAAATAATCGAAGATCAAATCTGTAATTTGGTTCTTTTGGTTTTTGTTGTTGGTTAGGGTCGTGTAAAGAAAATAATGAAACAAACACCCGCTATTATGTCGGTACCTTTGTAAATATGTATTCATAGGTGTTATTTGGATAATTAAAAATTGGAATGGGAATGCAATTTAAAATTTTTTAATCGATCAAACTGTTATGTGCCAAATATTCGAAATGGGGTACAGTTAAATGATATTCCATTTTATTGGCTGGCTACCTACCCCTTGCATAGATAAAAACGAATAATCCATTAAAAAAAGGTGTTACACTTATCAAGGGGTTCAGATCTTTAATAACTATAAATACGGGTATCTCCATAAATATCGAAAATTTTGAATTAGACATCACGATTTTATGATGATCGTCAATTTTATATTTAAGAACGCTGATATACAATAACAATAATTTACACCAATTTCCAGAGTAGTAATAGGTTGGTAATATAGAATAACAGCGGGGTCAAAAGATGCTAATTAAAATACAAGATTAGATCAAAAAATATTTTCGGTTAATGATGTGCTCATCATTTTATATGATGATGGGGCAAAGGTGTTAATTTATGTGTTTTTATTTTAGGAATTTTGATGTAGCAACACGTTAAATGGTTACCCATATCAAGTGTGATACAAAATTAATTAGGTGTGATCGTGATATAAATTGACCACAGGTGCTTTATAAATCTTATATAGCGTTATGCTGGGTGTCTTCGAAAAAATATTATTTTAAAATGTCTAAATATCAAGTATTCTTAAATTCTTCTATACTTCTGAGCTAAACAAATTGAAAATCTGCAATTGTGCTTCCGTTGCCATTTTGGATACCTCTAAAGGTAGGTTTCGGAACCTTTAATTGTTGTATAGAGGTATAGAGGTGTAAAGAGAACTATCTAGACCTGTCCGATCAAATCTGATTAAGAATATCAAATTTGAAATTTCAATTAATATCCCGAAAATGTGATAAAATGTTCACTACAGGCATGGATACTTTGAAAGACTTCTGTTAACAGCGGAGTGGGCAGTACGACGTTTTTAAATCATCCAAAGTTACAAAACTTTTCAATTCTAAAGTTTGTCACAACTGGATCAGCTTTGTCACAAATTTTGACACTTTGCCAAATTATTCGAAAATGATTGCAAGATCCTATGGAGAAGATGTCTAGCTTGGACTGTGCAAAGTATTTTAAATCATCCAAAATTACAAAAGTCTTAAATTCTGTGAAATGTAGGAAAGCTCATCACAATTGAATCAGATTGACCACTTATAGCATGGCACTTGGCCATAAACTATCCGCAAATGTGTGGAAGTTTTTATGAAATTCTTTAGGATGGGTGTTATAATTTTTTTAGTCAAAAAGGTTAACAAGTTCTTCAGTGGATTATAAACCTTTTTTATTTTTTCGATTATTTCCAAAATACAAAATGTTGAAAATATCTGCCAAAGCGAATGGGTGTGAAGTTTTCCACAAATTCACAGATTCTATATATATGTTTTAGTTTTACACTGCTAAAATAAATTCCAATTGGAAAAATTACGATTCACATTGAAATATTTAGTACTAAAAATGTAATTTCTTTACAAAATCTTACGAATAAATGTTATTCCCTGGGAAAATATAGGACCTGTCAAGGGAAATATTAGTAGAATTTAGCCAAAATAATATATGGACTATATTAATTTTAGGTTGCTACTCCATGTACTATCGGATCCTGACAGTAAACATTTCCATTGGTACCTAAAGTTTCCAGAATAATTTTATTCCTCTGGATAGGAGGTAGTTTATGGGCTCGATAGATGGAGAATTAGGTCAGTACTACATGTGCTATCGGAAAGTGAATTCAAATCTATGGCAAAGAAGGGCCATTTATCAGTTTCAGTTAAAATTTCAATTGGTATAAAAAGTTTCCAGAATCATTTATTCCCCTGGATGGGAGTAGTTTATGGGCTTGATAGGCTAAGTAGTATGTCAGCTACCATACGTGTACTATTGTAAAGTGAATTCAAATCTCTGGCAAAGACTGCCAATGCCCATTCATCAGCTGACCTAATATTCCATCTATCGAGCCCAAAAACTACCCCCTATCCAGGGGAATAAATAATTCTAGAAACTTTAGGTAACTATTGAAATTTTAACTGAAACTGATAAATTGGCCTTGGCACCCTTTGACAGAGATTTGAATTCACTTTCCGATAGTACTCGTAGTAGCTGGCCTACTACTTCGTCTATCGACCCCATAAACTACCCCCTATCCAGAGGAATATATTAATATTGAAGTTTATATTGCGATTTCGATTGAAATTGTTAATTGGCCATTAACACCTCTTGCCTGAGGCTTGAACTTAGGTTCCGACGGTATACAAGGTAGATGACTAAATTCCCAATTTTTAATGCAGTATAGTTGGATTCCAATTGGAAACAAATAATATTGAACTAAAACTATTTGCTACTTTTTTGGTTTGTAACTTTGGTTTCTAGTTTTAGAACTTCGATGTTTGGTTAAAAAAGCTTAACTGGTGGCAGAAAAGTATAATTACTTAAATAAATTTAATTAATTTAACATTCCGTTTCAGCTATGCTTAAAAACTGTTTTTATTACAGATATTATTCTAATATTTTTATTGTATGATTGAGATTAAACAATTCAGTTGATTAGATTACACCGTTTTATAGTAATATAAAATACTAAATTTTGCAATTTCACATTAAATTAGTTTTATGTATTGCATTAATAACAATTTATTTGAACAAAAATTATTTTGTATTGATTTTAATCGTTTTTTATAAAAAAAAAATCAAAATTTAATAAAATTATATTTATATGGATTCATAACTGTGTCCAATATGCACTAACACATGTAAAATTAGATAGAATCCAATATGCTATGGTTTTTTCCAATAGGATTTGTATACGTATTACTGTGGAAAAAAGTGTGGAATACTTCACATCCATCCAAAGCGAAGTGTTAGGTTTCAGCTTACTTGAATCAGTTACAAAATATCTATTAAAGTTTGTAAAACAAATTAAAATTCGATTCAAACCACTTTCTACTATCTAGTAAGCATAACGAAATAAAGTCCATCATAATTGGATCATTTTAACCACCAACTTAACCAGTTATAAGGTCTAGCTACCATAGAAATTGGGCGGGACCCTTAACCCGTCTCTGAGATCGGTGCTAAAACTGATTAAAATTAACAAAAGTCAATAAATTTTTAAATTGAGTGAAACAGAGTAAGCTTCAACCCAATTGGATAGGCTTGGGCTTGGGCAATGGAATAAACAGATAGTCCAATCTAACAGAAAATGATAGTAAAAACCTAATAATAGGTTTATAATAACAGTACTAATTTAACAGTGTAATTTTTGTTTTAGCAATAAGTTCACTGGCAATAATACAATTTTAGTAATGATTTATGGATGGAAGGAAAAAAGGACATAAATACAGAAGAACGTATTCGTCATGTTAAAAATCGATGTTTTGTAGTTCCGGTAACCTAATTCGTCAAGAAATATGAAAATCTGGAACAAAATTATATTCACCATTACATTACTTTCCCGTCAAAAATAGCGTTATCGTGAAACAAAATCCTTAGCTAAGCATTTCGAAATACGAATCTATTTATGCTTAAAATTCGGTGTCATAAGCCACGAATAATTGCACAAATACTAATTAATCAAACCACCAAACGCCATAATTTAAATAAATTCCATTTTGTATAAAATCTACATTAATATTTATCTGTAATTTAACAAGAAAATAATTTGTTTATTTATTAAAAATGAATGCGCACAACAACAAAATCAAATCTTAAAGAAGTTCACCTTGACGTTTATACGCTATAATAACATACATAAAGAATATAACAAAAAAAAAAAACTCAAACTTAATAATGAATTAAATAAACAATTTTGTTATATTGTTATTATTGTTATAATACAATTAATTTAAATAAATAATTTCTTAAGAAATCTGCCGACATAAAATAAAATTAAAAACTTAGTACGATTTTATTTAATTAGTATATAAATTAGATTTATTAAACACGCGAGTACATAGTACTTAAGTCGCGGTGCTTTTATCAAGTAAAAAACTTAAATGATTTTATAATTAACCATAATCAAATACTATTAAGTATTTAGTATATTGTATTATAGTATAGTTGGCACTAAATTACTATTTATGTTTATAATTTTATCAGGTGTAAATTCTAAGAAATCGAAATTATTCTTTGTTTTATAAAACGTATATGTAAGAGATTGATGGATTTCATTTCATCAAATCAATTAACGGAATATATTTGATTGATTGAAAAGGAAGTTGAATTTACATATTTTTGATAGCGCATTCATTAGGCTTTTAAAATATTGAATACATTTTTAACGAGATCATTGTACGGTATACCGCACAATTGAATATTAAATTTATTTATCGGCGTACACGATTCAGCCGTTTTAAACCACAAATTGTGGTGACAAATTTTGTTGTGAGCGAGGTATCATAAATAATAATAATTAATTTGTTTGTTTATCATTACCCACGTTATAATGGTAGTTGTGAAAATTTGTTTTTGTAGCTAATACGAAACATGAGCGAATAACGTAAAACTTTCCCTCCACATGGTGAAGGAAAAATGAAAATGAACGAGTACCAAAATCGCTGAACGAGCTTACTGCTATACCAACACTGAGTTCAGAACATTTTTGAGGTTTGGAAATCATACATCCATAGGGAACGATTATTTTAAGAAAACCGTGTAAATTTGATGTTTTTTAATTTTTCCATTTTTCTTATTAATTTATCCTTAAAAAATCGATCTTCATATAGGTAAAATAGTAAAATTAATAGAAAGATAATCAAGCGTATCTTCAAGCACCCCGCTCATAGTGAAATTTCTTACTTTTATGGGCTTTTTAATTCTGGTGTAATTAGTTGTTAATATTACATTATATAATTATATTAATGGTTCAGATGGGCTGGGATATAACCTAAAAAAAATCGCTTTAACCTAAAGTTCTGGGTTTCAGCAGATATTTGGTGATAGAATTAAAAAAAATCCTTACTACTCGCCCGAGGGATGGAAGTGGAGGAAAAATTTGATTATTATTTATTTTTAAATTAATCGCTCTCGGTGGTAGAATGAGTAGAACACTTGCTTTATCATCAATTTCCCGTCGTGACAAAAAAAAATGTGACGACTCTGGGGTTATGTTATAGGTGTGTGTGGATAGTCTGAAGTACGTTAAGCCTATTACATTTCGTTCTCCTCTTCCGTCCCATACATTGTGCATATATTAAAAAAATTTGAAACACACGTTGAATTCTCTCCTTATACAAGGATGAATTTGTGTAAAATTAAAGTTGTTTATTTTATTCACAATCCAGTGATTCATGATTCAACGTTCAGTGATTCATGATTGACAATCTGAACAAAATTTTTATGTGGTGTGAATACTGGGTTTTGTAGAGATGTATTTTGGTCAACTTCACGAACAATAAATAAATAATTGCGTAAAGCTTTCAGGTAACAAAACGACTAAAAGTGAATAATCGTGTTCGAATAAATAAATATTCTGGGAACTTTTGCTCAAATCATACAATTTATTCTGCGGAAAAATGTATATTTGAAAGAGCTGCATTAAACAAATATTAGCCAATAGTATCACATGTTCTCTAAATTATAAAAACCATTAGGACTAAGAAAATTATATCTGTTTGATTTAAAGCATAGTATCCTCAATCACTGCAACCCCTATAATTATACCGAAAAGAAATGTTTTAAAATTTCATCCTAATTCAGTCACCTGTTTAAAATCACATTAATCGGTCGTGCAGGTATACGCGCAGGCAACATGTATAGGAAGCGTCTATTATTTTAAAGCTAATATCTAATTGATTGCAGTTGAAAGTGCCAAAAAATGATGTAAACGTAACCACCCCTAAAAACATAATATTTCGATCCCGTAAAACAAATGTTTAATTTTGGTGTTAGATATAGTGAGATCCTTTTTTTTATCTTAAGTGTTTCTCCCGACACCGTGTGCGTGTACCGCTCTCAAATTATAACATATTTTAATAGGCCCGATATAGTATTATTTCCGTCAAGGATCATAACATTTTTTGTAATATAATTATGTTTATGATTGCGGTCCGCGCGTTATACATATGTATATCTTTTACAATAAACCGCACCGGTCGCATTGTAGGTGGCCCCGAATCGGCTCGAATAATTTTTAATAAACTCGATCATAAAAATATAAAATTAATTGTCTCATAAATTGAAGAAATATTTTTATTTTTAATTCATTGAATGAAATGACAATTTTACTTCTTCTTCCTCTTTTTATACTTTACCATATCAGATCGGTGTATTTACAAACAAATCGTCACAGCATGAATATTTGATTTAAGATCGCTTATAAGAGAATACGCGCAGATATAAAAGAATTCGTTCATTTATAATGGTTTCAAGAGGTTGGATTTTATTTTTATTTTTAATTTTATTCGGTCATTTTGTTCGGGACGAGCAAGAGCATAAAAGAAAGAACAAATCAAAGAAATAGTCATCAACGGGTGGTCACCATAGGTCTTGTGTGCGTTTATCGCACACACTCACACACATACACACACACACAAACTCAAAATAGATGGACGATGTTGAAAGGAATGTGAGAAAAAATGATTAGAACCGTGACAGAAAACATCATCGTAATAAAATGTGATGAGTAAGAATGATGTTGTCACACACGATTTATTGATTATGTATGTGCGACGGGAATAATTAACAGGTTAAGTATTTTATCCCCTTTTTAACGTATAGGACAAAAGAGTAGTTGTGTGAAGGAATTTTATCACATTTATTTTGTCACACTTCACTGGAATTGGGGTAGATCGGTTTCTAATAGAAAACGAACCATCAAATCTCTAATTATTGTCTTTATAATTCTAATTTTTGGAATTTCAATTTTAAAGTCTAAGGATTTAATTACAAATGATTGTGAAGCAAAGTTTAAAGTTTTGAAAAATATTTTTAATAACAAAATATTTCGGTAACGCAACGAAAAAAAAAATTGTTCCCACCATTCGAAAAAGGTGTATGACATTGACGATATTATGACTGTGATTGTGAATTACGTAAATGTTTCTACAAAAAAAATCACTTTATGTAACCATCAAGCTACACCAATGTGTATTAACTAAATTTTTCATAAAAAAGTGATATTTGTGAAACGGACTCTCGTGGAGTTTGTCCTAAATCGGTTTAAAAAAACAAAATTAGGATTTTTTTTGACATAATTCACGATTATATTAACAAACATAAAGTTTGTCCGGAATCAGTTCCAAAAACTAATGATAAAAATTATTCGCACATGCGGTAAAGTAAAAGCTGAAAGATTCTCGTTTGAACGAATTTGTCTTATAAATAATAAATGGGAAAATCCTATAAGATGTTTAAATAAGACGGAATTTTTTATAGGTTTAATAAATTTTAGTTTAAACATTAAAGTATGTGAGTATCATTTAATGTCAAATATTCTGCTTAATGGAAAAAATTTAAAGACTGGACAACAATGCCTTCGAATAATCTCTTTTAAATTTAACATAGCTTAAAATTCTTTAAATGAAATTCCTTTACAGTTACTAATCCTTGTCCTTTCCTAACGAACGAATATTAATTAATTATATCCGCAAGCGCGAAACTATTGTTAAGCAATAATTTTTACAATTCGACAAATAAATAAAAATGCAATAATGTTTCGTGACACTGAAGACAAATCATTGCGCTTTAATCTTAAATAATTGTTAAAATTATGTCAGCGCGCAGTCAACAAAGCATTATTCAAGGCTATATCCAATTCACTTTCAAATCGTTTTTCATTTAAATAAACTTCTCATTCCACCTTACATTTTAAATACACTGTCGATGCACCATTAAACTTTATAAATATTTACATTACACACTTGACTTGGTTAAAGCAGTTAGCGTATATAGGCTGCTTGCTTATTATTAATTATTCATCTGCATGAAAACTGCGAGAATTTTTTAATCTGTTTTCTAAATGAATTGCTGAAAACCATAACAAATTGCATCCTGTTTGTGTGTGTATGTGTGTGTAAATACCGTACATACTCAACACAATATAGTAATAAAAAATACTGATTCTTAATTATGTAAATAAGATTCCACTGTTTGTGTTAAAAAAAAATCATCGCGCAACGTCTCTTCTTGAAGAAAATTCAAAATACTCGTACTGTGTGTACATATATAGAGAGGTGGCGCGTAGGCTTAATTATTTATGGTAATTGTGCTCGTACTTTAACACATATTCCTCTCCTATATAATTTATTTATGATTACAAGAATGTTGTTATCTTATACAAATATATGTCTCTGTTGTGGTTAAACTGTTTTTGTAATTCCGAGTATATTTACTGCGGGCGCATCTGTACACAAATCCCATAATCATAAAAAAAAAATATAAAAAAATATTATTTATTACACAAAAATTAGTGTCAAAATTTTTAATTAAATTATGCGCCAAAAACTTACATATTTCACGAACTTCTTCGTAAACAGCGTAAACCATTAATAAATCCCAAATATTATTCATATATGCGCACAAGAAGACACTGTATGCACGACCCCGCAATAAGAAGAAGCAACAAAAGATTTTTTTTTAATTAAAATTTTATATCCATACGAACATTTTTTTTTTTACGAATACATACTAAAAATTATTAAATAATAGTAATTTGAATATCTAAACAACAAATAAAAAAAACAAATATATGTTTTCGATTATTTATGATTATTGGAATATGACAACAAAAAACTAATTTATAAAAAAAAAATATGAATTAGAGCTTTAATCTGCGGTGCCGGCACTTTCTTAGATGTTCAACGATTTAACAACAACATTAACATCAAACAATTTGGATTAAACAATTTTGGCAATTTCGAGTTCATTTTATATTTCTCAGAAATAGCTTATCGTTTGGTATCATTACAGGACTACAGATCATTTAGGTCGATTTTCAAATAGTTAATAGTTTTATTTTAATGCATTGAAATTCTGGGAAGAATGAGATCACATCGGTTCATGTTACGTCAGAGATAGCTCAAAGACAAAATTAAGACGTGGTATACTGATACTGTGAAAATGGATCTAACTAATTATATTAAGTAAATGGCCGAGCCACAAACTAAATTAACAAACAAGTCAATAGACTAGTCAAATGTCATGTCACAATAAAAATCAATTGAACAGTCTGGTTAAAAGTTAGGTCAAAAGTCAAAACAAAACATAAGTCAAAATTAAGTCAAAACTCAAGTCAATAGTCAATTCAGCAGTCAAATCAAAATTCAAAAACTGGTTCAAAATTCAAGTAAAAAGTCATTTAATATAAATTATTCAAAATCAAGCCAAAGGATAAGTCAAGAATAATTGCAAGCTAAAAGTTAAGTTATAAGCCAAGTGAAAAGTCAGAAGTTACATCTTCAATTCAAAAATCAAGTCAAATGTCATGTTATGGGTAAAGTTAAAACTTAAAAAAAATGTCAAGGCCAAACACTAATAAAAAATTACGTCAATATTGAAAAATCAATCGATCGAATTCAATCGTTTGAAAGGTAAAGCAAAATGAAGCTAAAATTGGCAAGTCAATGGAAATCAAGTCAAAAATCAAATTAAAAGCCAAGTTATAAAAAAAGTTACAAGTTAACCCAAGAAAAAAGTTAAGTCACAGGTCACGTCAAACTCAATTCAAAAACCAGGCTTAAAATTTAGTCAACAATTGAGTCACAAAACGAGTTAAAAGTTAAGTCAGAATCATGTCTAAAAATTAAATGAAATGTCAAGACAAAAGACATGTCAACAATAAAATAAAACATCACGTCAATAGTCAACAATAAAATGAAACATCACGTCAAACTATCAAGTGAATAGTTAAGCGAAAATCCAAATTAAATGTAAAATTAAAAGTCAAAAGAAAAATTAAGCCAAAAATTAAGTCAACAGTCAAACCAAAATTCAACTTCAAAGTCAAGCCAAAAATCCCTTCAAAATTCAAGTCAGAAGTCATATGAAAAATTAATTTAAAATCAAGCCAAACGCCCAAGAGTAGTTTCAAACTTAAAGTCAAGTCAAAAGTAAAGTCAAAAGACAAGTGAAAAAGGTATAGCTAAAAGTCAAGTCAGAAATTAAGTCTTAAATTGAAAAATCAAGACAAAAATTAAGTCACAAGTTAAGTTAAAAGCCAAGTCTGAGCCATGTAAGAAATAAAACAAAATTTCACGTGTCAGAAAACAAGCCAAAAGTCAAATAAAAAATCACATCAGTATGACTAACAAAAATAAGGTCAATCCAAAAGTCAAGTCAAGAGTAATTTCAAGCCAACAGTCAAATTAAAAGTAAAGATTAAAGTCAATTGAAAAGTTAAAGCCAACTAAAGGCAGAATTGGGAAGTCAGAGGTCAATTAAAACTAAATTCAAAAATCAAGTCAAAAGTCAAGTCATGATTTAATACCATCTGTTGAGGTTTCGTCGTTGATTTAAACGTTGGGTTTAGCATTTATAATTATTAGCTGATTTTATCGAATGGTTGATAAGGTGGAATCAATTACAAAGATAAATCCAGCCGAGTGCAATTTCGGCTTATAGTAGGTTTGCACGTCGAAAACAAAATTGACAGATCAGAATTTCCAACTCATATTGAGGAGAAACTAGTCGGTTTGGCTGGCTTATGTTTAGAGTATAAATGGGGCTTTCTCAATAAGTTTGCATTGTTTAGAAAAGCAGAGTTGTGCTATTGTAACAAATTTTTAAAAATTACCATAGTAAAACTTTGTTTGGAGGTGCTGCTATACAAGCCAATTAACACACATATCTGAGATATTACCGTAATTAGAAATGTAACGAAATATGCATTTTCTACAACCGCGATTTTGTGTGATTTTAAAAGTCTTGATACACTTCTGATATAAACCACAAGTTTTTAATACCACTCAAATCAAGATGAGTATGTGCTGAGGACGCAGTGGCACGATGGTGGCTAAATATGTATATCATGTCATTAATGTATACAATAACCAGATCAAACTAGGTATATGCTGAGCACTGAGTGGTAGCGCGTTACTCTCCCGACTATTTTTAAAATCCCTGGATCCCTGGAAATTATGTAACTAAAAATACTGGAAATCAATGAAATATATGGAAACATCATGTTTTTAGAAGATTTCTACCTCTTTAGAAAATTAAAATTCGTTTTTGTTATGTATTGTTAATAATTACACACGACGTTAAATTGTTTGATTTGTTTTCTTATTGTATCATGTTTTGGATCCGAATCTGAATCCCCCAATTTAAATTTCGAGTCGTAGTCTCGACAATTGCGGTTTCAAAGAGACGAACAATTTTTTTGCATTTCGATATAATGTTTAAAGTGTATAGAGATGAAATTGGTTTTTCACATGATGGCACGAAAAACCCAACACTGTCCTGTAGATGTAGCCGGTTAAATTTGTTTCACTTTATTAAAGTTTTACTTAGGTAGAATAATCTGAAGTTTTGAACATTGGAGAAGGCAGTGCAAATTTTGAAAAAATATTGAAAGTTTGAAATTTCAGTAGACTTCATATTATCAATCCATATAAAAGAAATCAAAAAGGCCTTACAATTAATGTAAGGCTTGAAAGCTTACCTATCCTGTAGACCGCAGTGAGGAATTGTTTATTAAACGCAAATGAATCCCCTCCTCACTATACCTAGTTTGAAAAGTCCCAGAAAACTTATTCACTGCAATCAAACGAATGCTGAGTATACTCTGAAGAACGTTTTAATTTTATTCTCTGGTGAAGTTGTATTTCTATAGACACAGTGACTCAGCCAATAAAGAAAACAACGAACTGGTCCTAGTCGGACCCTCAGGAAGCTTTGTACGAAGACAGGATCTACAACCTCTTCTCGGGTGAAGACAATGAATGACCGACTAATTATACTTGTGAATAATCACATACGAATTGTGAATAATCACACACACAGTGCCAAAATCAAAGCAAATATTTATGTCGATTGCAAAAGCTATCAAATTACGCATCCACTCAGTTCTCTCCTTACATTCAATCACTTCGAAAAAAATTATTGGACTCCTCTTCCCATAAAAACACCCAACAGCAAATATGGTTCTAACTTCTTGGCTCTTCCATTAGAAGTATCTTTGTACCAATGGACGATCACATAGAGAATGTATAGCCAATACGCCACCAACTTCTCTTTTTAAATCTTACATATTTTTTACAATACAGCGATTACAGCTTTGAACCTATTCCATATTGCCGAAATAGTAGAATTATTCGATAACCAAAAATGTAGTCTGTATCTTCTATGAATTTATCTGTATATTTGAAAATTGTGTGAGTTCCATTAAAAAAAAATTTCTTCTCCATAGCCTTCAAATTTTCTATAAAACAAGTTCCTTATTGCGTCTTTGATACAAAAAGGAAGGATGTATTTTGGAATTGTACGTAGCTTTTCAAATAGAATAAAAAAATTTTGAAATATTTAACTGAAAAAATTGATTACATTTTGAGAAAAATATAAATTAAAAATTCCCGGGATTTATGATGAAAATCCAGGGAGTCGTGTTTACACAAATGTACCTGTTTTTCCGTTAATTCCCGGGAACAACCCTCTATTGAGTGGCATGATGGTGGCAAACATACTACTATATTTCTAACATATGGGATTAACCATTGTATTGTAACGGCTTTAGTGTATGTCCATAACACTGTGTTCTACACAAACAAAAATTTATTTTAGAAAATTAATTTGGTCATTATTAAGTCCTGAATTAGATAACATTAGAAAATGGAAAAAATCGTTTTAAAAACAGAGTGCAACATGTAAATTCGGAATTTGATATGGGGTCTATCCTTAAATGTAACGCTGGAAGTGGCAGGAGGATTGCATTTCTATTTACTACGATATAAGGAGGATCTGAAAAGTTCATTTTCCTAAAAAAATAATTTGAATTTTTACAATATAAATTGAAATTATCAATCAATTATCTCTTCAAATGTACTTATCCTTTATTGTATATATGTACCTTTAAAATTATAACGAATAAATTTTAATTTGTTTGGATCTACCACCTTTTTGTTCAAACGCCATTTTTCTGTAAATTTGTTTGGCTACACTTTTATTTTAACGTTAAGAGCTTCACAGACTTGTTTGTTTTCAACTTTGTTGACTTTCTGGTGCATATTTTGAAAACAAGAATTAGGCAGATTACTCCAGACTTGGTTATGGTTTAGCTTGCTTTCGGCATATTTTAAAATATTTATTTAATTAAGGTGTACCATGAATTTACTCTACATAATCAGTAAAATTCATAAATAAATAAACGAATATGAGACACGCACTTGACCATTTATTCGAGAGCGCGATGTTAAGTGTCAAATTCTTCGTACAATAATTAATCTAATCATGAATAAGACAAAACAAGAATAAAACAAATTATTTCAAATATGTCCAATAAACAAAAATCGGCATTTGTTATATAAAATTAAAATTAAAAACCTGAGACTGGTGGTATCTCAAAAGTGTATATCCACAATATACATAGCAAAAAAAAGGTAAGAAGAGCTCACAGTATATAATAAATATAATAACAGTAATCTTTATCACAAATTAACACCTGACATTTTGAATTACAATTATTTTTGTTTTTGGTGTTGTGTGTTTTATAAGACAAAACCCAAAAGTGAGAACAAACAAAAATATTTTTTTTTGTAGGGATTCTATTGAAAATTATTAGTTGCATCTTCAAAATTTCAATGGTACACTATTATTATAATCACACTATTCTTTTATATGCATGCGTCTTAATGTTATTATTATTATCATTATCTTTATCGTTTGATGTACATCAATTTGCAGGTGTTGGATGAAACATATCAAAAAATGTGTTACATACACTATAAAGATGAAATTTTGCGGCCCTATGCGCCTTACATACACAACAAAACTACTTAATCATTTTTAAATATTTGGAAAGCCAACCTATTTATTATTTATTTGTAATTTTACAAGTCAAGAGTGTTAAGTAAAAAAAAATTACAAAGTTATTAAAAACTAATAAAATAAAATCAACAAAGTTGTGTGCGGTTACCTATATTATAGAAGGAGATGTATATCGTACATGCACCTTGATTATTTATAATGCGATTATTTTGCGTTTTACAATATTTTTTTTTTTTTTGTATAAGATGACATGATCTTTAATTTTATGGTTCACGATAATTAAACGTTTTAACAATTCTGGATCGGTGTAATAGCGTGAAAGGCTTGAAAATATGTGGTTTCTCATGACAATAGGCTGGAAAATATTATTAGTATGATATTATTCCCTTATTATTGTTCTGCCATGTCGGCACTTTAGATATAGAGCTGCGAAATGTGCAGGTGATCTGTGGAAAACGGACCTATAACTTATATACTCAAAATAGATACATTAGTAATATAAAACAAAGAGACAACGTATTATTTGCCGATTTGTGCCAGAACAGGATGTCTTAAGAGTTATCAGTATTCAGTGGGTGAAGAAAACAAAGTTCCTTGTTTAATTGACTTTCAGAGAATTTTGAACATTTTTCATGTATTCAAAATGTTATGAGATTAATTCGATTATAACCGATCTTCCGAAATTATTCGATATTTCACCACAAATAAAAAAGTGTACCTTTAGGCGACTTATGTCTCTTATATTAATTATGAATATTAATTAAATTACCGGGAATTATTACAATAACTATAGTATTGTATATTACCTACAGGAACCTATGAGAGGTGCACCATCTTTTGGTAGGCACCGTTTTGGCAACAAGGCTTTATGTAACAGCCTTTAAGGAAACAAGAAGGTCTGGTTAGGAAACGAATCCATCAGATTGCTGAGACCGATTATTTTTAAAATTTTCGATATTTGTTGAAAAAATAATTTGTGTTCAAGTATTGTAACGGGTGTTCCAATTTGAGGTTAATTTTTAAATTTGCCGCCATTTATATTTTATTTGATAGATCACAAGTAGAAACAGAGATTGAACAACGCGGCGTATTTATTGATAACAATTATTTTAAATTTGGTGAAAGCAAGGTATGCAAAAATTTTAAGAACATTTCGTACAGCATAAGGAAGAGAAAATTGTGCGTCAATTGTGGCCTTTCGAAAATTGATTGCAAAATTTGTAGAAACTGGTGCGGTAGTGCCAGTGCTAGGTAGTGTTAATAGGAGTCCAAACATATCAATTCGTCTCGCTCATAATTACACATTCCACCAAACACTTTATTCAGTATTTTGAACAAAGATCTTCATTTGAAGGCATACTATATTCAGATAACTCAAAAAATAAAGCCATCACTTTGGGTTTCGTCGTCAATTCGCTAATTGGCTCTACATAGAAAACTTGAAAATGTGAATTTTTTTAACAAAGCCGCCTTTAGCGATGAAGCAAATTTTGAACTGGGTGGATTAGTAATCAAACAAAATTGTCGAATCAGTGATGGAGAAAATCTCCGAGAAATAATGGAAAACCGACGCATCCACAGAAAGTGATTTTCTGGTGTAGTTTTGGGCTGGTAGAGTAATCGGATCGTATTTTTTTGAAAACGAAGCTGGGATTGCTGTCCTCGATATCGGAATATGATTATAAATTTTTTGTTTTACGACTACATGTCGTACAGCAACAGAAACAATTATTGTTATGCGCGAACGTTTTGGCAATCGAATAATTTCTCGAACAGGCAGCATTAATCGGCCGCCTATATCTTGCGATCTAATACCCCTAGATTTTAGCTATGGGGCTATTTGAAGGCCAAAGCCTATACCAATGATCAACAATCAATTGATGACCTTGAGCCGCAGTTATGCTATAGAATGGTATCGACAATTTTGGTAAAAGAATATTGGCTTGCCGTACAGCAGCAGGAGGTTACTTACAAGACATTATTTTCTGTTACTAAACCAACTGGAAATAACAATTTATATACTTATTTGTTTTATTTAAAATTTAAAAATTAACTTCAAATTGGACCACACTTTGTATAACGTTTTATGTAAAAATTCCTTCTTATTTAAATGGCTTATTTAAATTTTTATTAAACAAAATTCGAGAGCCAATTTCAGAATAGCTCGAATAACTTGTTATGGAATTTGATATCGTCGGAATTTGATGCCGTTTCGAGACAACTTTTGTATATTCAATAATATTCTAGAAATTGCCTTTATTCATTCGTCAAATCTACAAAAAACATTCACCTGTTGTGGTGTATGTCTTTCGTCTTCAATGATCGTTAATCTATGTGCTATTTCAGGATGTTAATAAATGTGCTGTTAAACTGTTATGTATTTCGAATCTCGTGTAGCCCCATTGAAGCAGCACGCGTTAACAGGACTTAAGCTGTGTGCGATACTACTTATTGGCTTCCCTTTTTATTACTATCAGACAATCATTGGAATAATGAAAAAATTAAGTTTGGGGATAAGATTGCAATTTCAGAGCAACGAAATACCATAAATACACTTTCAGAAGACGTTAACGATCGTCTCGATCATATTGATACTAAAAATTCAATACATTAAGGCGGTTTGTAATTCAATGACATTTGTAGCTTTTTGTAAAATATATGTATGTACAAACCATCCGTGAAAACATTGGTGCATTATAACAACAGAGGAGATATATACCAGTTTAGTTTCGGTGCTGCGACTAATTGTGTAAACTGTTCGATATTCTTAGGCGAATTTTAGTGAAGTTTATACCATAATAGCAAAATATATATACACTGTGACCGAAAAGTATTCCAATTTTCACTCAACAAATTTTAATCAAATTTTTTCGATTTCGGCTCAAAAAATTTGAGTGGAATATGTTGTATCTTAGTTTGTACGGGTTGCATCGATAAGATCGAACCAGTTTTGAATATGTGTTTAGATTATAAAGACCACTCAACTAATGCCCGCACGGTCGAAAATCTCTGAGATCTCCACAATTTCGGAAAATTTATTGTGTGATAGTAAAAACGGCCTAAGTTTAAAATATTTTATTTTATAATCCACTCATGCAAACGATCCAAATTCCAAAGTACAATATTTCAAAACTTAGACTATATTTACCATAAAGCAAGCAAAAAAAGTGAAATTGTGGAGATCTCAGATATTCCTGATCGTATGCATGAGTAGCGTGGTTTTAATAATCTTAATATGAATTCAAAACTGGTTCGATAATATCGACGCGACCCGTACAAATTAGGATACAACAGTTAATAATAAATTCCACTCAAATTTTTTTCCAAATAATTTTCAATACATATTTTTAAACATTTTCTATGAGTCGAAATTGAAAAGATTCTTTTTCTAGTTCACCAGTGAAAGTTTGTTGAGTGATAATTGGAATATTTCTAGGGCACAGTGTTTATTTTGGGATACATTTCTTTCGGATGTTATAGATGAGGATATATTATAGCGAGTTGGCAGACTTGTTCAATTTTGATCGCTGTCCTATTTAACACCTCAAGCTGTATTTCTGCTAAAATTCATTTTTTACTTTCTGATTGTGTATAGGAAACGTATCCGCCGTGCGGATTCAGAGTTTTAATTAAAAAAAAATTAATTTCATTAAATAAATTATTTTATTAAATTTGCCGAGATTTCGAAAAGTACCAGCAGTACCGGTTTCATAGAGGTATTACATCCGGCAGTTGTTTTACTAACTGTATAATGTGTCAGTTAAAGGTTAATTCTAACTTCGCAGGGAGTTCAAATTATGATTTTGCCAAATTTGATATTGGAATTTGCGGTCCGTCATCCACATGTGCCTCTTTCCATTAAATTTGGTCCAAAAATACGAACAAAATGAACGGGAGTGAACAATACCGACTTGTGAATGGTATAACCTACAGCTAGAATACCTGCCTCGATTCCAATTGGTAATTGGGATTCGATCTTTCCACCAAATCCAGATGGGGTCCGGAAGATACAAATAAAACTGTCGCAATCGTTCCGCTTGCATTTTTTCAACTCAAACTCTCCATAACGGTTTATCAATGGAATAAGGAAGCTGGAATTCGAGTTTTCAATTTTCGACTTGAAAGTGGATATATTATACTTTTGAGCTAAATCGTGTTGCTTTTCGGAATGCAAATTTATTAGGTAAATTCGTTCAGAGATACCATGTTCCTCTAATGAACTTTATAGAGATCGAATAATTTCACCTACATTTTCCTTTGATTGTTTTACTTCTAGGCATCCAGTCTAGAAGTTATAAAAATAATTTATTGTATCGCTATGTATTTCAGTAATTTGGGCATTTATCAATCGTTTCGGAATCCCAGTAGAAATTACGACTGATCAGAAATTGAACTTGTTGGCCTTGATTTCTATTGGAGCAGGTAAAATTATCACAAGAAAAACAAGCGAGAATTTGGTCGGCCAAATGACAAACGATAAAGAAATCTTGTATATATGTCAGAGAACTTACATCAAATGCAATTTATATGAGTACATTGAATTTGACTCGAGACCATGAAAAATCATTAACGCCTTGTAATGTATAACACAAATAGAGAACAATCAATAATCAACCCCCGCCCGCACAAATTAAATTTTTAGTTTTTTTTGTAATTTTCTGAATTTTAATACATAAAAGAATATACAACAGCCAAACAACAAATTTAATGTCGATATATACACAAATTTATATTATTTGAATTTTCGGGATCTTCTTTTTTGTATAAAATTCGATCGCTCTGCGCGTTCGTTGTTCTTCTATAAAATATGTACTCATAAAAGACCGGCAAATCTTTGTTGAATTTTGTGATGATGAGTTTTGTTCTTATGTTTAAGAAAACATACATATACATATATGCACGCCATGAGATACAGAAACGATGACGGTTTATGTGCTTTTTATGTGGTTTACCGCATTGCGGGATTTCTTGTATTTTGTTTTATTAATAATTTGTTCAAAATTAAAATTTTTAATGAAAACTGAGTGAGTGTTTTTCTTATATATGTGCATTAAGTTATATGGACTTAAGACATGAGTGTCGAATGGATAACATGATTGTATGTATTCAAAATCATCAATCAAATATAGACACATTCAATTTTATCGTTATAATTGTTAGGTTTTTTATGTGTGATCTGAATGATTTGGCTGAAAATCGTGTTCCATTTATATGGATTGAAAATGCAGTGAGAGGAATTTTTTGGATCAGGTGCAGATTTATTTATAGTGTGTAATTTATACAATGTAGTATTTATTTGCAATTATTTACAACTTAATTTGAAATTCAAACATAAAATGCGAAAGAGTAAACAGTAAAACAAAAAACAAAATCCTAATATTTGCTTAATGTAGGCGTACAAATGAACACGCGAAATATAAATTAAAAATCGCCACACAGCCTCGGTCCTATATAATTATATCCTTATTTATTTATATTTATTTTATGTGTTAGGTAAAATTAAACCTAACACAAATATTCTGTATTTACATAAAACATACAAAAAAACACTAAAAACCACCAAACTATAGGTACATTTGTATATTTTTAAAAATATTTACAACAACAAAATTCCTGCATTTATATACCAGAATACGAATATTACCTCTGAACATGCCACACTCATCCCAAATATAATATCCCACGATGTACGTATGTGTGCTTAGAAGAGTTTTATTTAAATAATAGTTTTAGAAAATTTTCACCACCATTTTGTATATATACATATATATATATATATACCTATATACATAAGTAGATTTGCGTGCTACATTTCCATTTATCATGTATACATGAGGAACATGTTTTGTTGGATTTGATCCAACATAAACATCCAACGAAAACAGTTCACCATGGAAGCAAAAATCGACCCTTCAAATTGGTTTTGTTTACAACTTTTTTGAATTTCTCGCGTTCACTAATGGAAAAATTATAATTACTGTTTGGATATGGAAATTAGTATAAATTATTTATTTAGAAAATTTTTGTGTTTTAATGAGGCTTTCTTTACATACTTTAGTAATAAATTATATACAGTTAAATTATAAAATTATGGTTTTAATTGAGTGATTTTGTATTTGAGCGGTTTTGATTTACCAAAACGTGGTTTTATGTTCTAATATCAGATTTATTATATGAAGGTTGAATCATCTTTAATTATAGTTTTAAGAAAATAGCGCTAATAATTTAAATTTGCTTTGCTAAGGAAGCCTGTTAACGGATCATCAGTGCCTATATCTAAACTGTCTATATAAACAAGAGCAGCGATCCAAAACTAGCCGTGAGATAATAGCTAACGGGTTTTCTTAAGGCGTGTTTAAGGCTTGACGACTGATTAAATTATCAATACATAGTGCCTGACAGTTTGATCGTTATGGTAACATTGTTGAATATATCATGTTGGCCTTTAGTGGAAACTACTAACACAGTCTCTTTGATTCGAGCTGTAGGAATAATTTTGACGATTTCGTTCTTTGCGTCTTTTCGCGTTACACAAAGTTCGGGCGATTTCGAAAAAATTTTGCTTGTGGCTGAAAAACTTCCTTTTAGATTTGATAATCAGGTTTCAAAATTCAAACGAGTATTATAGGAATAACCCTTGAGTTACATAAATCCATTGATCTATTCCAATCTCATTAAAATTTCTTCAGAATGATTATGCTCTGGTTTTTGAATTATTATTCGACGAACCAAATTCAATGATGTTGGAAATTTCGTAGAAATTGCAAAAAATTCCTTCAACTGAAGGGGGTCTCATATTTTTTGTCTTTTAGACCGTGTACAATCGTGATTTCCGAGCCACCGATAACTAATTATCTGATCTCGTTACTTTTCTATTCTCCTTTATTTCACTGTCCAAGTCATGAACCATCTTCGAATTTATTTTAATTCATTCCGTAATTAGATCTTAGGGTACCAATGTGAAATTTGAAGAAAGAACTTCATTAAGTATTTTAAACATTTCCCCGCAAGCTCATCAAGAGCTTTATGGCATCGTAATCAAACTCCAATTGGAGTAATGTACATCATATAGATCACATGTTTTGTTGCAAAATGTGATCTGCCTTCAGTTTAACTGACACTTTCAATTTCTTCTTAGCATAAACATTATTATACGGAGGTTGCTATATGACGTTTCCGCCATTTGGTCTTGTATATAAAAAATGATCACCGATAGGCGAAACAACGATCTTGAGTGATAATTTCCTGATCTGATTATACCATTCTAGAGTTGGCCACAAAATAATTTTTTGTCACTATTGGATTCACTACTGAAATCTGATACTACGGGATACTCATCCGAATTCATCTCGACATTTTGCTATATCTCCAGCAACCGTATGGCTAGAAAAAAGACGAAGTTACTACCTAGTCATAAAAATAGTCACCTAAACTACAAGACGAGTTCTTAATCTGATGTACATACATATATGTTATGCTTGAAATATAAACACCTGCATTGAAGTTGAATTGTGAAACAAACTGCAATTTCATAAGAGAGGAAATAAAATAAAAATTGTAATAATCACCCGGAGGTTCGCTCTTTTGTGTGCACACGGGCTAAATTATTTGTTCTACTGTCAACAATTTTTCAAACTCATTCTAGGTGAAAAATTATATCATTTCAAAATTGCATTCAAATTTAGTTGAAATTATGGTTAAACAAGACATACTAGATCGAAAGTAAGGTTAAATGATAACTTTAGTTGTGGTACCTTATATAAATATAATTGATATGCAAATTCTGAACATCAAATTTCGTATAAGATAATGAGCTGATCGTCTAAGCCTGTACACTATGACATTTGGGTCGTAATATAAACCGTCGAGTGCATTCGTTTCGTGTTTTTTTCAACTAACATAACTTTTATTTTTACGTAAGTTTATAGAGTGCCGCAAGATTTTTTTTTGTAATTCAGCACTTCATCCAGTAAGTGTTTTTCAAAACGAATGTCTTGCATAATCAAAAACCTTTCGTTTCCGACTCGCGTACAACAAATATGTGATCCTTTACAATTTTTATGTGAATACGTCTCGCAACAACGGCCTCCAACCAAACATTATAGAATTTAATAGTTTTAATTTTAATTACATAATTTACATAATAAAAATTTTAATCAATCAATTTTAATTTAAATTTATTGTTGTTTTTTATAGTTTTATAAATTAAATTTTTTATTTTTTTTTGTAATAATTTGGATTTGGATCAAAGCTTGTGCGCCGAATTATTTTTTTAATATGCAATTTTTTTTGGTTGTTTATTATAAATAATAATTTTTTTATGACTAATAAAATTATTATTTATATCATTTTTAATTTTTATGTTAGTTTTAACGAGTTTTGTCTAATATGCATTTACTTTTCTTTTTTTTTTATGTTTAGGAGACGGAATTTTGAGAGATTATGTATTTTATTACGCATTTTGATAAGGATTTGATGCGATTGGTTGAATTTAATGAGCCCATATTAACTGCGTTGTTTCGGATAAAAATTTAAAAAATTCTCATTTGAATATTGCCTCGAATTAAATTGTTTATTTTTGATTTCTGTTTCGATTTCCAAATCGATATTTTTAATTAATTAATATTTATATGATCGCACACAAACCAACCGTATACACATACATAAAAAATGTTAATTAATCTTGGTACATTTATTTCGGCTTAAGATAAGCTTCGGTTGTTAATTGTTATTAATTAATTTTGTTTGTTTGCTTTTGTGATTACGATATTAAGTTGACTGTGATGAGATCTTTAAATAAACATGATTATTATGCGAGCTTCGCCGTATACATATAGTATGAAACCAAATAATCGTTCATTTTGATTATATTAATGTGTCACTGGCCTCAATTAGTTCAAATAATCGGTCGGAAATTAAAAATTCTAACAAAGCTTCTCAACAAAAAGCTTTTTGGTTCTTTGCTGTTGTTTTTTTTTTTTTTGCAACAAGTATAAAACTCTTTTGCTCATTCCTTTACCACAATTTAACAACCGTGGTCTCATTTAAAACACTATAAATTGTAATTAATTTAATTTGTTAAGAAATTAACTTTATTAAAGAATTTATATCGTTTTTTGTATATACTATATATTTATACATTATACCTCGTAGAGGTATGAGGCTGAGCGCAAAATTTATTTTAAAATTCACAACACAACACAAGATTTGTATTCTGTGTTCTCAAATTGCTTAATTAGTTCTTTCTAAAATGTCTTAATTTATATTGGAATTTTATTACAAGTTATTACTCTTAGCACAATAAAAAAATCTTTTTTATAAAAGAAAGCGATGTTTGGTTTTTTTAAATAGCTCGCGTCCATATCTGATTTATTAAGAATATATCTTATAGGGAAAGGAAGTGCCCAGTACTCATTCCATTAAGTGGCAATTACATATAAAGTTTTCTAATGTGTAAACAATTATTAAGATAAGACCGCGTTAATTAAGTAAAATACTCAAAACAATTCATACACAATTTTTATGCAAATTGAATTATTCATTAAACGGTTTATGAACTCTAAACAGATTTTTAAATTTACAAGCGGCGAGCAGCATTAATTTCTTAAATACGTGTTAAGCTAATTTTTATTTTGTTTATAATTTATATTTATTAGTGTTAGTTAATAATTATTTATTTGCTATAAAAAAAATTAGTGTTAGTATTGTTATTGTTGTTATAGAATGTGGTTAAAATGTTTTGCTCATTATTTGAATATGGAATTAATTGTTAAGACAAAGAGGCAGGTTGGAAAATTCTAGATGGATTTGAAATTAAATTTTGTTTGTGATTTTGGAATAATGAGTTTGCGACTAAACTAATGGCTTTTCCTTTACCTTGAGTGTCGCAATGATTCCCGCTTGAATAAATCGGTCACTTAGCCTCGGTCCTAATGTTAAAAAATTGGGTCTATCCGACTCTCGGACGATACTTTTCCTAGAAAGCATCAGTTAAAGATCACCAAACTAACCATTTATATTTTACAAACATTTTTGCGATATTTTCGGCAGGCACAATATGTCACGGCTTACCTTAAATTTGGGGACCTCTTCCCAATATCACGATTCATCACCACAATATAAAACTACGGTATGAGATACCGCTAAATCACAGACTCACAAATAATGTTAGATTATTCAGAACTGACATGTGGGGAGCAGCAATTAAAGTCGCATTCGATATTTTTCATCTTGAACCTTTAACAATTAGATCCAGTTATACTTCTCTAGTATACCTTTGAAAGTCCTTAAGAATTTAATTTACTCCATTCAGAGAGCATTCAAAATGTCCAAAAATGTATTTTATGAAAATTTGTGTCGTTTGTTCCGATCACAATATTATCTGAGCAACGTGAAATTGGCCGATATCATTCTTTACTCAGTGCTTCAGTCTGGACGGAACCATTCGAAAATACAAAATAATACACAAACAATACAAAATCAGAATTAACATTAACTATCATTTTTGTTACCGAATCCCACCTACTTGTCAAATAGCATTTCATTTTATATATCTCCTAGCTCTCCTAAACCTGCGCCACTCTAGTGGTGTGATATTATTTTAAAGCCTCCCATAGTTATTTGCTATTATAATTTATATACGACTTTGAATACCAAGAGAATTTATAAAGCATGGTTTCCATGATGGCGAGGCGAAAAAATTAGTCAAACTAAAAAGAGGAAGGAATAAAAAAAATAACATGAGAGTGAGTGAAACAGCAACAAGTCGTTACACCGAATTTTTATTCATTTATTTTTGACGTTTTGCGATTTCATCACCTATAACTTTGTTTATGTTTGGATTGATATACATTTGGAGACATTTCATAATTTAACTTACATTTTTTAACTTTATTAACATCCATTACTGGATTAATGCTTTCCAAATTAACGGTTCTATTTTGAAATTTATTTTATTCCGAAAATTTGCTTCAAATTGACATATGAATTCCGAAAATCAGCGGCTAATCCGAAAAAAGA
Organism: Tipula helvola; assembly: GCA_963556165.1. NCBI lineage: Eukaryota > Metazoa > Arthropoda > Insecta > Diptera > Tipulidae > Tipula > Tipula helvola. Next base: position 394,678,634 of record OY744482.1, read on the forward strand.
TGATCCATTTCATCTTTTTTTCGGATTAGACGTCCAATTTCGGAGTGCTGAATTAAAATATTAAAAACTGGACGTCCCAATTTTTCTGTCAAAATGATATTTTGTCTCTATCGTACTATTGGTGAATTTTTATTTTCTCTTTTTAGTTTGACTAATTTTTTCGGCGCGCCATCGTGGAAACCATGCTTTACTCAGAAATAATACCTTTAAAGGCGATTTTATTAAAGCAATTCACAAATAATGTATCGATCAACATGTCTTTGAAATTTCAATCATTAAAATGTCAATAAAACGTGACCGTCACAGAAATGTCAATGCCAGGAATGTCAATGTCATAGAAACGGGAATATCTTGCTATATTTAAAAGCTCACTAGATATAATTATTTTTAATTGTTGATAATATTATTTGCTACCAGCAAAGTATTTTAAGTAAATTTAGAAATCTAAATTCCAAATTACACGGTAATCTATTCATTTTATCTTGAAGACACCTAGTGAACAATTGCTGAAATTTGCAAGGTGTATTAACTGGAGAATAATATTTCTTCGGAAAGTTCGACATTACCTCGGTAAACAGATAAACAAATTAATATTACTCCTTTTTGTCAAAATGACCCCCACGCAATGCTTCAATCGACTTCAAATTTTGTGAACAAGTAGATGATAAATTGTCAAATGTATCATCAATATAACAAAAAAATCGTCGGTCTCGATTTTTAGAAAATCTGTTTGGCAGTTTTATCTTCCACTGCAACCCCCTCTATTCTATACTCGAATGGACCTAAAAGTTAACTCACACTGCTAATTACTGAACTCTATCTTTGTGCAAAATTTCGACCAAAACTATCAATATTTGTGAGAATGGGAGGCGAAACAAAAATAATAAAAATGTGCGACTGGAAGGACGGACGGACGGACGGAAGGACGGACACGGCATTTTTCTGATCGGTGTTTTGGGGTCCTGGTAACCTAATTCGTCGAGAAATGTGAAAATCTGGAACACATTTTTTTTCGCGATTACAATACTTACCCAATATAATTTCGTTATAGTGGGAAAAGTAAAAAACAGAAAAATCATAAGATGTCAAAAATAGAAAATCCCATTTAATTTTAAGTATACCATACCTACTTGAACAAAAATGTCCAGTCAGATTATTTAATTTGGTTCATTCCCAATTGAGTGAATTTGTTATTGAATTTTAAAATTAATATTATTGTATAAAATTAATTTTTTGTTTAATCCATTTATAATTTCCGAGGCTGAAAGTTGGATTACGACATTTGATTAGTTAGGCATAGTGCCTGATGGGATCACCTCATGGGTTAAACAAATCGCAATTGTCATATGAGCTCTGAAGAAAATAGCAAACGCATTACAAAGTTCAGATGAACACGAAACGCATTCATTATTATATGTTACAACCCTTAGTCGATATGTGCCATGACAAGGGTCACAAATCAATTAACAGATGAGAAAATATCATGAAACTTCTTTGTCATTCGAATAATAAAACCTAACATAGAATTAGCTTTAAGCACTAACTTGCTAATATGTAGACTGAAAGTCAAATGAAAACCCTAAGTCACCTTTCGATCAAATGAAACCCCTAAGTCACCGATTGAATTTACTCTACTATAAGCTGATTACCGTTCAAATGATAATTAAACAAAACAGGGTTTAATGTTCTTTAGAAGGACATAACGTTACACTTACTTACACATGTAAGTATACACTTTACCACACATTTAAGTATACACGAAGATATTCCATCCATCATTAGAACCTAAAGGTATCTCACGGATGTCTGCCTCAGTTATAGACAAATGGGATGTTAAATAGGCAAGGGCTTGCATTTAAACCATTATCGATGGAAGTATCATTGCGTTGATGCAAAAAGTTGGCTGCTCCGCACATTGTACATAGGTCCCGCATCTTGCTTTGGTTAGTTGATGTATATGTGTTAAGAATTATCTTAATGGTATTGGTGGTCCAAAAATTTCCCAGTTCTAGTTTTGTGTGTGAGACAACTAGTTGTCCTCTCCTCCCTTTGACCACTTTGTTAACAATGATGTTGCTACAGAGTAACTTGCTCATCGATCGGCCCAAAGGTGATTGTTAACGCGTTTGCCTTTCCAGGCGTTCATATCCACGTCTAGTAAAATCTTCTCAATCTCAAATATGTTTGAACACCAATGCTTCTATTTCCACGTAGAAACTGCCAATAGAAATCTAGGTTGAATTGTTAGCTATTCCGGAGTTAATTCCACTGCTATTTCTGTGTATTTGGACTTATTTCGTAAGTGAAGTTTTTTCGAGGGTTTTGTTGGAATAAACGTTGCTTCGGAGCCGGTACCAAACATAACTCGAGGCGGTTATTCCTTTACTGTATTACCTTATTTCGTGTAGGTTTGACTGGCACTTGCTGGTATACTTGCTTGTGTTCCATTAGTTACATGCAGTGTTCTTATATCTGGCTTGCCACCAAAATGTGTTGGTTTGTATATTCGATTCGTTCTTTGGAATTGAATTGCTTCTAAAGCACTGAACTTTCCTTCCATTAACGTTAATAATCCCTTCAAAAGCTGAACTTCCTTTGAGTTATTAATAAATTGATCAATCATAAAGTCGCAGTTGTTGCTTCTTTAACATTACATGGATTGGATCCCCGTTTTCTGTGTCGATTCCTAAATTCTAAATGGCGTGTCATCAACTCAATTATATCATGCATTGATTTTATAGAAGTCTGCCTCAAAAGAGTGTTGAGTTAATTTTATATAAGAAGCCGTTTACTGTGTTGTATCTTGACTTCAAACCCAATTGCTGATATTGCTATGGAAATATGGAATTTGTGGTCATGGCTTGATATTTAATTTGGTTTTATTGTTAATTGGATACGAAATACAAACAACAGTCTTGTGAGTAGACTTTGGTCTACTTTTTTCTCCCTGGACTTAAGATATTTTACGAGGCGGTGCTAGATCCAGATCCACTCATTGACTAAGTAAGTGTAAAACAACGTAGGTATATATTTTTTTAAATATTATCGAAAGAATGGGCTTGACCCAATAATTTCCTCTTTCCAAAGTCTTTCTTGGTTTTCGCTATTAAGGTTCTTTCTCTGTAGATATGTGTGGTCCGCGTTTTTTTTGCATGGGTTCTCTATGGTTTTGATCTAGTATGAGATTATCTGTCGCCATGCTTAACCTATCCCAAGCGGCTATATTAATATCTTGTCATCCCGAGTGGTTAGCCATGGTGAGCAAGAGGACAAGACATATTTTTTGAAACGTTGAGGGGTCAGGTTTTGCCCCTAACCTGACATGTTTCAAGTTAAATAAATGTTTGACATTTGCTTACTAATATTGTATTTGGTATAGGTATTGATAATAATAGCTATTTGCTGCGTTCCATTTTCGCTGGTAAAGTACTCACAAGTACTAAAAAGTAGATAGTAAATGGAACGCAAAAATGAAAAGTCAAAGCCAGCAAACTACTCATATACAAAAGCAAGAGTAGTTGAAAGCAGTGGGAAGTACTTGTTAGTACTTTGCTAGCGAAAATGGAACGCAGCAATTAACTGTTTTATCTATTGTGATATTTTGTTATTTGTTGCGCTGCACCGTAATTACACCACACCATATAAACGGATTACTTGTTTTCAAAACCTCACAAGAGCTGCTTTCATGTCTTTCACCTGAAAACTAAAATTACGATTTACATTTTCCGGGTGCTCTTCTAAACAAAGATCGTATAACCTACTTGCTGGATTAACTATGTCACACTATAAATTACGTTATTCACACTGAAAATATTAAAAGTATCTCTGTAAATGATAGTGACCAACTGGGTTTTACCGGCACACTAAATATACACGAGACAAACGAATCTTATACACTTGCGCGATAAATTTATTCTTTTATCAGCGTGTTCCAATATATTGTCTTGTTATCAGAAGTAATTTAAAGCTGTTATCACACATTTTTTTTATTGTACATTTACTTGTATAGACAGATACGATAATACTCGCAGTAAATACGTAATGATTAATCAGCCGGTGAATAGTTTAATTTAGAAACCTCATAAAAGCGGACGTATTTCAAAATAGATCCTCAAGAGGTGTAAACAAGTTTTAACAATAAAAGTGAATGTAGTTTAGTTTATGTATAAAGGGTGCGTGCATAAAAATGGCAAACTATAAGGAATTCCCGGAATTAATAGGTGCGTAATTGTTAACACATTTTATTTCGGCAAAATAATTACAGTTAATTTTTTGAAATATTCACAGCTACGCTAATATTTCTGCCGATAGGTATATTCATGGGACACATGATGCATTATTTGCAGATGAGCCCAGTAACAGAGATCATTGGCCGCGATGTGAAGTATTGGCCATTCGTTATTGGTGGTATTATGGCATTAATAACTGGTGGCACCCATCTGGCTATTAAACAAAAATACAAACAATACAAATTTGAGCACATGTATTTTCAAATGGCAGGGTTAGTGGTACTTCTCATCACAGGAATACTGGTGACAAGTCAAGAACGTACGTCCATTTATTTTTGTAATTATTTAAATGTTAACAATTTTTTATCTTACGAAAGACTACTACTTTATATAAGCGATAACCAATTTTGGCTAACATTTTTTAATTTTCACCAATTATATCGATGTCCAGATCTCATATACAGATAATTAATTGTGTTTTAATTAATTTTTTGTTATTTAACGGACCCTATTATCTTTTATTTATTTTCAGTGCGAGTGGCCTCATTCCTCGGATTTATTGGCCATGGCATTATTTATGTATCGGCGCTCAGCTACATCAATATTCGGATGGGAAAATCGAAATATCGCTACTTGAAGATGTCGATGCCACATTTTGTGTATCTAATCGGTGTTGGTATTGGTGTAACTCTGGTTTGGGTAGAGAACGATTTTTTAATTTTCGCACAACAAGAGTGGTGGAGGGATGTCTATGTCAGTGAAGCAACCGGAATTGTAATTGTAATCAGTTCGAGTATTTTACTGTGCGGATTATTAATCAATGAGGTGCTTCAGCATAGTATGCGATCGTATAACTATAAAGAAAGTTTGGACTATGATGTTAACCGGGAAAATACGAATAAGGAAATATTGAAAAATAAATATTTTCATATTATACCGGCGCATTCGAAATTAATGGAAAATGCTCAGCTACCTCATATACCGTCAAAAACTGAATCATTTGGATTTAAGGAGTGTGGATATATTCTGTATGCATTGGTTTCAAAAGTCTTAACATTGATGTTCTTCTACTATCCATTTACACTTCTACATTCGTCCGCCGCAATTTTGTCCTTCGATACTAATGGTTTCATAATCATATGGTTTGGCATTGGCGGAATAGTAATTTCACTAATATTGATGGCCCTAATCAACTATAAAATAAACTATTTAATATCGATTGCAGTAAAAATTGCATTTATGATCGCGTTGCTTGCATTTTTCTCGTACGAATACTCTGATGAGCGTGATATGAAAATTGTATTATGGTTTGTGTTTATGGGACTCGGTTTTGGATTCTCACATCCTGACATAAACATTCTGTCGTACACGAATTTGATGTCGAACGATATTATTTTGGCTATCGGTTATTTCATTGAGCATCTGATTATTGGCGTAATCCAATATGAGACATTGTTTAATCCACGAAATATTTCCAATGCATCATTGAGGTTCAATTTCATTTTTGATCATGCATTAACATTTGTATTGGTTTTGTTTGGTGTAGGGATGCTCGGTATATTCGTGATTCCAAATGGAAAACATAATTCGCTGCTAGAGCTAAAAAATATTTTAAATAACCGTGCCGATATAAATCAGCTGGTGCAAACCGAAAATTATGATGGAAAACAAAATCCACAGTTATCCAATATAATCCAGCAACAGATGTATTTGCAACAGAACTATCCACAAATTGCACAAGTTGCACCACAAGTGCCGCCAATGCCGTACGATCCAAATAAGAGTACATATCGGCCACCATATTCACAAAATATATTCCATTATGGGCAACAACTAAACTATCTACCATCGCAACAACAACAACAATTCCAGCATCACCCACAACCACAATACCAACAAACGCTGTACATTAATACAACATACCCGAGCCAAATGAATAATGCATCAGGGCCGTATAACGTGATATCTAGGACTTCTACTTCTGCATAGATATTTCCATAATTGTCTTCCTTGTCTTAAATGCTTATATAGAGTTAAGCAAATTGGTTATTTACTCGAATTTCCTATTGCTCCTTAGTAATCTTCACTTTAAAATTACACCAACCCATTAATTATACCGTATCTATAATCGGTAGACTATAATCGGTAAAAGAAAAATCATATAAATTTCCACCATTTCTGTTGGTTAGATCATACGTTAGACCCCAACTTTCATATACCCATAAGTAATTACTATAAACCCAATAAAAAAAACTATCAAATTTCAACTAATAACACGAGATACAGTTAACAAATTATCAATTTCATTTATATAGCGCTTTGAACATTTTTTTAAGAGTTACCAACTTGAATTTATTAAAAAATAAAAAAAATTAGTTTTCTTCTTCCTTACCATCGCGGCAACATAAACTACCAAGATAGTTTTATTCAGTAACAAAAAATAAAAAATTATTATAAATTTACTATAATTATAGTGTTTATTTAAATTTTTAGTTTTTTAGTTTTTTATTTTGTAAATAACAACAATAATACTTCACAACACCCACATAACACATAAAACTATCAGAGTTCGTTTTTAAAATTCAAAATAGATTTTTTTTATGTTAGACTTTTATCCACTATACTTAGAAATATTATTATTGGTGTTAAAACTCAAAAATTATAAATTATACAGTGTGTACGATGTATATTGTATACCTATATATAAAATCTAAATAAATAAATAAAATATCAAAAAAATTTATAAATTATAAAATTATTATGAAAATTATAGACTTTGCAAAAAAAATTCGCAATCTCAATAAATTATGCGCGATAGAAATGAAAATTAATTTATTTCTTATATAAGGCTTTTGTTTTGTTATAATAAATCATTTCTAAATTAAAATACAAATATTTGAAGTGAAAATTTTTAGTTTTATGATTTATGATTTTGTATAAATTATGTAGTTCTAAATTTTTTTTTATGTTGCTATATGATTTAATTGTTGGTTTAATTATATTACCTATATTTGATTAAGAAGTTATGTTGTATAGAAGCAGGTATTAACGATCGCATAAAATTAACCGATTTTTGTTTTATAATTCGTGTGTTAAAGGTGTGGTTTTTAAAGTAATTAATCTCTACTGTACAACTTATATTATGTTGCTGTAAAATGCCGATGTTCTGAAAATGATATGTACATGTATAGATATGAGTATTAGTGTGCTGAAAAATTGGGTGTGTGAAAATTAATTTTTTTTTTTAAATCGTGGTTATTTATTTAAAAGGCATGAAAATGAAAACGAGATCTTATTAAGATTGTTTAGAGTACATCATTAACATGTAAAAGTATATTATGTACATATATGCAAAATTTATCTGAACATATAGGTATAGATGTTCTTAATAAATGGGCATGAATGGCACAGCACTGCGAACACAATTCTCTATATAAGACAGCACGACAGTGTGGGACGTGTTTTGTACCATTGATAGACGATGAATTATGTAAACGCTATTAGCTAATCTACCGTGCTCAGCTAATCTCCATAGGTTCACCTCTATTCATTCACACAGTTATTAGATATTAAAATTTCAGTTTAAACAAATACTAAATAGATGCCTGTGGTATTCACTCTTTTTTGAAAATTAATTGAGTTAAATGATTTAGCTCTAGAGAAAGCTACGATTATATGACCATGGAAAAACGCTTTAGCGCATTAAGTACTATCCCAATCTTAGCAAAAGATTGGACCTGCGAGCTTTGTTAATCGTGATACCAGACGCCAGTTTTAGATAGGTTTAATGGTAAACATGGACCACTTTTGGGTATCTAAAGTTATTCTTGGTCTTAACATACTACATTTCCTACCCTTTGAGCCTGAAATTATTTTTGCTGCTATTGTGTGAATGCCTAAATTGATGATTAATAATATGGTGACTAATAAACGTTCGTGAATATATTTCTGCCTCCAACACTTTTAGTTGTTCACCAAAAAATTCGAGAACTATGGAGCTTTATAGATATTTGATCTCATATTTAGTGTTAGTTATAGCTGTTTAAACAAACCTCACTTTTCATGGTGCTTTATGGACGATTGCACAACCTGAATCGGCGATCCTTTTTTAATGAGAGTGCGGCAGTTGTCTAATTCACTTGATGGAAATATCCAGCAAATATCATCAATTTGCCGCCGAATAAAAAATTTGGTACAAACCAAATCGATTGGGGTAAGATACCAGAGGGTTTTATCGAAAAATAAACCTATGGCGAGGTCACTGAGAAGCAACAAAATCTAATGAAGGGCGTACAAAATACAATTGACTAAATCGCTGTCTATAGTTAGCCAAAAATAATTTTAAATTTAATTAATTTACTAATTTTTTTGTTAATTTTCTCATGTTGAGAAAATAATTTAACCCAAAATGAGTGCAAAAATTGTTTTCAAAAAAACTAAAGCCGAAAACAATTTATATTAAATCAGACAATTTTAACATCGTAAATATTAGTGCGGGCATTATACGCACACAAATGAGATTTCTGCTTGGAATTTTGAGTTCGAGTTAGTGAATATAATTCGCTAACTCAATACCCTCTAGTTAAATACTTAATGTATTTTTCGAGAGTTGAATTTTTGTAGTTCGGTCGTAGCTACCTGATGAGTAGACCTTACTTTTCTGTACGAAACCGAATTACCAACACAAAATCTCAAAGAGATTTCTCATTTTTGAGAGTTGATACACTTTGTATTGACTCTGCGGGAAAGAAAAGGGGGAGGGGATGAATATTTTCTACTTTTGCTGGTAGATATATTAGGAGTATGAGACTCCATTATTTTTCTGATTTGCCAAATCGAAAATAATGAGTATGTCATTACAAATAGTATGTTGTTTATAAAAAGCCGAAAACAATTTATATTAAATCAGACAATTTTAACATCGTAAAAAAAACTAAAGATAATTTTTCTTTATTTTTTAATTAAAAATTATAAAAAAAAATTAGGTATATGTTGGAAAAGATACTGTAACCTTACGGAAATTCTTTTTATTTTAATTGAGAACCTATTGAGAAGACTTCATTGATTCTGGGCAGAAAATTGCTGTAAACTACACGGTCTTGCTTTAAAGCATGTAGACGTAATCAGTTCTACATTTAATGGTGGATTCCATAACCTACCGTACTGATGCTTTAGAGCGCCCCGTATTTCTCAAAATGTAGCGGTATGAAAAAAGTATCAATACTCTTGCATTTTTTTAATAATTATTGTCAAGCAGTGAACTTTATGTTAAAATTAAAACAGAAGCAATACAGAGCTGCAGACCTGGTTAATATTGAGATGACTATGCGTAACACAAATATTGTCAGAACTACATTTTAACTAAATTATAGTTAATTATCCAAAAATAGTTGTTTTACGTGCGGTAAATAAACAAATGTGAGTACACAAAACATATAATTATGGTTGAGTTGTGATTTTTTGTATACAAAAACTATAAAAATATAACCAAGTATTTAATTTATTTAATTATCAGTTACAAATCTTGTAAAACATTTCGATTGGTGTTCGCGCTCTCTCACTATTGTTGCATTACAACTTTGTTTTTGATTTATTTGAATTATTATTATTGTTGCAGTTTTTGGGGTCATGATATTAAAATATATAGTTTATACTTGCGCGTTCGCATATACATATAATTTATAAGTTGAATATCAATTAAAATAAATAGTAATAAGGTGAGGTTTTGTTGTGTTGCGCCAGATCAAACCATTTTGATATAGTTTTTGTTTGTAGAATTTAAAATATTTTATTCTATGTATTTAGAAATATTGTTTTGTGTCAGATGGATATGTTCAGATAACCGAGACCGCACGGCATTTGGGTTGGTTGCATATATTATTGTATATAGGAATGCAAGGACGAATCGTTCTAATTGCACACCCACTATATACACATAAAACAAAAATATCAAGTTAATATTAAACAATTAAGCAACACCGCTTCGATGTATTAAACAAATCCCCTAATAACCGATCAATCGATCGATCAATAAAAAAAAGCTACATGATTGATTTGATTTGTGCGCGATCAATTAGAAAAGATATATACCTTTTCAATATATTTTATCTTGCGATCGCGATCGAACTAAACAAAGATCAACACTAAACTGAAAAAATAAAACCAGTGATCTTAATAAGGTAGTTTTAATATATCAGTAATTACATTTTAAATAAGGCAGTTTAATTACATACATACATGGTGAAGTTGAATTTATTAATCACAATCTCGATCGTTTCTTGTAAATAGATAATTAAAGAAAGAAAAATAAAAAACGGAAATTTGTTTTGACGAATTAAAACCTTTTATAAATGAATGTAAGCTCGATCGCGTATGTGTAATTAAACGCGATCGATCAGAAACGTGATTTAATAAATTTAAATCAGCCTATGTAAATCTTATAATTGAGGAAGTATTTGACGAGTCCAATCATTCAGTGTACTAGTCCCAAGGCAAATCAATTTATTTATTCTTTTAATTAAAACTTATTTTCGGAATGGTTTTGATTTTAATTGTCAGTTGTGTCGTTCCATTTTATTTATACACAAATCAACTATAAAATTCCATGAGTGGCACAGAATGAAAATTTTGCCCAGCAATATTTTGAAGTCTAACCTCAGGTATCACAACCTACATTTTCGTTGGGTATTACTGAAATCTTCGGGTTCGATCACATCCAGGCAGGCTTGTTTGATTCAATATTCAACCGGTATTCAGTCTTTTACTTTTTTGTTTATTTGTGAATTTCTATGCAATATGTTCCGGGGCTCTATAGGTGTTTCTGATTCTTTCGGATTTTGTGGATTTATACGTTTTGGGGTCGCTTATGTTAAAAATAATAATTTTTGAAATAGTGTCTGTCGGTCCGTTAACTCTGCATCATCTTAGCGGGGAAGCCTGACAATATCTACATTTCCTTCAAAAAATGTGAGATCCCAGCGTATTTTGGCGGGAATCAGCTAACTGAAAGTGACAAGAGGGGAAGGAAATTTATTAGGCTTAATGCACTTCATAACACACATACCCACACTCACACAATATCCCCAATCGCATGACGTTTTGCTTGTCATCACCGGAAATCAAACTCGCGGTCTCTCGGATGATAAAGCAAGCGCTCTACTTACTCTACGGATAAATTCTAAAATGATTTTTTTGTTAAATTTGTATAAAACAAGGTCAACTGTAAAGGAACTTGGTTATTTCCTAACCTATCATGAAGAAATTAGACAAATACGATGGAACTGAGAAATTCTAAAATAATACACTTGTGGACTAACACTTGTTACACTTTTGGAGTTTATACTCTCTCTCTCTCTCTCTCTCTCTCTCTCTCTCTCTCTTTCTCTCTCTCTCTTCTCTCTCTCTCTTTCTCTCTCTCTCTTCTCTCTCTCTCTCTCTCTCTCTCTCTCTCTCTCTCTCTCTCTCTCTCTCTCTCTCTCTGAATGACTTTGACGGAATTTTCAATTCCCCAGGACCTGATTGTTATCTTTAATTGGGGTATCACCATTACTTCGTTAAATACTGTTTCTCTCTTCAAAATTAATTCTTGGTTCAAACATTGAATTTTGAATTGTTTAGTAAACTTATATTGCAAGCTCTTTATATACCCAGCTATGAAATCTTTGCGCTTTGATTCATTCTGCTTTCTCTGTCAACCTTCTATCAAAATCAAGATGTACCTACACCCAAATATTTGACGTTTGTTGAGAAACGGCGGCCTTATTTAACTTGACCGTTAGACATGCTCGTTTATTCAACATTATATATGCGTTGATTTATTTTCATTCACTTGAATCTTCCACGTTTAATATTAACGTGACCGTACAATTCTCTTGAAGCATATAGTTTGTGAATTTTTGTGCGAAAACATAACAAATGAGTCGTCGGCAAATGTACAATGCAGGTTCAAAGACACAGCCTTGCGGAACCCTTGCATTGATTTCACTTAGTTCAGTGGTGACTGCATTTTGTTTCACTTGGTATTTTTTTTTGACACAAGTATCATTCTAAGTTTGACTGTATTTACAAAACTAAATATATTTGTTTTTCAGTTCCATGCGGATCTCTTTCAGAATCATGGTAATTTCAGATATCCATTTTTGAGTAAAATACCCATACCTCATAATGGCATTGTAGCTACTTCTGCAGCTTTATCTTTATGGAGATCTTCATGTGATGAGAGTACTGGCGTTTCATCTGCAAATGTTGCGATAGTTACTTGATTGATTGTATAGGTTTATCTGCGGTACATATAGCAGATATAATATCGGACCAAGCACGCTGCCCTGTGAATGTGATACACCAGATTTAATTGGGCCTGCATTTTAATACGCATACTGAATTTTATTATAAAATATATTATGTCCAGTAGATATATGATGTTTTGTAATCCCACAAGCCACATCCTATTAAATGTTTGTGCAGAATAACGCAGAACAATATCTTTTTTCCTCCAGGGCAATTACTTGAACTATTCTATGTACTTGTTCTATATTGTTGAGTGCTTAGGCCTAAATTTAAATTGATGATCTGGAATCAGCTTCTTATCCAATAATTTACAATATATAGACTAGAGCTTAAGTAGAATTTATCAAATAATTTAGACATAATTGGTAGTAGCTTATAGGCCTATATACAAAGTAATATACATATGTAACTTCTTCTGGGAACTTGCCTGGTTTTGGTATATGGCATTTGATCTAGTTGAAATACCCTTTCAAAATCGTCTGCAAATACTTCAGCCTTTTCTTCATAATTTCTCGCCCAGTGACCGTAATTTTATGACTACGAAGTTCGAACGCCTCATACATTTTAAAATATAAAAATTGTTTTGTGTTATTAAATACACCATACAGTTTTATAAAAAACAATAATGTCATTTGACATTCTAACCTGTACCGAGGGTGCTGCATTCAAAAACAACGGCGAATATTGTTACTATAAGCATGCACCATCGGTATTAATAAAACGGATTTAATAAATTTTTCGAATTCAGTCCTAGTATGCCAACCTCAATTTTAGCTTATCGCGTTTTTTTGTTGAGATTACTTGAACGAGTTTACCTAAATCGGATTTATTAAACCGCAGTCTGGCCAGGGCATTGGTCTATTTTAATGTCATTTGAGTGCAGATAAAAGATAGAAAATTTGCATTCTCCGTTCTAATTGAATCACCTGATAATGACGCCGGTGATTGGAAATATGTAAATACATATCTGTGACATTATCCAATCCTCTTTGTGTGCCCATTGAACGTATTTACATTTCTGTATCGCATTTAGTTAAACCGTTATATACTCTCACACAACAAAAATACCATATAAAATTCACTTGATATTTCTTCACTTACATATAAGCACATAACATTTGAAAATCAAATCAAACTGTTATCGTGCATGCCAATCGTTGATCAAGTGTGATATTAAAAATCTCATTACAAATAATTACATGATATCTCGACAATATAATCAAATTATACGTTTCAACTGTTTCATATTTGAATTGTATATGTGTATAGCCTCACATAAAAGAAATCCATGCACCTTTAAACACATTCAGGCCTGCGTGATACAAGACGGCTGAATGGGTTAAATAAATTAGAATACGCGTATATATATATATATATATATATATATATATATATATATATATATATATATATATATATATATATATATATATATATATATATATAGATACGAATATGACAGATAATTGGCAATATTTCTTGATCATACATGGGTAGAACAACGCGCAACACTATACACATCTTATCTATTCTAAAACAAGCAGGTTTCTTATTTATTTTTATTATTATCTTATTATATTCTTGAATCATTTTTATTTTTATTTTTATTTAAACTTATAATTTATTGGAGTTTTATGTATGTAATTTAATTTATGTTACAGCCGACAACTACAACAACAACAACAAATGGTTAAATTAAAATATTTATTTAAAAAATTTATTTTTTATTTTATTTTATATATGATTGGCATATTGGACGTACTCGTATTTATAGGTTTATGATTGAAGTGTTGTTAATGATAATTAACATTGGAATCAGCGCTTCTTAATTATACACGATTATTGATAAAGGAGTATCTGGCTTCCTTCTCATTTCTTTACAAAAAAAAAGTCACGAATTTTTGGGTTGCTAATTAAGTTTTGTAATTCTGTATCTTATCTAGTAATTTTTTAGTACATATATCGAGTTATACGAGTATGTATACTTACATATGTATGTACATTGTACATAAATAACATTACATTCAATTCATTCTCATAAAAATTAATAATCCGAGTATTTGTTATTTTTTTATGTATATATCGAATACACATTACATACATATATTGGGAATATGTTATCGAAGGGAAGATGAGATGTTGATATGAACCATAAAAATCACATAAAACTTTGGTAACATTTAAATACAAAAAAAATAACGAAAGAACAAAATGATAATTTTATGGCCTTATCAACGAGTGCATAAAAATAAATATTATATACGATCTGGTGATGATGTTTAACGAAATGGTTATGTTACTTAATTGTCATTAAGTGTCTTTTGTCAATAGGTACATTTATGTATATTGCATTTTGATTAGATCGAGTGCAAGAATATAAAATGCTTCGTGGAAATGTATATCGCGCTGAATTGGTTGTTAAATTATCGTTTTTTTTATTAACTCTCTATTAAAATACTGCTAAAAGCAATTTAAAAAGTCGTATTTACAGATGTCATTTAACAACGTATACTAATTTTCCTTTAGAATTTGAACGTTGCACTTCCCCATGCCAATCTGTACTACAGTGACATGTAAAAATTGACTCTTGAAATTGTGTTGGTTTAGATCTTGACCTGCATTTTCGGATAGCATGGTCAAATATAAACTTTTGTGATAAATAGGGCTTAATTGTTAAGAACAACGAATGGTTCCTCTGGTATTATTTCCAAAATCACAAAATGTTTAGTAAAACAACTCTTGTGCGAGCACAAAAGGTCTTATTTGAGGTTATCCATACGTTCATTTTTGGGATATTTCAAGACATTTACATATGAACGAACAAGGAATTTGTTCTGACATTTACTCGAGTGATGGCACAAACATGAATGGAGATACATTAGATTTTGGAGTTTTTAATGAAAACACCCCTCAACGAGAATCAATGGCTATAAATTATATCACACAGTTAACATTGAATTCATGTTCGATTTCGGTTTTGGCAACATCAAATCTAATAAGTTTTTACGATAAATATGTTTAAATATTACGACCATTCATTTGTAGAATTCTTTAAATAATTATGTTTTAATATTATGTTTGAACCTTGAGCCAATAAATTGGTTTTAGCGTAAATCATGAGACCCAACGATTGATCACTGCCTTAACACTTAACTGATCAGTTCAGTACATCTACCTATATATTTGATTTATAATTATTTACACCCATACATAAATAATATGCAAGACATACTCTCGTACATACATACAAAGATTAAAAATTCTTTTAATTTAACTTAACGTTTACTTATAAAAAAGCCCTTCGGCGATTTATTCACTTTCAATTTTTGTAATTTTTTATATTATTCCAAACTAATTTAAAAAATAAAAAATAAGTTGTAGTTGGTATCGGCACATCTGTGTACGTATATGCATATACACATACAACAGAGGATAGGTGCATAATTTGTATATGTAAAATAATAATTGAGAGTAACTGTGTGTACAAAAAACTGTCCATCGTCCCTCTATGTAAAAATGTTACTGACATGTGATTACAATCAACTGAAAACAACAACAACAATAAATAAAATTTAATTAAAATATTTACATTTAATTACATTTTTATAATCTAAATAGTTTTATTTATAGTAACTATAATTAAATATTTGGTGATATCAATTTCCACTCGACAGCTTAATTACACTTTGCGCATATAACAAACAACATGAATTGAATGTTTATCAAGTTGTTGTATACATAAATACGAAAATTGACTTTAAACACCCAACTTGCGTACAACAACATAAAGTTTGTATGTTTTGTCAAGTGTTGTGTTTTTTTTTTTTTTTTTGAGTTGTCAACAATAAATTATGTCATACTTGTTTGACATGAATATTGTTTGGATAAATGATTATAGCATGCGGGGATTAGTTGAGTGGCTGATTAGAATTTGTTTTTGTGTACTAATTAAGTGACGTTTATTTATTTAATGACAAATTGGTATTTTAGCCACCGTTTTAATGAAGCTGAAGCTTTTTTAAAAAACAACACGCGACTAGGTATTATTACGAGGTTGGATGTAAATTATTTACTTCAGAAAATCAAATTGTTTAAATTGTTTAAAATTTTGAAGATTTTCTAAATCAGGATCATAATTCATAAGAAAAAGTATGATATATATTAGGTTGTTCAGAAATTAATGCAGGTTTTATGATTTTATTTGTTTCAACAATTTTTCAATAATAAAGAATTACGCAAAGAGTTTAACATTATATGTCATTTTAAAGCTTATTTTATGCTCTTTCTTATCACATAATCTATTTGTAATCTAAATTGTAGTTTTGTCTATTTTTAGACCTTTGAAGTTAAGACGTCAAAACAAGAATTTCACCAAATTTACTTGTATGAATTTAAACTCGGCCGCAGTGCAGTACAAATGGCTCGAAACATCAATGAAGTTTGGGACCAAGGAAGTGTTAACGAATGCACAATACAACGTTGGTTTCAAAAATTTCGTCGTGGTGAACTCAGTCTTGAAGATGAGAAAGGTCGCGGACGTCCCTCTGCCATTGACGACAATGAATTAAAGGCTTTGGTGGAATCAAACCCACCCACGACTGTTCGAGAGCTTGCAGGGGACCTAGGCGTAAGTATTGGATTAATATCGGAACATTTAAGCCGAATTGGAAAGTCGAAGAAGCTCGACAAATGGGTGCCACACGAATTGAACGAAAACCAAAAGAATCGCCGTTATGAAGTTTGCTCTTCACTTGTTTTGAGCAACAAAAACGAACCATTTCTCGATCGCATTGTGACGTGCGATGAAAAGTGGATTCTATACAACAACAAACGAAGTTCAGCGCAGTGGTTGGACCGTGGCAAAGCACCTAAACACTTCTTCCAACCTGAGCTGCATCAAAAAAAGACTATGGTGACTGTTTGGTGGTCGTCAGCCGGAATTATCCACTACAGCTTCTTGAATACTGGCAAAAATATCACAGCAGAGGAATATTGTCAACAAATTGACAAAATACACAAAGAACTAAAACGTCTGCGTCCAGCATTAGTCAATAGGAAGGGCCCAATTCTTCTGCACGATAATGCTCGACCACATGTTGCACAACCGATGCTGCAGAAGTTGAACCAACTTGGCTACGAAGCTCTGCCTCATCCACCATACTCATCAGACCTCTCGCCAACCGACATACCACTTTTTCAAGCATCTCGACCACTTCTTACAAGGAAAAGTATTCAACGACCAAACAGCCGCAATAAATGCCTTCGAAGAATTCGTCGCTTCCAGAACTTCAGAATTCTATGCAACTGAAATTAATAAACTTGTATCTTGTTGGCAACAATGTGTAGATTCTATTGGTTCTTATTTCGATTATTAAAATTTATTCTAAATTGAGATATGTCGTTTTAAATAAAATGGTTGAAAACCTGCATTAATTTCTGAACAACCTAATAGTATAGCAACACGAAATTGTGATTTGACATAATACTTCATTTTAGGTAGCAATTTCTCCTAATGCAAAAGAAACTTAAAAGTAAAATAAAAATTGGAAACTCCCTCACTAGTGGGTGGTTTCACTAAAAACGAAATGAGTCCCAATTATAATTTGTCAAAAAATGGCATATGTTTGAAAATATGTACCTAATTATTTCACATTCTTTTAACATTCTTGCGAAAAGAGGGGCCTCTTCCAATAATAAACTTTTCTACTTTAGGCTGCGGTAGAATTCTCGAGTAAATCCACTAAATTCGGTAAAAGCATTTCCTTTTTTTTCATGGAGGGTAAACGAAATAAATAAAAGGTACATTTTTCACGTTTAGATACTTTATTCTTTATTTGTTGTTCAGAGTATAAAATAGAAAAAATTTGCAGCCTTAGTATGTGAATTTGTATTAAATGCGCCTATAATTAAAAAATTCTGGCGTATCCATAAATTCCGGAAGTTTCCCATCTTTAATGTATAAAATTAATTAAAATAACCTCTAAATTGCTTTTCCGGGCAACAATGATTTTTCCTAAATAAAATATTACATCTTTACAAAAATATTTATCATATTTTTCAGAATTATCCTAATAAAATCGAGAACTCCTCAAAATCGCTTAAGATTTGACATACCTATTTATATGAGGGTGACACATATGAGAAGTTAGTACGGAATTTTCAACATGAAAAAGTTTTTTTTTTTAAACATATGTCTTGGTAAATTCCATTGGAATTTCGGTACCAAGTGGCAGTAAAAGTTTTTTTTCTTTTCAAGGTGAGATCAAATGGAAAAAAAATTAAAAAATTCTTCTGGCCAAGAATAAGGCGGCCCGGAATTTGATAAGTCATTGTCTATTGGCTACCTCTGGGCCAATTCTGAACCTGATTTGCTGATTAGAATTTTCGTAGTTACACGTAGTGTTCTAACTACGTTAAAATAAATAAAAGAAATGAAGACAATTTTGCTGGCCAAGATTATGTATATAAGGGATCATATTGGCTACTTCTGAGCTAATTTTAAATCCTGTTTGCCTGTTAGAACTTTGGATATCTTTTTTCAATTTTTAACTCCGGGTAGATAATTATTTATACAGCGAAAATTCTGGCAAGGAGGCTGAGTTCAGAATTAGTTATATGAGGAAGGCAATACAACCCCTCAATCCAGACCTTTACTATAATCTTGACCAAAGGAGCAACACATTTTTTAATGCTGAACAAGCTAATCAAGTTTAGAGTTAGCCCTGAGGTAACCGAAACTCACCCTACTTTAACAAAATAATAAATTTAAAGGTCCGCCATAATTTTCATCTGTTGATGTAGCTAAAATCCTAACAAGCAAATCGGGTACAGACTGGCTCTGAGGAAGACACTAGGCTCTTGGAAAAACCGCGATTTTGATAAATTGTGGATATTCTACTGCCGATTATGCCTTAAGTATAATATGCACAAAAGTAAATCTTGGCCAGAATATTAAAAATACTTTATTTTAATTCGAATGTCAGTTAAAGGTAGGATTTCTGAAATCGCCCACATAAGCTCTTCGAAAAATAACGGATTTCATGAATTGTGAAAGTTCTATGACTGATTATGGCCAATTTCAACTATTTTTATTGTAAGTTTAGTAATGCACTAAGTTGCACAATATTCATGAACCGAAAAATATGTTTTATTAGATAAACGGAATATATGGGATTTCTGGTGTTATAATAGCCGCATTTCTTGACACATAGTGATGCATATCAGATTAAAGTTTACATTTGAAAACAAGACAAATTTAAATTTTTATTGTTGTTTTCAATGTAAACTTTGATCTGATCCGGATCACTATGCGTCAATAAATGCGGCTAATGACATGCGAAATCCCGTTCTGTTTTCTAAACTACGCTATGCACAAATTATCTAATTAAAGGCACAAAAATATAAAGGACTGAAACCTCTTAAGGTGATCAGAACTTCGGTTTTTAAAATTAATTCAACTCCCAAATCAATCCCTAACTGAACGTCATAAGTAAATTTTCAGATCAATTTCCAACTCAACCTCCAACTCAATCGGAAAACAACCCACAGTTTAATCACTAAATCAACTCCAACAAATTAGCTTTCAAATCAACCCATGCCATAACCTATCTCCAAACTAACCATTAAATAATTCACCGACTGAACAACTCACTTAACCACAATGAAAGCTAACTAAACCCGAACTCAACTTCAACTCAATTTAGATCGACCAAATCTCAACTCCACACGTAATGGCCAACCCAATCCAAAAATCAACTCGATTCGAAAGCTACATGCGTCTATGAATTCAACTCAATCTACCCCATTATACCATTTGTTACGGTAGCTTGGCATCCTCCGTTATCAATCTACCACACATCAATCAATTTCCTGAATAACTATGCCAACACAACCTTGAAGATTACAGCTTCGCAATTTCCAATGACATAGAAAAATGGGTTGGTGAATCCAATTTCAGTTGGTGTTTTTTTAATTTTTTATTAAATGTGTTGATACATCAGTGCATAAGACAAAACAATTAAAAATAAAAGCATGCGATCTTTATTTTTTTATCTCGTCGTTGCGACACATAAAAACATCCATTAGAAAAAAAAAATGCGGATTAAGCAAACGGCGATCTTTGTTAGTGTAATATGAATTAGATTTAAGTAAAATAGAGCAAAATTGGAGACCTCTTATCCAATATCACAATTGGTCACGACAATATAAATCTTCTACTCTTATATCGCCAAATCACAGAATCACAAATAATGTTAGATTACTTAGTACTGACACGTGTTGAGCAGCAAAGTCGCATTCACCATTTTTCATCTTCGACTTTCATACCATCATACCGTCATACCATCATACCATCATCACCATCACGCCAATATCACCCTATTACAACATCACCGTTGAAAGAATTATGATCTAAAAGTTATTTCAATTTGTGAAGTTTTCGAAATCCCTCCGTAGTAATTTTGGACCTGGTTATCATTCCTAAAGAAGAAGACAGAGGTTTGAGGTATTAACAGTGACCTTTCCTAACTCTTAAACATTATTTGTGTAAAGTTTGGTTCAAATCGATCAACGCGTATTGATTTATTTAAATATCATACCTACACATACATATACTGTATGTATACATGTAAAAATACTTACTTTTATACATATAGATTGCTCAAGTGCTCACTAAACCCTAATTCAACTCCAACTCAATCCGCAAAGGGAATCAAATTGAACCCTCAACTCAACCGCAAACTCTGCGCTAAACTCAATCCTCAAACCAGCATATATATATGTATATACAAAATTGGTCAACTGCTCACTATATCCCAATCCAACTCCAACTCAACTCTAGCTCAACTTCAACTCATCCCGAAAATTGACCCATGACTTAACCCTCAACTCAATTCCAAACTGAATGTCTAACTCAATATTTAAACCAGCTTATATAAAAAATTATTTAATATTCATAACCATGTGCTTTTGGTCAATTTGTATGGCAGTTACCCGACTCTTTTGACGTACAGGTTCCAAAAAATGTTCAAATCTTCGCCTTGACCATACAAACAGATTGGCGAAAAAAAAACAAATTGGACAAGCCGTTCTGGAGATACCATGGGTACAGACATCCATACGTCCAGGGTTCGTTTTTCAGACTCAGGGATTTTCAAAACGTCCAGAAAAGTGGTTTTGGACCAACGAAATTTTTGGACATTTTTGATAGGATTTCAATACTATGGTCTTTTGGGACAATGGTGATTGACAATGATGCGGAATATATACAGAAAACTTGGGTTTTTTAAAATGGGATTTCTGGCGTGATATGTATACACGAACAAAAGTAATTCACAATACATACATGAAAAGTCATCCAAAAGTAAGCTCGTTAGTTGACTTTTTGGATGTCGCCTAAGAGACAACAGCAGCACTTCCAATTTTTTTTTTACGTTTAGTCAGTTTAGTAGATTGACTGACACAGCATAAAAATGAGAGATCAAAATTACGGATCTTTACAACTTTTAAAATTTGAATAACTGCCAAAAACATGTTTCGAAATTCTATAAATTACTAAAATTCGTAAAATTCGAAATTCTGTGACTCTGTAAATTTAGAAAATTTTATATTTTGTATTTTTTAATTTTTTAAATTTATTTTATTGTTGAACTGAAGCAATTTTTAAATTTCATGAATATTAAGGAAAATCAATTTAACGGGGAAAAACGGCTGCAGAAAATAACTTCTCAATGTTACTATGGAAATTGAAAACATACTAAAACGAAATTTATTCCCAAAATTTGGAGATTCATCCCGTTACATTTGGGATTCACATTCAGTTCATATGTTGCGTTAGGATTTCATTGTGAAAGTATTCCCCAAATATTGGATGTTCAGTTCCCTTTAAAAGAAAGATTCAATTTTTAAAATTTCTGAAAACTAAAGTTTTCCTTTCTAGGTTTATAATTAAATTTCCCTTTCTAGAATTTTTCAAAATTAATTCTTTCTTTTTCTAAATATAACTTGTGGTATTATGTAAAAATAAAAAATTCTGGATTTATTTCATTTATGTCTTATTTCTTATAATTCAAAAAGCTACATTTCGGAAAAGCCAGATTTAAATGTGAAATATTCTAGAAAATGAAAATGTTTGTTTAATTGAACTGATTTAATTAAACCAAAGTTATAAATATACTCCAAGATGTGTATATTGTACAGCAAAACCCTGATTATCATAACTGAGGGTTTCTACATTTGTTATCAGTAAAACCTAATAATATCAATAAAGTCAATTAAATAATTAAATTTGAATGTCAATCTTACTAAATTTATATTTATATAATAACACGAACAAGGACAAGTAATATATGTTGTGAACAAAACCGGCAGAGTGTCTCCCTCACAAACCTACAAAAAAAGACAAATATGTCGCAAACATTTAATGATCATAATCATAATAATCAAAAACATTATATTGATTCGTATCGCACCCATGTGTTTATATAAAATGATTGTCACCCCTCATTTAGAATTCACTCCTGAATAGAACCCAAAACAATAAAAAAAAAATTACGACGACATGTCGTTATGATCTCATCATTGCTTATGTTGTAACAACTATGTATTACTCGATGCTATGAAGTTGTATCTATAACCCTAAATTCTATATACAATTTTTGCCTGCAGAAAATCATTGGGACATAAATTACGCGGCTTTATCATACTGAATATAGTATGTATACACATGGGGCGGTGCTGGTAATATGACACCGTGTAATTTAGATTATGATTCCTATCTAATCGAGTAACAGACTCATCATTTTTTATTGTTTTGTGCTTTCTAACGTTCTTCATTGGTTGGGGGTATAACTTGGTATACTGACTTACATTTTATTATCTGATGGATAAAAATTGACTTTTAATTTATATACGAGCAAGCGTGTGTGTGTTGCACGTTGTTTGGGTGAATTAGAAACGAATTAGATGAGAGAATATATACAAACCAAAATTAAAAAAGTGAAATTAACTGCTTTGATGATTGAGTGTATAGCAGCTGCTGTATATAATATACTAGAGTTTTTTTTATTGTTTGGTCTTATGACAAGTAAATAGATTCTGTTCCCATTTGTCTGTCTGTCTGTTTTATGTATGTGCACATATAGATACATGTGGTATAGCATAGCTAATTGCTTTATCCTTTTTTATATCCTTTGTCAAATATTTGGAAAATTAATTTCAATTTTTCGTTTAACTGTTACACAATTATGAAGGATCCGACCGTAACATGTTTTGACAGTTTTTTCTTCTGTACTCGGATTAAATAATTTATGTGTATGCAGTGTGAAACGGGCTGAGAGAATTATCATTCAGTTACGAGAGTATTAGACATAATTCTTCCTATAATTTATCACTCAATTTCGCATTTTCTCCAAATATAGTGAAAATTTTAATATTTTCAATTTTAATTAAATTAATTATAATTATATGTATTTTATACGGTCTTTAAATATGTTTTTTTCTTCTTGTATCGCGGTGACACCAAAATCGGTTGATTAATTAGCATATTTTATTGAAATTATATTACATAAATTGTTGCAATATAATGTGATGGGATGGTATTTAAATTTTATATATTTATTGTATATTATATATAAGTAACTAATTTAAATTAATTAAACTTTTTTCGCGACTTGACATTTTACGAAACTTTGTTTTTATAAATATATATTTTCACTCAATTAAATTAAAAACAATTATTTACCGTTTATACCGCAATAAATACTTATAATGTTATTGCTTGCAATTTAATATATGCGTTGTGCTTTGCTTTTGAGAAAGTAAATCGAAAAACCGCGTTAATCAAATAATTTTAATGGCTGAAGGCTGATGATGAAACAAATTAGGAAGAAGTTACCAGCTGAATGCTAAGTGATTTATGAAGCGTCGAGTCAGCTAAACCATTAGTGTTATTCACAATTTTCAAAATTTATGAAATTGGCCCACTCGAAGAACTTTATTTGGGGCACATTTTAGTCGAACTCTAAAAAAAAGCCGGAAAATTTTCACTTTATATCTCTCGTAAGCACCTGACTGGAAAATATTTGTAGGATCTAATTACCCCAACATCAAGTAATGTAGTCTTATTTGTTGGCAGTACCCATAATCATTCAAAATTTTCTGATTAGCATTTTTGATTACTACTTTCTGCTATGCGCGACCTGTATGCAAAATAAAATATTTATACTGACACTTCCCAAAATTAACATCTTGTCAAACTAAACTGAAATCAATTTGCTCAACCAAAATATCAATTCAATCTGAAATTGATTTCATTTCAAAAAATGATAATACCTACATTATGTATGTTTCATTTTATGAGCTTTACGAGCTTCCTTGTCTTGAGTTTTTGCTTTTTGGAACTTAAGGTTTTCAGCTTTTGTACTGTTCTTATCTTTCGTAGTTTTTGGGATTTTAAGTTTTAGACTTTAAAACATTTTGGTTTTTAAGGTTTCAAATTTTTAGATCTTTAATTATTTAGATTTTTAGGTTTCGGCTTTTGTTTTTTTAGCATTTTGGATTTTTTAGGTTTTTATATTGGGATACCATCATATTCCCGAACGGAAAATTCCCCCCAAAAAAATACCGAAAAATACAAAGTAAACTACCCCATCGAAAGGGAAGACCTCAATAAATTTTTGATACTAAAATATGAAAACAAAAGGAATCTACATAAGTTCATGTCATCCTTGCGCGGAAAGGACCAATGCTAAACGGCTTTGGGGAGATTTTTATTTTAGTATGTGAAATACAAACGTAAATATTGCTACAAATGCAAATATTTTTGAAATTTTTCTGACGTTTTCCTGTCATCCTTGCGCAAAGCGTCCAATGCTAAGCGGCTTTGGGGAGTTCTCTATTTTAGTATGTGAATTATTATTAAAAAATACAAATTTTTCAAAAATGGTTCAATCACTATGAATATTATAATTTCAAAAAATCGTCAAGTCAGGGATTTGGAGGGGCAGCTCCCATCCTCCAAGGTATAAAACGAATTTAAATAATATTTCAAAAATTTGTTATTTTTAAATAAAACTTGGTTTTTTGGGATTTTTTTTTTTTTTTGGGATTTTTTTATTTTGGATAACGATACCAACCCTTTTATATTATTAGTGATAAGGCTTTTGTGTTTTCCAATGTTTAGAATTTAAGATTTTTAATCGTTAGGTTTTTATGTTTTAAGGCGTTAGATTTTAGATTTTGATGCTTTTATATTTTTAAGATTTTAGGTTTTAAAATTTTTAGAGTTTCAAAATTCAAGTTTCATAGGTTTTTGAGTTTTTAGAAATTTCAAAATTTTGATTTATACATTTTTAGTTTATTAACTTTTTAGGTTGGTAACTGAGATATTTAGGTTTCTGGATTTTTCAATTTTTAGATTTTAAGCTTTCGGGTTTTTACCTGTATTTTTGGGTTTATTTTCTTTTAATATTTTAGATATCTAGATTTTAAGTTTTTACATTTGTAGCTTTTTGGGTTTTATCCTTTTAAAGCTTTGTCACTTTTTTTGGCTTTCAGGTTTTGGGTTTTTACATTTCTAGGTTTTAGGCTTTAAGATTTTTTGATGGGGAATTTGGAGGGTTCGTATCGTTTTTCAAAATAAAACAATCCCAAAATAAACAAAAATCCCAAAAATCCAAGTTTTTTAAAAATAACAAATTTTTGAAATATTATTTTAATTCGTTTTATACCTTGGAGGATGGGGCTGCCGCCCCCAAACCCCCGCACTAACGATTTTTTGAAATCCTAATATTCCTAGTGATTGAACCATTTTTGAAAAATTTGTATTTTTTAATAGTACAGCAAAACCGCCTACTTTGGACACATCTCTATTTTGGAAACTCCTCTATTTTGGACACTTTCATTCAGTCCCTTGAAAAAATGCTCCTTTTCCTATATATATTGGGCAACCTTCATATATTGAAAATTGGACAACAAAAGTAATCAGACAGCGAAAATGTTGAATTAACTATGGAATTAATCTGAATTCAAAATAAAAATGTTGATGTGCACGCCATTAATTTTTTATTAAAAAAAGAAGAAATTTTCCTTGTATTGGACACCTCCATAAATTGGACAGTCCCTTCGCTGCCAATATATAGAGGTTTCACTGTAATTCACATACTAATATAGAGAACTCCCCAAAGCCGCTTAGCATTGGTCCTTTCCGCGCAAATATGACATGAAATTATGTAGATTCCTTTTGTTTTCATATTTTAGTAATCAAAAATTTATTGGGGTCTTCCCTTTCGATGGGGCAGTTTACTTTGTATTTTTCGGTATTTTTTTTGTGGGATTTTTTCGTTAGGGAATATGATGGTATCCCGAATTTGGATTGGAGAATTTCGATTTTTCACATTTAAAATTTTTTGGATTTTAAAGTTTTAGACTTTTAGAGTTTTGTTTTAGATGATGGAGTTTAGTTTTTTGGTTTTTGGACGACAGGCAGATTATGAGTGCTTTAGATTTTTAAGGATTTTCTATTTTTTAAATTTCAGCTTTTTGGTTTTCTAGTTACTGGATTTTTAGACTTATGTTTTTAAAAATTTTGAGGGTTTTAAGTATTTACATTTTAGGTATTTAGACTTTTAGAGTTCTGAGTTGTAATTTTTGAGGTTTATACATATTTTTAGATTTTAATACTTTTATGTTTTCAGCTTTTTGGCTTTTAAGGTTTGGGGTTTTGGACCTTATACTTTTAGATTTTTAGATATTTCGAATTTTTAGTTGGGTTAGTACCGAAAAAAAAAACATTTATTGGAAAAAAGACAAACAATTCTAAAGACAATCCAAAAATAAAAATCTCAAGAAACAAAAGTACACATTTTTATTTAAAAGAAATAAACCGATATCAATAGCGGTGCTTGCGGCTACTTTTTCGGTAGCTTTAAGAAGTTTAATTTTTCAATACTTTATGGAATTTTATATGGCTTTTAAAGAACTATAAATAGTTATGGAATTTTTTTGATACTTGTATCTAAATAACATAACATAAAATTAAATTAAAAGCATGAAAAAACACTGACTAAAACGCACGCCAATTTACATTGCACTATAAATGTTTTATACTTTAAACTGTAACTGCGTTGTCATAGTCAATTGTTTAGATTTCATTTGATTTATATTTACTTAATAAACTTTTTACCTGAAATAAAAGCAATATAGTGAATAAGGGTTCCATGCAAAACTTGAAAAGTGCCTGTTGCTTACTCATCGCGTCATATGCAACTATCTAGTAGTAATTGTAAATCGCAATGTTTCATCTTCGTGTTAAATCACTATGCTTCTGCTTTCCCCGCCAAAGTGAATATGTGAACGCAAGCACAACAGTTTTTTTCGCTAAATTTGCCAATCGAGAAACGCCAGTCACTGATGAACCTATTGTGTTAGTACACAATTTAGAGTTTTTGCGTGAGAATGGTGGGTTTGAGATTATAAAAAAATTTTTTTTTTGCAAAATTTTTGATTATTAAAAATGGCGTTAAAGTTGCTGCCTCAAAAAAAGGTGTAAATCGGCCCGCATCATAACTTGCCTCTAGGTGGTCTGAAAAAAATTAAAAAATGTATGTTAATTAAGACACTAAAATACACATCTTAATCCTCAATGAACGTGTTTGAAAAATTATTTTAATTTTTACACGCGAAAAATGGACCAACAATGAAGTCCATTTAACAATTTTTTATTCAAAGTCGAATAATTTTCTTAATTTTGAATATTTTTTTTCTTTGAGGGTTAAGATGTGTATTTTAGTGTCTTAATACACATACATTTTTTTATTTTTTTCAGACCACCTACAGGCAAGTTATGATGGGGCCGATTTCCACCTTTTTTTTGAGGCAGCCACTTTAGCGCCATCTTTAATAATAAACAATTTTGCAAAAAAAAAAAAAAATTTTTTTTTATTATCTATAATGATGTAAAATTATGTGTACAAAATATTTTGTTTATATTTATTAAACTTTTTTTTAAATCGTTTTTTAAAAAAACGTGTTATTTTTACTCAAAACTCACGTTAATGTATAAAACAAAATTTAAACTTTGAATTTCAGGGTTTTAAACTGAACTTTTAAATACTTGAAAAATACAAAATTAATTAAATTTCTTGAAATTTTTAATTGCTAAAAATTTATATTCTTTAAATTAACCAAATTCTGATTAGCTGGGCCCTTAAATTCGTACATTTGTTAAAATGGATGAAATATGTTGAAATTTTCAAAATTTGTCAAAAATCTTTAAATATTTTAATTTCTTTAAATTTTTAAAATTTTGATATTTCATAGAATTCAGGGTATTTCTCAGTAACAATTAGAACACCCAGCTGCTTTTTCGTTTCATAAGTACGGCATTGGTCTTATTTACATACTTTAATTATAATCTGCATCACAAAGTGCTCTGGGTTATAAAAAGTTAAATCCTAACAATTTGACCGTTTATTTTTAAAATGGTGTAAGTCAAATTTTTAAAAAATTAAGTTAATGATAACAATAGAGATATATTAGTAAGATCTTTTTATCGGTAAACAATTTATATAATACAAAAAAAATTACATCCCTAATACTAATGCAAAAAAATGAGAAAATTCAAAATCTCATATATTAGGTGTAGGAAAAAGTCATGTCGTATTTTCAAAGGTTAGTTTTAGAATCAGTTGCTTTTAGTTCTTTGATGAGACACGACTCCGTTTGTGTTCAATAAACATTTTTTTTTCTACTCGCCCCAGCCGCAATGGACGAATCTGTTCCTTCAGAAGACCATTTGTGAAACTGCATACTCTTCCAGTTTCACTCCAAGAAAAACGCAACTATCGCTACAAGAAATATTTACGACATTTATGGAGACGTATTAGATGTCAGAAAATGTCAACGACGCTGCTGGTACAGAAAATTCAAATCCGGAAATTTTGACATAAAAGATGAGCCTTGAAGTGAACGACCCTGTACAGTAAATAAAGCCGCCATAAAATCTTAAATTAAAAAAACCCATACTTTACTACCTTTCAACCGGACCAAATAAAGAATGATTATTATTGAGTTGGTAATTTATGAATAAACTTTAAAAGTTAGAGGTTCTGGACTCTAAATTTTAGACTAAATTACATTTTTTTTAAATTCCCTTTACGCAAATAGCGTGAAACTTCCCGATAACCAATAAAGGAAAGTATAGCTGTTGTGTATTTGGCTGTAGGCTAGTTATATACCAAAAAATGTCTAAGCCAGTTGTGATCTGCGGATTAGAAACACCGATGGTATGAGCATGGCTACAAAATATTTCTAGGAGAATCTAGTTCATTTAGTTTAAAATAATTTAACTAACTGGGTTGATAATCCAGACAGGTATTTTGTTTTATTGTATATTTATATTTGCTGGTTTGGTTTATTTCAGCAAACATCGAAATAGCAGGTCAATTTAAAAAAACAAAGACAAATATATAGCTTTAATTTCAATTACATTTTTTTAAATTTTAAACAAACAAAAGTTCATTTCATAAAATTGTTTTATTAGTAAAGACATTTATCTGAAGCCAATCATCCTAATATGGACTTATTTATTGGAATAATAACTTAGTATTTATTTAGGTAATTTTACACAAACGAAATTTTAGTCTTGGAAAATACTATTTAAAAACAGATAATAAATTTGTTGCAGAATTCCACTTCAATTTGTATTGAAGTTGCCGGCTTTTGACTTTCTGAAAGTCGTGAAATC
The DNA here is from genome assembly GCA_963556165.1 of Tipula helvola. Classification (NCBI taxonomy): domain Eukaryota; kingdom Metazoa; phylum Arthropoda; class Insecta; order Diptera; family Tipulidae; genus Tipula; species Tipula helvola. The sequence goes on from OY744482.1 coordinate 394,708,892, forward strand.
TAAATATTGTATTTGAAATTTTTAGAATTCTTTTCTACAGACGTTCATTAACATCAACTCACCAAAATTGCTTGAAAATCGCAAAATTGCAATTCTGAAAATCAATTATGAAATATTTGGTAAATATAGCCAGCCCCTCTATAAGAGATAGTTCAAAAAGTAAAATACCATCAAACATGTTTTGTCTTGCGAAAATCTATCTATAATTGTTGGTACTTTGAATTTATTATTCATTCCTCGTGTAATATTAATCTGATCATGTCTCTGTTGAAACTGTTTTTTTTTTAAATATTGGGAAATTTTAGTTTATACCTGAACAGTACTAGACATAGACTTACCTTCGTTACACAAATATGATTAAAGTTGATTTCCAATTTTACTTACCTTTCATAAATAATACAAAATCCATAGATTTCTCAGATAATTTTAATTAAGTAATTTATAATTATAGCGAACCACTGCAGAGTGCTAATTTTTGCCACCTTTTCATCATACAAAAAATATTTAAAAAAAAAAACTCATGTTGGTTAAAGACATTAAAGGGATCTAACTTTTTAAATTAACAATTTTAATTAAATATTAAATAATTAATTATATATTTACGATTTGATACATATAAAGGTAATTACGATAATGATAATTTTGTTTTCTATTATTAAAAGACAAAAACAAATTATAAATTCATAACACAATTATATTAATTATTAGATAAATTAATTAAAAAAAAATTAAATAGCGCCGCAAGGGATTTTTTTGTTCTTATTTGGTTTTAAACTAATAAATTAATTGCTATACCTATACACAAATACGCTCAATATACACATATAGTATTTGGCTAATAAATTGTTTAAAATAGGTGGGAAGTTTTTATTTTTTATTGCCAAAGACTATTTTTATTGCGAGTATATCCACTGCAAATTGTGTGACCTTCAACAATCTCGTATTTGTATTAAGTTTTTGATTGAGATTTTGTATTACGCGGCGATTGTTGATCTTCTTGGAGTTGTTTTATTTGAATATAGGAATACTGGTCAAGATCACACTGCAATAAATCAATATTTTATTTATAATTTGTCCGATTTTAATTTTATAGATTGGCTGCAAATTTTAAAATTAAAATATTTTAGTTGCTTGTACGAGTACATACTATATAAGAAGTACTAAAATAATAAGAACATATTTAGGTAAATAGTAAATTTAATTTTGTTGAAAAATTTCAGAGCTGTTCACAAATTTTGGGCCATCATATGAAATCTGCATTTGTACTTGGAAATGACAAAAGAACGGTACAAAAAATTATACATATTTCAAAACAGTATATTTCTTAGAAAGCGATTCATTTTCCAAGTAATTAAAAGTTATGACGACTTACTTCTCTGGCGCATATTTCTTTAATAATCTTTAAAATAGGTTATTGTGACTTGTGACCTGAAGCATGGAAAATTTTCACATCAAAAAACCCAGCAAGTTTTTTTTTGAGCCGGAGAAAATATCGTAAAAAATGTGTGTTATACCTGGAGTAGTATGTTGCACTCAAAAAACCAGTACCAGCTTCTGCGAAATATCGGTCTTTGGTAATTTTTATTGATTGGGTCGTCTATTCAACTAGACTTTGTACCGCGAAAATGTTTTAAAATGAGAATTCACATAATCAGTTCAGATTCAAACGATGGACATACTAGCAATACTCAGTCTCGTGCTTGAAAATCAAAATTGTTTGTACGAAGAAGGTCCGAGATTTGTATCGATTTATTCCACTGGCCCCTTCTGAGCCATATAATTGTTTTTTAAAATGTTGTCGCAATACAAACGTGATAAGCAGCTCAGAAGGCAAGAACAAATTTTCTCTCCAGATGGATTTGGCCAACCTATCCGCAAGGTTAAATCAGATGCCGTCTGTCACTTTTGTGGATAGATAGGCACAGCTGATTTTGATGTATTGAACTCTAATCTTTGACCTGTTTTCCACGTTGAAACATATTTTATGATAGGGAAGACCGTCAAGTTCTAGGATGTAAAATTAAATTATCTGCTTACAAATTAAATTAATTTAGAGTAAATCTTTTAATTCATGAGACCAGAAATTTTTTTTTCGATACTAGTTGGGTCAGCTACATTTTTAGTACATTGCTACACATTTTAAATGCATGCCATATATTTTAACGAATTTAAATATTAATTATCATATTCTGCTCCTCTAAATTAAAAATAAGATTTGTTTTACTCCAAGACAGGCTAGAATCGTCAACCTCGAGTACTTATGTATGCATATCTATACTAATTGCACCTTAGAGCTTGATTAGTACACATATTAATACTTATGAAAAAATAAATTTGTTAATAAATTTAAATAAAATTAATTAATTTATACAAAAAAAAAATTGAATTTCAAAAGATTTTTTTTATGATGTCTAAATTTTGATGTTAAATTGATTTTAAAATCAGAATTATAAGGTTTGAGTTCGAAGAAAAAATAAATTAAAATAATACATATTTTCAAAAAAATTTAGGTACTGCAGGGCTCAAACTGTCAAACTCGGCATCGCTCGTTTACTGCTGTATAATTATTGTGCACTAACCAATTGTGCTACAGAAGTTTATTATTCCGACTAAAATAAAATCAGATGAAAAATCGATTTTATGTAAATTAGGCAAGTTTTTGCTTACAAAAGAGAGGCCGGTTTCAGAGTAATAATTCGTAAATGGTTCGTGTTATCGAAAGTATTAGAGGACTGGACAAATATTTCTGAATCAAGTTAAGCTTTTGCTGAAGGGAGAAACTCTCATTGAACTATCTCGAGAGAATCCTTTGGCATTAAACTATGGTACCATTTTTATGTTGTTGATTACTTTGAAAATTGGAAGCTATAAGCAATTTAAAAACTTATGTATATTTTAAACTTTAAATTAGAAATCTTTATTTTAGGAAAACAATTTAAAATGCAAATATTTCTCTATTGAAATATCAAGATTACAAATTAATTTACAAATTGTACTTATTGTTCCTAAATCACAATCCTCATGTTCAACATTGGAAATCGTAATAAATGTCTAAATACGTATTAATAAAAAAATTGCTCCAGGACAGGCTCGAACTGTCAACCTCGGCATTGCTCGAATACTGCTGTATAAGTACCGCGCGCTAACCAATTGCGCCACAGGAGCTTATAATTTACAACAAATGAGATATAAGAAGGACAATACAATCATGTAGAATTTTAATTAGTTTTAATAAGATTATATTTACTTATTTATACATGTCTTTGACCACAATGATTTTTAAGAATGAATTAAGAATTATTCCAATATACATATGTATACCTACTGTAACATAAATATTAAAAGAAATTGAATAATAAATTAATTTTGCAATTTTCAATCCAATTAAAACTAAAAGAATGCTTATAACAGGTACCACACGTTTATAATATCCTCATTGATAAATTTTATAATATATAATACCCATTGTACAAAAAAGAACTCAATTTCAACTATAGCAGTCCGGTTGTTGTGTTTGGTACTACAGGCGGATATGTTAATGACCCACTTTAGTTGAGAGAAATTTTATTTAACAGTACTCAATAACCGTATGTGATTGGTCTAAAAACTGCAATGAAATTAAATTAGCTTGTTGTACAGAATCGTGATAGGTATTTTAGGTCTAAGCGCAAATTATTAAGGGCGCTTAAGTTTATGTCCTTAAAATCTATTTAAGAAAGATCTTAATCATCCTGAGCAATATTTAGTGCCGGATATACATTTCTATGGTATCATTCTGTTATGGTGCCCACTATCTGTGACAACAAATTTAAAACCATCAGTATATGTTGTGAAGGCGTTATAGGAGAATTTTAGTTGATACAGATTTTCATCAGCGGTTCTCAATAATGGAATTAAATTGGCATGTTGTCCAGAATCTGTGAGGGAAATTTTTGGGCACATATGTTTATGTCCTAATTAATTTTTGATCAAAATCTTAAACGTTTTAATCGCCGATAGTGCCTTTAGCGCCAATCCTAATCTAGGGATTGACATAATAATGAACCAAGCATACACGGTCCTTAAAAATCGTTAATTAAAATCTGTGGGCATCATATCAAATTGATTTCATGTTTTATTTCCGGCACTCAATCCTGAGAATCAGTAATTAAAGTGTGTATCGATTAATATGGGCTATTTATATTTAGGCCTATGGGGCCAATTAAAACTTGCGGACTGATTTAAAAAATGTGTCGGAGATAATAAACGCCATACAAATCCAACATTTCCTAACATAATCTATTCCCAGAAATCTATCAACAATCAAATACAAATATAAATTAGAACCGGGATACCGTTTTTTTTAATTTTTAAGAGTTTGTTCAATGAATAATTTACTTTATAAACTTCCAAATTTAATTTAGAGCAATTAAAAATTAAAATTAAATGTTGATAATAAAGTTTTCGTTTTCATTTGATACGTTTCATTTACATAAATGAGAGACACCAGTTTCTAGATCTACCCTTATGTCCCTTTTGTTAGGCTGCATCTTTTGGTTAACAAACTATTTTAGCCCTGTCGAAAAATGTCAACTACAACAACGAGGAAAATGATTTAATTACCCTAAAGTAAAAATGATTACCCAACGGGTGTAACTAAAAAAGATTAAGAATGAGATATACAAATTAGGATTAAAGACGAATTTTCTTGCCATGCCAGCAGTGAGCCGAGCATAATATAGTTATATAAATCAAAAATGATTAATCACCCAACAATGTTTGGGCGATACTTCATTTTAGATTTTTTGAATCACTTTGTATTTCTTGTTTTGGTTATTTGGTGTGTTTTCTAGCGACACAAATAGTCACCCAAAAACAAGTCGCTCAAAACACCAAAAATGAATAATCACAGTTTTTTTAATTTTCGATATTTGCCAATCAATGATGACTTCTGTGCAAGGAATCTTATCTGGACATTATCTTTAATTTTCTGGGGTTATCCCGCTTTTAAAGGAACATTATATCCAGAAAAAAAGAATGGGTAAGAAGAGCTATAAAATCCGATTAAGATTTAATTTTAAAATTACAATAGAAATCTCCCTTTTCTGAATTTCTGGAAAGGGGAAATTAAAATTGCATTCTATAGTTTATTCTGGAAAAGATAGATTCCATTAAATTTTACTTTCAATGGACTTTTTACTGAAACTTTATTTTCAATTTCGGAGCATTATACAGCAGAAAAAACAAATGGGCATAATGTCTTTGGGAGGCGCCAGCATTATTATAGCAGTAACGACCAACGAATGCGAGGACATTCCAACATTTTTCTAAGAAGCTGAAAATAAAAAATGTAGTGATTGCCAGCCAAATATTAACATGATACATAGTATGCATTAGAAACTTTTGTCAATAGTCTTATACGTGAAAAACTTTATTCTACTTACACGTGAAAAGTTATCCTCTAGAGTAAATATCTAGGGATGGATTATCTTTATACGATTTGTAAATATCTATTTCAGTTCAAGTTTCCCGTGGAAAATCTGGGAAAATTCCCAAAAATCATTAGAAACTTTGTCACATCAATGCAGCCCAACTCCAAACATAATACACGTAGAGGATAATTTTTACAGTTTCTAATGATTTTTGGAAAATCGATTTTTTCAGATTTAACACGAGAAACTAGAACTATTTTTTTTTCAGCGTTATCTATTGACAAACTACATCAATGCAGTCTATTGCAAGGCATAACACTATTGTGGCTGATTTTAAAACAATTTTCAATATTTTTGGGTTCCGTATTTATGGGATAATACAATCTGCACATTATCAACTTTTTAATTTCCGCCAACTTTAACGGTATCGTTGTGCTAATATTTAAACAGATCAAAATGAATTTTGACTGTGATATAGCTAGCGTATTATTGGATACGCTCTATCATAGGAAATTTATTTCAAAAAATGGAAGCGACAGCATCAACAAAACATTCCATGTTCACAACAATTATCTATAATGGTCCCAGTTGTGCTTAACCGGTATATTATTATATTATATACCGGTATCCAAAAAGCCAAATAAAAATCAAATGACGGGACAACCAAATCAACCAAATGTTCTTGTCCAAAATACATTTTTGTAGCCTTAAAGGCATCAGAACTAAACGTGGAGCAAACATCGATTCAGCCCACTTCCTGGTAGTTAGTGAATTAAAATTATCCACCGCACATTTAATCATTGTTTTCAGCGCATCAAATGATGACTGTCTCAGAAATGATGAAAAATAAACTACTTTCTAATTCCGTTCAAGAACATTGGGATATCATGAAAATGGCGGTAACCGAAGTCCACCATAGGCCAAGATTCATCTATAGGACTAAAAATATCTGATTGGATGAAGATTGTGTTCGTGCTGTTCGAGAGATTATTCGAAAGAAAGATCGCGCACGTCAACGAAGTCTATCGTAAAGAACAAGTGAACAGGCACGCTACAACCAAAATTCTACCCTGAGAGGGATATCATTTACACAAGAGAAATAGCTATACGGGCTTTCACCCACGTATAGCAGCGTTATTCGCAACGAATCCCGTGAATTAAAAATGGGGACTAAAACTGTCCTCGTAGTGTAGCGGAATTATTTCTTCTCCCGTATGATGAAGTCCGGAACGTGATCTCGCAGATGAAAAATTACAAGACACCCGTTGAGGATTTTATCTGCAACGAAATACACAAATATGGCGGCGATTATCTGTTGTACCCCATGTTTGAGCTCATATCAATAATTTGGTCTAGAGAAGTAGAGTGAAGGACATCCCTTATCTGTCCACTTCATAAAAAAAGATATACATAGGTTAAACTGCAACAACTAGGTACCATGGGATAGATTTGCAGAAAACAGGCTACAAACATTAGTCGCGGCAAAGTTATCAACTTATAGCGAATTTTGATTTTCGATATGGTTTTCGTTCAAATAAATTAACGACCGATCAAACTTTTACGCTGAGGATGGTACTGGAAAAATTCTATGGAAAGGATATCGCTGTGCCAAGCCTATTCGTAGATTTCTAACAGGCATACGACATCATTAAGAAAAATACATTATGGAACGTATATTGTCCTTCCTGGACACATCATCAAAATTGGTTTCAATGTGGTAGCTTTTAATAATTGGCTCAATATGTAAGGTGCTAAGAAGCGAAGAGTTCTGATGTCTTCGAAATAACTTCTGGAGTGCGTCAGAAAGACCCAATAGCTCAAATTCTTTTCAACCTGTCATTGGAGTATGCCATTCGTTAACTTAAGGTTCTCACCACTGTGAGATTTTCAAAAAATCGATTTTTTTTTTGCCTTTAAAAATCCTTTAAACCCTCAAAAATATGATACAAATTCGTTTATAGCTAAAAAAATTTTTTTTTAGAAGGTTTTCAAACATTTTCCTGAGAGGTCTTATTGAGAAGTTATTGATACCAAAAACTTTAAACGCGTTTTTCTCGAAACCGTGTTTTGGAAATCTGCACGCAGCAGAACTCAATCAATTTTTGTTCAATCGACTTGAAAATTTAACTATAGCTTCTTAAATAGATTTAAAATCGAAGTACATGAGTTTTTTTTGATTCATTAAAAATTAAAAAAGATATACAAACTTGTCTCAATTTTTTATTTTTTCGAATTTTTTAATTTCCTCAGGTACTTCGATGCTAGAACTAATATATTTCATGAAAATATTTTATTTTTTGTTCCAGGAACAAATTTAAGACACTTCTACTGCGTGCAGCGGAGCGACTCTCGGCAAAATCACTTCTACTAAAGCTACTCTAGCGCCGCCATTTTGTATTTTTTTTTAGATACAATTTTTTTTTTGTTTACTTAAATATATGCCAAATATAGCCTAAAAGTTTTTTTTTCTCTAAACCCAACCCATTTCCCCAAAAAAAAATACCAAACTAAGCACTTGAAAATGGTAGGTCACAGTGGTGTTCTCCCTTAATATGGCGCAGCGTAGCTGTCTGTATCATAAATCTACACAACTATTAGCATATGCTGACGATATTTGCATTCTGGGTATCTCCATGAAGGAGGTCTTGCTTCCGTTTGAAGACTATATAAACAAATGCTCACCGCGAGGAGACAGACGCGTGAAGCTCCATTTCAGGAAATACACAATATGAAAAGGGGAATGAGTTCAAATATCTAGGATCACTGATCACTGAGCAAAACTCCATTTCTACCAAAACTTCATTTCGACCAATTCGGATCACCAAACAATCATCTGATCGTAGCAATTCTAATCAAAATTTGTGAGTAAAGAAATTGTGGCAGATATTTTGTATTATACTAAAATAATTAATCTCAACATCTTATAAACGTTATCACGCAAAACACCTACGGCCGTGTAGACGACACAGCCCACCCGATTTTAAGAAAATCACAGCTCCCGCTGTTTGTCGGTCTGTAAGGTTTTTTTGTGCGATTCATCAACACATGTAAAATCATCCTTAAAAGCCTTTAATCTCGAGCTATTCCTACTCGGATAGAAAATAACGGCATATCAAAAATATCAAATGGTGGAATGGTGATTGTGGCAGCGGCTGCTGGACATCGCCATTATATATAAATTGTATCTGTCCTATAGGACGGGCTGTATCTCCTAGTAAGAAAATAAGAGGCACCGCCAGGGGTTGGACAACAAAACGTTAAACCCGAGGGATTAATCTTAATAAATTGGTATTCATTCTGATTCTATTGATGAGGGCAGTTCGAATATTTCAGAACAGGAGTTGTATCCCATTAAATGAGTAGAGGCCGGTAGAGACCCAATCATAATGTTCACCCTTTTCATATAATGGCGATTTGCGTGTATTACAGTGGGATGCGACGAAAGCACATGCAGTTTTGTTTATAGTTTTAGTTTGTGTAAAATTCTGTTAGCTTTCGCTAATCATCATTTTTTACTGTTTGTGTGAAAATTGTTTTGGTAGTGAAATATCATCAAATGACGATATGAAAATTCTGAGACCGATGAAGACATCGATAATATCTATGAAAATATTGAGAATGGCATATAACGGTTATGATATACCCTATTTTGAGGTGGATGGTCCTACCGATGTTTTTTAAAAAATGTTAATAAGGATATTACGAACGTCTTTCTGAATTAAACCAAAGATTATGGGAGGCAGTTATGTTCAAAATAAGGTGATTGCAGATTTAAGAGGATGATGCCATTTGCAAATGTTGATCCGATTAAGATACAAAAGTGGATTATGTCTGCCTCAAGGTCCAATAAGAACATCGAAAATGCATAATTTTAGAGCGATTTGCACAAATTATACGATGTACTGATGCCAACCACTTACGAGTCAATGGTTTATTGTCTTTTAACCTGTATACTTCAAAAGGCCAGCTTTACCTAAACAATTATTACAATAAGTAGTGTAAAAATATCGAAGGAATTTGTGCTGTTTAAAACACACACTACTAAGAAATCTAAATTTCAAGACAATAACTGATTTTGGTCCAGATAACCACCAATTTTCATCCACTATACTGATGACAGTACCAACCCGGTTTGGCGTAGAAAATATGAAGCCACTTACAATCGTTAAATAATAATCCAGAAATTGGATAAGTAGACCACATACCGACCAAATCATATCTAATTTTTTAAATGAAACTTTTAATATTTCGTGATGAGCTCATATCCAAGTCGAAATTTCATCCTGAAAAAGCCAGCCGGTTCAGGTTAAACACCATTGCTAAAAAAAAATCATTCGAAACCGAACAAATTTCAGACTTGCGTATTAAAATGAACCAGGAATGAGTGCTGGGCTGTATTTCACTGATTAGCACCAAAACGAAAAACTCGATCAATCCTTAAAATTTTTGCCAATTTTTAATTGGTTATTGGGCTGCGATAGAACTAAAAATTTACCAACGTTTGATTTCGTCAAATTTTAATTTGAGTTGTTCTGTGATTATTTTACTATGATTAAATAAAGTAGAAAGGCTCAATTGGTTTCGTATTTTCTATTATTAGACTATTTGATATGCTTCCGGTGAGTTGGTTTTGCGGTTCGATAACAATTTTCAATATATGTGCTAATATCAACATGTCCCACAGATAGGGATCACATCTACAGTATACACTATTGAACACGCCGGCTGTATATGACGTTGTCTTTGTCTGACGTGTCCAAAAAAAAAAAGAAAGTATAATTTTTGAATAGACCACAGACACGAAAATTGAACAACAGGCAAATTGAATTGGTAACAACTTGAGCCTGTTGTACTTTTTCTCATAACGAGCTTGGTAGCTTATTTTATAATGAGAAAATTGTATGTTTTAGTATATTTGATCATCTTCTATTTAATTTTGACAGCAAAAGATTGCAACGGCCAAATCGAAGAACGTAAAAATAGAAAGCGGACATCTTTTGCAAATCTGAACAATTGTTCTATGTTTGGCCTAATCTGAACTTAGTTTAGTTAGCTATGGTTAATTTACCTACTCTTAACTTTGAAGACGTTTAAGCGTCCTGCTTGAGATTTGTTATACCGCTCATCTTAATTTTTATTTTTGAGAAAAGAGGAATAACGAAATTGGCTCCGATTTAGCAAAACTGTTTCGTATGTTTGGTTTTATAAGCAAACCTCAGATTTAGTTTGCTGTATCCGCAATGTTTCGAGAGTACTATATTAGGATCCAAGAAATTTATTAGGGCTTCCTTTGAACCTACATTCTGAATCTGAACCGTGTCGGTGTAAGTATTTGAATTTTTATTTTAATTAACGATCTTTGAGGTGTATAAATGGTAATTCATAGTGAACATTTAGAATATATTTGAAGGTAATAGTGGACACCACAGTTTTAATTTGTGCCTACATCAGAATTAAAATACAAATCAAATATTATACTCCTGGAACGTAAAGATTTTACAATAAAAATCTGAATATTAACTTCGAGGGTAATTTTACGCAACTGGACGTTTTGGAATAAACACCAAATTTTAAACAACTTTTGTAAAATACACAGAACTTGCCTTGTGTGAATTGCAAAACTCATTTGAAATTGATTGTTCAAGTTTGGCAAACATTAATAAAAGCTTGACATCCTCACGGCACAAAAAGATAATTAAGGAAAATTTCCGAGTTTCCATTATTAAATCTAATCATAGGAAACAAAATAAATTTTATTTTTATATTACGAAAGACAATAAAAAATAATTGACATTTGACGTTTCCTTTTATCTAATAGCCAGCGATTTTAACTCTCCAAACCATAATTTTCACCCATAAAAACATTTTTACTTCTAGAGAATTGGTACGCCAATTGATGCTAAATGTGTACTAAAATTGAAATTTACTGTACTAAATAATTTATCCGACTATTGGTGTGCAGTAACAAATTTCTAATTACCAAATTATTTAAAACTAGGAGGTACAGCCCGTCCTAGGACGGGTACAATTTATAATTACCTGTAAGGGACCTCCAAAATTGTTTTCAATTTTTTTTTTAGGTAAAAGACAGATTTGTAAGTTGTATCTTAACATTATCTCGGTAAGGCGCAGCTTGTAAAATCTAGAACTGACTCCTTGAAGTATATCGCATGAATCTATTTGGCACAAACAACTATCGTATTTTTGTAGTTACGCATCGTTTGAATAAATAGTTTTCCCCAATTCAAAAAAATGTAATCAAACGTTCCGGAAAGCCAGCGTTCCGGAGTCAATCAGTGAGACAATCTGTGATATATACTCCTTGTTTTACAATACAAAATTTTATGTTTTCCAATTCGTATTGAAACAATGAAATGCCGTTAAGGAATAAAAATAATATTAAAAGAAATTATTATGTACTTTGGTGAGCATCGAACCCGAAACATTTTCTATTCGAAGATTGTTGTTATAGATCAACATCTATATCACTTAGGCTGCTCAGATATAAAATTTGAGACGCTACAAACATACAAATATTCAAAATATTCAAAAAAAAAGTACAAAAAAAAAATCATAGTAACCTTTGAGCGTTACACGCAAACAAACATTTCTGTTGAATTATTATATTAAATTATTTGAATGCAACTCTTTTTGAATAATATTAACGATAATCATTGCAATATTCAGAATTGAAAATTATTACCAAATTTTATAATTTACTTAAACAATTATGTTAAGTTTAAATTATTGAATATTATTTTGAAAATTTTATAATTTGGAAATGTGAAAATCGAATGATTTCTATTTTAAAATTTAAGTTGTAATTTCAAAATGTTTCATTATGTTAAAAATAGACTAAAATCTTCGAAATTCAAATTAATTTCAAATTAAAATTCAATTTGCTCCAGAACAACCTCGAACTGTCAACGCACCACAGAAGCTTAAATCACTATCGTTAAAACCGTTAGAAAATATTGTTTGGAATATAAAATCAAAATTAAAATTGGATGATTAATCTTATCACATCTTCACTATCTAATCTTATCATACCTTCACATATCAATAATTCAATTTCTAACTACGACCAAACATTTTAACTCAATGTTGCACGGAAAGTTGCACAACATACACACAAATGTTGCATAGTTTTTTATCATTTTATTAAACCGTTCAACTTATTAACTTACCAACGTAAAAGAAAACTCAACGTACCGTATTTTAAAGTCAATACATAATTTAATAACCTATTCATAGATCGATCGATCATCCTGAGAATCGGCCGCATAACGTCTAATCATTATAAAAAGCAAATTCTTAAGAAAACAAAAAACTATAAAATAAAAACTATTATCTTTTTTTTTTTGTTATCTAAACAACATCTTATGGTTACCTTCTTTCACACTTCAAAAACACCACAGTAAACATTAAAAAAATCTCCGTCGCTCTCTTATATTTTACACAAGAAGTTAAAAGATCAAAACAAAAACTATAAAATAAATCTTCCAGGTAAAAAAAAAACTGTTTTGTTTTTCATATTTCATTTTTTCCATATAATATGTAATTATTGCAATTATTTATTATTATTTAATATTTATAGTTGTTTTTTTTTTGTTATCTATTATAAAATACATTTATATAGTTTTACTCAAAATATTTTAAATTAAACTAAAATTAAAATTATTTTAAATTAAAATTAAGAATCATCACAATCATTTTTTTTTATTATTTTTAATTTAATTTAATTTAAATATATTATTATTAACAAATCAACAAAAACTAATTATTATTTATTTATATATGTATAAATATTTACACAAAATTACTAGTTTAGCAGTGAGTATATGAATTCAAACTATTTATTAAGATTTATGTAGATAGAAAGAGACAGAAAATATATAATTTAGCGATTTTACCTTAATTTCATCCGAAATTAATAATTTAATGTTGATTTTTCGTTATTTATTAAATTTTTTTGTTTATTATTATTTTTTTTATCACTTTGAATTCACAAAATTACGGTTTGAAATTAGTTTACACTGTTCTTAGGGCGGCCGGCCCTATCCTACTTAGCTCCTGATTATGTTGTAATGCTAACGACGGATATTGGGTGAAATAACCGGGAGGCAGTCCGCCTAGTGGTGCCATCATAAGAAGCGGATGAACTGGTAATTCATAACCATTTAGCTGATGGGTATATTGTAGGAATGGTGATACATTGGGCATTCCCGTATTAGGATTTGTATGTTGAAATTGTTGCGGGATTAATGACGGTAATTTAATTAATTTACTATTATTATTATTATTATTATTGTTGTTGTTATTAATATTTGGCTGCGAATCATCATCGTTGACAACGATTAGCTCGTCATCCGATACCGATTTATCTGTATCCGGTGTTATTAGACTTTCGATTGTGAACGCTCTCTTGGGCCGCGTTGCTGGTTCACACAGTAAATTTGCGGTATTTCCTAAATGTGTTGTCGTAATTGGTGACGGAGACGCGACTCTTATAGGTGAATTCATTGTGGGCGGTGGACTTATCGAGCCCATTGTATCGTGCTGCATGCCACTCGGATCACCCATGTGATTTGGTTGGAAAAAGAATCTATTAATGTTGGCGAGCGCCGCTAACTCTTCATTCAACAAATCTTTGTCGGTCTTATGCAATTTAAATCGTCGTCTCCGTCGCAATAGACTACCATTTTCAAACATATCAAATGCCCGAGGATGTAGTGCCCAATAGGCACCTTTACCGGGACGATCAGGTCGCCGCGGCACTTTTATAAAACAATCGTTAAAGCTGAGATTGTGTCGTAACGAGTTTTGCCATCGCTGCGTATTTTTTCGGTAGTATGGAAAACGATCGGTGATGAAACGATAAATTTCACTCAATGGTAACATTTTTTCGGGCGAACTCCAAATCGCCATAGCTGTTAGTGATATATACGAATATGGCGGTTTTTGATCACCGTATGAGTCGCGTGAAGGTCGCGGCATTTTATTTATTCACACTATAACTGTTTTTTACTTTTATTTAAACTTAGTATTTATATATCTTAAGCACTAAACTCAATTCTCATTTTTAATAATATCATAGATTTCACTCAATATTATATATAAACATTTTCACTCAACAGAAAAAAAAACACTTTATTATCCGATATGACACAAACACAAACAATTTATTTAAATTTTTTTTTTGTTTTGTTAACTCAGCTTAATCTAAAGCGCACGACTAACGATATACACAATCCAACACGTTCAGTTGTTTGTACAAAACTGTTTTACTCCCAACAAGTAAGGTGTTGAAATTCTCTTAAGACATCAAATAATCCAAAAACAAAAAAAAAATAACAGGAAAAACAAGTTCTTATGATAAGCACCGCCCCCAAATATTATTATTGAAACACAACAATTTTGTGTTTTGTTGATTTTCGGTTCGTCTGTCGGTTGTTTTATTTGTTCGCGCATTTTCCCTCTTTTTTCTTAAAGCACACACAAAAAAGCAGCACAAAAGGAAAAACAAAACTTGTAAATATTTGTAATTTATTAGTCCCTCACTTTTTTGTTTTTGTTTTTGTTTGTGCATATTCAAGAAACCGAAACAACAACATAGCACACTGTGTGTTAAAGTAAATATAGAATCATAAATGGTGGATTCTAATTGGTTGGTATACGCAAACAATGGAATCGTTGTTGAAATGAAGGCGTTTTGTATATAAATTCTAGATGGTTGGAATTTGATTGGCCACAAACGAATCCAAATCAAATATTTTCATTTTTATTTGGATTTTTATATAAAATGAGAGAGTAAATAAACATTAGAGTGTCTGGAGAAAAACTGGATAGTACATCATACTGTAAAACTATTATTTATAATAAAAACTATAAAATGTACATATGTAAATAATTATTTATTATATATATATATATAGTTAGCTTATGCATATGTAGTGTTGATGAAGGTAAATATATATAATTTTTTTGTTTTTTTTATGTGATGTTAACAAGAGTGCTATGGAGAAAAGCGGGGTTTTGTTGTTGCTTGCTTGTTGGGTTTATTTATAATTTTTTTTTTATATTGTAGGTATGTATGTAATTTGGTTGCCCTGTGGAAATAAATCAATTTTTTAAGTAGAGTGATTTTCCTCGCGCTCGTGATGCGGTCGTTTTAATTCTGTTGTTGTTATTGGTTTAGGATAATGCTTTTATGATATAGGTATGTGGATTTTGGTATATTTCTTGATTACATACATACGCGCCGATTGACTTAGTTAAATTTCTTTAGTGAAACCTTATTTACAAAAGAAAATTGTTAATTTAGGTTGGGAAAGATTTAGGCAATAAATATCGCAGTTTGAGAAAAAGTAAGTGATTTGGGAATGTGGTTTACTAAGGTGACCATACGTGCTCCTTTTAGGAGTTTTGTACTCCTTTTTGCCAAGTTGTACTCCTTTATAAATCTGTACTCCTTTTGTACTCCTTTTTTGTTTAGTGAACTCCTTGAACTCCTTTTTAAAATAATTTCGAATTAAAGATTACCAATCGGTTGCCTTTGTTTTCACATAGAATCAAAAACAGTTTGAAGTGTAAGCGTGGCTTTATTATACCATTTTTTCCTTATCTAAAATACTATCGTTAACGATATGATACTATCAATACCTTATCTCATAATGGTTGGTCCTAACTCCGGCCATAGAATGGGTTATTAAATTATACGAGCCTCTTCGTAGTTACTTTTTAAGTTTGGAAAAATATCCGAAAATTCTTGAAGCTTTTTTCACCAATGAATTAGCAGAACCTATATTATATATGCACAAACAGGCTACCAATTTCCATATTATAACTGTTCAGGAAATTGAGTCTGATACAATTTCAGCCGCGGAAATTATATGCAAAATCACAAATTTTAAAAATCAACTATATGCCCGGCTTGAAGAAGGATTCATTCCACTCATTTTAAAAAATAAATTGTCAAGTTTAGGGGAATCTAATCCAGGAATTCAAGCCAAATTTTTAAGCGAAGTGAAAAACTTTTATAAAATTTCTTACGAGTACATTAATGAATTGGTAGCAAGTACTGCTGCCATTAATTGTTTCGAATGGACGCTTCTCAGACGGGAGGTAAATTGGGATGTAATAATGCATTGCCTTGAATCTTTAAACAAACATGGTGTCGCCAATCACAATATTAATGACGATAATTTGTTTGAAGAAGTGCGGAGATTAAAATTATATTGTACTCTTAAAAGAATAGATGAATGGACGGCTAAAAAAACTAAGTAGATATGAGATGGGTTGACATTTTTTTACATTTTAACAGAGAGCATATTTCTACCCAAAACTTGCAAATATTAGTGGAAATTGCTATGTGTTTTCCTTGGACTAACGCTGCGGTTGAGAGGATTTTTCATTTGTAAATGGTTTTTGGAGTAGCGAGAAATCGCAGTTGGCTGTAAACACATTACTTCTGTATTAACGGTTAAATACAATATGCATGAATTTAGTTGTGTGCAAATAAGCCAACTTCTAGAAGATAATGAAGCATTAACAAAAAAGAATCATCAATCAGAAAAATATTCGTAATTAAATCAGCAAAGCTCGATAAATATTATCAAAATGAATTAGGTACATGCTGTGATTTTTGTTAGAGTACAATACAAATTAATCAATTTCTATTTTTTTTAAAACGTGCTGTTTTATCTTTTATTTAAATTAAATTCGGTGTACTCCTTTTTTTTTTTAAAAATATACTTTAATTAACGATTCTTAAAAATGTCCATATAATGTACTCCTTTTCTGAAAAAAAATTATGGTCACCTTAGGTTTACAAATTTTTAGGACTAAATATGGAAGCGACGGAAATAGTTTACAAGATTTTCAAAATATTCTCTCAAAATTCAAATTTGTTAGTTTATTATTTTATAAATTTTTGTTATGCTGTACAATCTTATGATTTTTGAGAATTCTATATGTAGGTGTTGTAATAAACTTCTCTTCTCTTTAAACGAGGTTGGATTCAATTTAGTTAGGATACCCTTTTTGGTGGATGTGCTGGTGTGACATGCCTACTGAATCATCTTTTCCATTAAGCAGTCTTGAGTTATAACTGTTTCTAATGGTTTTAGAAAAGCGAAATATTCATCCTAATTCTCCAACGAAGTTTGTGCGAAGTTCACAAAGAAAATATCGCTGCAAACTGGTTAGTGACTAATTTTAAGTACACAGCCTTAAATCCATACATATTTTGCAGGAAAAGCTGGTATAAGCACTGTTAGCGTAACGAACAAAATGTAGTCACTTAAGGTAAGGATTTACCTGAGAGACGATTTATTTTCTCCGATCTAGTACATATTTGAAAGCTTGGTCTTCATGCGAGGCAAGTTTGTTAATCGATACAGGTAATAAACAATGCAGTAAAATATACGCAGTCTGCTCCAAGAACTACTTAAAATTGTTCATTGATGTTTCAAGATTTTTTGATGTAAGATAACTACTATATACCTATATCTTTAATTGTTTAAGATGGAGATTTCCAACAAATATTTTTAAAAAACCGCCTTGATCCGGTTTTCTGGTCAATCTTATTAGAGATTTCTTATCGATTCATATTTCCGTATTCGGTCGGTATAGGTAATTTATTCGAAGCAGAACTGTTGTACCTGTAAAATCTCGTATCTTGCTGTGGCCTAGCTATTGGAGCTACTAGGATATAGTACACTTTTTTATTAAAAAATATATCTTGTGTAAATTTATACTGTGTGCCTAACGCCAATATTTTTGACTAAATTGTTGACTTTTCTAAATTGTCGACTAGTTGGTACCAGCGGTTAATAGATGGCATAAGGGTTAATAACACCCTTATTACCTTGGTCGCGTCATTTCATTCGACGTGACAATTGTCGTGTCACTTCAACTTTAAATTGGTATTCTCTTAGTCGATCGAAGTGATAATAGAAGAGAATACGACATAAAAGGATGTTTGTCACTTCAAACGACGAGTGTCGCATCAATCGACTAAGAGAACACCAAAATTTGATTGTCGGTACAAGTGACAAGTGACACGACTAAGGAAATTGAGGTGTACGACAAGCTGTGCCTGACTTTTTATTATTCTAAATTCCGACGTTTGGAATGTCAACCGAATATTATTACTATTTGACGGAAATAATTAGGAACACTGCTTGAATTTTCCATATCACGTAAATTTGGGTTTTTGGTATTTCTGAATATTTCTTACACAAAATTATCTACAAAATATTAAATTAATTTATTGGCGCTATAAGACAATCTAAAGACTTGCAAAGTCGTTGATGCGTTTGTCAAAACTGGACGGAATATTTTAGCGTTGGTAAACTAAAGATGGTATCTCCGTTCGACCCAAAAATTTCTCCAATCCGTGTTGCCTACAGACCATAGATCTGACATACCATATAATTCCTAACAGAAGATTGAAATTAAAATCTTATGTACAAAAATATGTATACTTTAATTAAATATGACAAAAATTTTAATGTTCTTGAATAATTTGATTAATTTTGATAATTTTTGAAAAATTCTAGTTTTGAATTTCTCTTAGTGCTCATTAAGTTCCTTGCATGCCCTTAGAAGTAATTTGCGAAGGCCGTGTCCTATCGCATTTACTTTTGCAGATTAAAATAACCCTTTGCCAAATTAAAATGGTTTTAAATTGGAAAAAGTAATTGAACCTGCAAAAGCAGAGAGTACGGATGCGGAAGAAGAAACTTCTTTGGCTCTGTGCTGTTTCAAAAAAGTCATAGGGGCTTTCATTATTTCCCTTGCAAAATTTTTTTTTTTTTCAAAAATTTCGGATTGCCAAACACGATAACTTCCTACCATTTATGCGATAGTCGGTAAAATACCGCCAGTAAATTAAAAACGAATATTGTTTCGACTGTTTGTTGTTTCTTGTGGTTACTAGAAGAAATTTGCACTTACCGAACTGAATGTGAACTGAGAGAATCGGATTTGTCCCTTAAAATTGTCAAATATGAACCGATTAAAAATTAAACATTTTGATTAAAAATATAGTTAAAAACAAAATAAAAAACCAGAATATACTCGAACCAACACTAACCTTAAAGTAACGTTATTCACACAGTTCGGGTATGGTCGGTCATAAAATTCTTTATGAGCTCCTGAAGAAGAACATAGAAAATACCGTCTCAAATATCAAAGGACATCAATTTATTGCGCACCATCAGAGAATGTAATTTAGAGGGCGTGATCCAAGGTAGGGTTGAATGAAACACAGCTACACAGAGTACTGAAATCTCATCTTAATTTTAATAATTTTATTAATGAGTGTTTTATTTAACAAATAATAAAACAAATTTTAGTGATTTATGTACTTATTGGTTTTAAACTTATTTAATTTGGTTTAATTTATTTCGGAAAAGATTTCAATCAATTCAAGAAACGTTCATTTTAATTCGGAAAAAGTTTCATTCATTTGAGAAGTAAGGTTGTATTCTTGATTCAGAACACAATCACAGAGAGCTTATTGGAATAGTATTTGCATAAATCTGGTAAGTTCCTTCACCCTAAAGTTGTTCATTTGCTGGCCGCTATACGCTGACAGTAAGACAATATTAATAAAATCAATATTTAAAAAAACCTCATCAATAAAACTAGAAAATCTGAATAAAAATCGTCAAATTCAAATACGATAAAAACTCGTATCATATGTACTGTATATAACCATGAATCGATATCAACTTGTGACACTAATTAAAATTGTCTATAATGAAAAGTACTTAACCCAAGCACTCTCTCAATAACATAAAAATGACAACTAAAATGAAAAGCATCCTCGCGAGGAGACTTTTCGTTAGCCGTCTGGTGGTTAATAGCATAATGTAGCATAATTTTTTAGCCAGAAATTTAGTCGAAAATGTCGACATGAGGCACGCAGATTTAATACCTACTGACTATATCTATGTGACAATCAAATTTTTTTTTCTCCGAAGATTTCTGCTACCTGCTAGTGTGATTGGTTTTTCAACTGCGGCCACCAAATATAATATCAGCCATCATACTTTAGCATGCTTAAAAATTACTGAAGCTGTTGAATATTTGGAGTTAATGGCCCGTATTGACTATAGAGAGTCGGTAAATAAATATATCTTGCTTAAAAAGCGGATGCAAATGATCAGGCGCGGATGTAACAACAATTGTCCTTTGACTGTTCAAACATCGATCCTATAGAGCGAGAGCTTTGGCTAAATTATGGGTTCTCAAAATGAACGATTTAGTCTGTTTCAGAATATCCAATTTTTTTAAATTTTTTTATTCTTTCTTCCATATTAAAGAATTAATATTAATTATCTAGTAACTTTAATATCATACGAGTAATTAAATTTATGATTGTTGAGATATTACCCAAGGGCTAGTCCCTAACACTATTTATATACATACATAAATATTTGCTATATAGTAGTGTGGTTATTAACCCCTTTCACTAGGTCTATTCAGTGTTGTGCTGCGTAGTCTACATAAAGTAATTAATTAATTGTCTACCCGTAATGGCATAGATAATTAAAAATGACGTTGACAATTTAGACAATTAAGACAATGCACGACATTTCCCAACAGCAAAAAGAGTAAAAATTCTGATTTATTACGAATTTGATTTTCATTACAATAAATTTATAAAAAAATAGCCTTTGTCGCCTTTGTAGCCTATTGACGATTGGAGTGTCTCGATTTTTATGTATCCGCTTCATTTTTTCTATTTTCCGCCGAAGCGCTGATAACATATTTACTATGGTTGCGTCGCAATTTATATGTACCCGGTCCACTTTTTCTATATTCCGTAAGAGGCGCTTTTCTTACTTTTACAATCGTCAATAATAACTAAAATAGATGAGGGACCATAATATTCACATATACATATTTAACCTATTCAATTTACCATACAATATATTTTTGCTTTACGCGGTTCTACGAGAATAGGATGGAAATTACAACACTCGACAACTGTAATTACTATATGGATAGTTGCAAGGCAATTGGTTGTTTGTTTGGTTTTCATTTAAAATTATTCCGTTAAAATATTAATAAAAAAGAAATTTACATATTGGGAACATTCAGCACAACGAGCTTACACAAAAAATTAAATCTTTATAGGACTTAAAATGTGTGACACTTTACATTTTTTAGTGAGTCCTCACTGCGCTTAAAATAAAAACAATCCAATTTTCAAAAATGGAGCTAAAACCTAAAAAAATCTCTGTCCAACAATTAAGTACAGACTTTGGTAACAGAGATGTAGATATTAAATTTTTTTAAGAAAATTATTGGCTCTAACAAAAACAATAAATTAGAAGATTTTTATTTTGCTGTGGTGCGGAAAATTGTACGTTTTTTCGGCTCATCAACATATAAAAATCGTACTCAAAATTGATTCACCACGATTTCCAGTACCGAGAAATTCGCAAATTATTATCATTTGAGCTTTGAATAGTACAGTAATACCTCGATATAACGGACTAATTCGAACGAGGGCAATCCGTTATAGCCGATTGTCCGTTATATAAAAATATATGTATAATATATTTTCTTTCGGTCATAACCCGGAAAAAATTGGAAATTAGGTGTGCCTTTAGGTAAGGTCGAATTTCGTTTTTCACAACAAAAAAAAAACTCACATTGTTTTGGATCCAATAAATTGAGCCGGGGAATTCGACCTAAGAAATTGTTGAGGACGAACACAAAAACGGTGGAGCATGAAGCGCTAGAGATGAAGATTTGTATAAACAGAAGAGCCGGAACCCATTTTTATCGAATTTCTTGTGTTTTAGGAACATATTCATCACTGCCTCTAGAAATTTTTTGCGGTACGTTTAAGGATATACGTTTGGTGGCCAGAAATATTCCTTATTCCATTGGCTGGATAAGTGAAGATGTATTTTTGTATTGGTTAAGTAAAGTTGTATATAAGCGAAAGTGTGTATTATTATTCTAAAAAAAAAAAAATGTTGTCCGGTTTATCCGAAGTCCGGTATATCGGGGTCCGTTATATCGAGGTTTTACTGTACAATTAGTTATGACCAAAAATGAATTACATGCAGGAAGAGAATAAATAAATTTAAATTTACTCTATAATTTCTTCTGTGGTCCAATAAAAATTATCAAAACGAATTAGGAACAATAAGTGGCACTGATCACGATTTCTGGTAATGAGAAATTCGCAAAACCTTATCATTTGAGCTTTGAATAGCTCAATTACTTATATCCAATAATGAATTACATGCAGGAAGAGAATAAATAAATTTAATGTTACTCTATAACTTCCTCTGCGGTCCGGAATTGAAGATGGTGTTGTGGAAGATTTTTGATTAAGTTTAGGTCTGGGTTGCGGATATAATTGAGCTGAATTGCATTTGGGGTTGTGTTTGAGATCAATTGGTGATTGAGCTTAGGGTTGGGTTAACGGTTGATTTGGTCATTGTTTTGTTCAATATGTATAACGATGGGAATGGAATTCGAAAATGATTTTACGATGAACAATTTTTAAGACTTGACTATTTCTTATCCGATTATGAAGAAAATCAACTTAAATGGCTTTTTTGATAAAGTTCTGGATTAAAAATATTTTTGTTTTGATTTCTCGACCCCTAATATTTTACCCAAGAAATACCGGGTATCCTGCTAATAATTGTAAATTTAAGGAAATTGATCAAATACCTTCCAACAACTTCTTTTGCTTTTGCCGTTAGAATGCACTTTTAATTTAAGGACGATTTAAAACATTTGAGCTTAAAACCAATTCTTAATTTGTTTGTCAAGGCAGCGATTTATTTGGAAATACCTCATACAGGATCGACTTGTATGTACCGCATAAATAGAAACCACCCATATTCAAGAACATTCCATCATCATCCGCAATGAATAAATTATCCGCTGATTCAAATGTTCTTATACTTTATATAATGAGAATTCATCCACCTGGAAAATTACATGTAAATTTCCGCACACACAAGACACATATTTTCCTTTTACATGATTTTACCCGCATTGTATCGCTCAAAAACACTATAAATATAGGAAATGAATTTCCAAACAAAAAACAACAAAGTGGTAAAATAAATATTTTACAAAGAAACAATACAATCTGTTAATCGGGTGGCCCTAATGGGATGGGGCACAGATTTACACAATATGAAAGGGGTGAATTATTATTTTGTGTTAGGAAAACAATAAAAGGATATCATTTTCTATTTTGAATATTTATTCGCTTAAAATCGTACCTACATATATAGCGAGATGGATTATATTACTGTTAGGCACGCAACCGATATATTCTAGGTTAAATGGAAACCGCATACGCGCATTTATACAAAAGATGCGTATCCAAACATAATTTTCTGTGTGTGTGATATGAAATTTCTTTTTGTATACCACAAACTTGTTGTTGGGTGGTAACCTCCTCTTCTAAATGTATACATGAATTATATAAATTATAAAGAAATGATGGTGTGGTAGGGTGGCTAAACATAATAAGGGATGATTTATTTGCTGTGTAATCCAAAAATATGTGAATATGATTTTTATTGTAGAAAATCAGTGGCTGTTAAATTAAGATTTTTGTTGTTTACACATATATACATGCATTACGATTTTTAATTAAGGCAATTAATCATTTTGCTGCGGGGAAAATTAATGTAAAAAATGAGATTTGTATCTATATAAACATAATCAAGTTGTTTTGTAACGCAGATGGGTATTTTTATTTGGTTCTATGCCGAAACAAAATTTCCAAATATAAAAATATCGACAATAAAATTCTGGACAAAGTAAACGTGTATAAATAGCCCGCCCCTAAATAATTGAGTTTAATGGATCGAAAAACACAGAAATTAGAACGAAATATAACCTTGAAGATCCATAAACAGAATGAGCGACACCCTAAAAAACAAAAACATTTTGAAACGTGCGATTTTTGTGTTGACCCTTTTATATAATCCGTCGTCGTCCGTTCGTTTATTATTTTTAAACCATTTACCTGGGCCAGCATATTTTCAAATCAAAAAGTAAAGATTCGCACAACATAACAATTTCTTTGAGCGAAAAAACATAATTTTTCGAATTTTTACGTTTCTATAAGCCTTAAAAATAAATTTGCCAACCTTTCCATATTTATTTAAAACGATCAGCAATAAAAATCTGGACAAACAAACTAAAGCAAAAATACAAACAACCCGCCCTATCCAACAAACCCTAACTAACGGTATATGTGCCAAAAAACAAAAAAAATTATAAACCTTGAGGATCGCAAAATCAATAAAATATGATCGTAAACTAATAAAACAAAATTCGTGAGGTTCTTTGTGCGTTGACCCTTTTGTGACCATAATCCTTCATAAAAAACCAATTGTTTCGTATTATCAGTAAATTATATCTGCTGGGACATTATGTTGGTTCAATCATACACTCGAAAACAAGATGATTTGTTTGTCTTTAATTATACCCAGCCAGTTTATTTAGGTTTGTCCGATTTTTTTTTATTAGTTTACGAATAACAATTAGGAACCCTGGGGTGCCTCATCATATTTATTCTCCTTATATGTATATTGGGTTCACTATTTGATAACATATTTATTTTGTTATCACTCGCTAAAATTATCGTGATTTTGGTGAAAATTCTTTTTAGGAAGATCAGCTAGCTGTGTAGAAATGATCGCGAAAGTACGGGAATTTTGGCGATGTCTGAATCCAATCCAGATCACTTCTAATTACGATTCAACTCATCTTGAATGGCTGTTCTCATAATATTGTCTACCGAAATATCAATGACTTCTTGATGCGACAGTTGTTTTGCCGCAGAATATGGTCAAATTTTGTTTATCTCCTCTTGCAGAATAGAGACTTTATCAATTAAAATTAGATATCTCGTAATATTCGCTAACTCATTTGATGGTACTTTCGATCGGGACATGGAATTACCTGTAGTGAGCTGTTCTTCATCTTTTCAGTAAGTAAGCAACGATTTCAGTTATGGCATATCCTTAGTGATCGTTTGCCCAGCCTCCTTAGCAAAATTGTATTTTCCTTTCACCAAGAAAATCGATGAAATATAGAAACGACCGGCATCTTCATTCAGCGGTTTTTCAATTTTTGAAAGCAAAATTTTTGAAGGTTGTCGGAACTGTCTGAAATAAAAACGATCGATACCTGATGATTTAAAGATTCCGTGAACACTCCCACTAACGACATTGAATTCGTTAGGGTTAGCTTGGGTTGATCTCAATGGAGTTCATGACGCATGTGCTTTGTCAGAACTTGTTGATTTGGGAGTAGTGACCAGTTATTGAGGGTTAAGCTGGAGGTTAAGCTCGTGGTAGAATTGGGCGTTGAGTACGGTGTTAAGTTTAGTTTAGAGTTGAGAGTCAACTTGGACGTTAAATAATGATTGAGTTGAGTTCATGTAAGCGGGTATGGAGTTCGGTTGGGTATTCATTTAAGTGTTAACTTGAGGACTATAATTGGATGTTAAATGGATTTGACTTGAGATGAATTCGTGTATGTACGTATCTTTGATGACTGATGTTTTGATCACCTTGTGATGTTTCAGCCCTTTATATTTTTAGCATTCAATGTTCGGAAAGAATAAAAGAATTGCTTGACTAAGTAATAATTTCAAATTATATATTAGGCAAACAAGCATCTTTTAAATTAAAATTGAAATTTCACAAATATTCGTTTTGAATTTTTTTTCAGTGGAACGGGTTACACTTGGAATAAAACTGGGTACTCTATAGGTGACCGGAGACCAATCAATTTCGAAAGCTAAGATAATAAGAAATATTTTGCGCTGAACATTTTTTCCAATATCCCTTGCGTATACCACTAATTCTCAACCGACTTCAACATTCACATCATGTACCATTTGTTTATTGCTCATAATATTTTTGTTTCGCGATTTTTTTTAATTTTTTACTTTATAAATAAAACAATTCGCCGCGCGTTAAAATTACAACAAAAACCATTTTTTTCTGTTCGCATTGTTTGTGAATGCATATATTTAGGTAGATATACATGTACATAATCGCGCAAGATGCAATGAAGAATAATAATCAGACCAAAAAATATTTTTTATTATAAGATCCAGAGTCCAGAATGCTGGCATAATAATAATAATAAAAAGAAGGATGAAGATGATGAATATACAGCGCAAAGAAAACCATCATAACACATCGCGAAAATGTACACCTCAACTATAATATATGTACCTAAGAATTAATAATAACAAGATGAAAAGGAAAAAGACATCGCCGATAAGAAGAAAACCAAACTATAAAATGATAATATTTGTTTAGCCCAAGGAGGTTTATATATTGAGTGTATACACACACACACATATACAATGAGATGCAATTTCTTGGTTTTTTTCATAATTTTCTTATGGACTTTTTGGAAGAAATTTTGCTCGTTTTAAATCGCTAACAATGTACTAATAAAAATGATAAGAA
Source organism: Tipula helvola (assembly GCA_963556165.1). Taxonomy (NCBI): domain Eukaryota; kingdom Metazoa; phylum Arthropoda; class Insecta; order Diptera; family Tipulidae; genus Tipula; species Tipula helvola. The sequence goes on from OY744482.1 coordinate 394,735,797, forward strand.
CAAGTGTTTGGCCCCGTCATATGTCATTTTCGTTTTATATTAAGTATATTTGGTTATATTTGATGAGATCTGTCTTGTTTTCGATGGCCAGTTATAAATTGAAAAATGCGGTATTTTGTGCTTTTCCATATTCTTTATACTTGTACTGTAGTAATTATGTATGTGGATGCGAGGAGCTGTGTGATGAAAATATGTGTAATATATATTTACCTGTACCTAATTGTACAATTTATATTTGGATGGAAAACATGTCAGTAAGATGAGATAATTGAAGTTATGATGCGAGAGATCAAGAATTTGATAAATTTTATTATTGGGTTTGAAACACAAACAGGTGAACGAGGTGATTGATATAACACTAATTTGAGTATTGAGCAAATTTTATTATTGATTTAGTAGGAATTAATTATAAGATACTCAAAAATGTCACAATTTGCTGTCGATCGAAAAATTCAAAGTAAATTTATTGAAAAAGTCAAAGTGAAGATATCGTTAAAGTTTATTTCTGATTAGAAGCGTTTGTCAATTTTAAAGTTGAAACCAAACCCAAATTATATCGGAGTAAAAGTTGAAAATTTCAAGAGTTAAGAAGTTAAGCCGCTGTTAAAGTCGAAGTCATTCCACGTTGGCTTAAAGTCTAAGCGAAATAAATTTGGAGCCAAACTGAAATCAAAGAGAAAATTAAAGCTAAGTTGAAATCATAGATGAGCGCAAAGTCAAAATTAAAGTTGACGTTAAAATTCAGAACAATATGAATACTAAGTTCTATTGAACTTACGGTGGATATCACAGTTGAGTTCACAGTCAGTCTAGAATTCATTTGAAATTAAAGTCTAAATGAAAATTTTGAACAATTGAACTCGAAGTTGAATCGAAAAAAGTGAAATCTAAATTAAAATCAAACTATAAGTTATTTAAAGTCATAAACTAAGTCCAAGTCAAAACGGAGCCGCTGCCAAATTCCAGGCTTTCATCGGGTCAAATCGATTCAAAGTTGAAATGAAGACGCTGTAAAAGTCGAAAACAAGCTCAAAATCCTAATTCAAAACCGTAGTGTGGCGATATCACTATACATCGAAGACAAAGACAAATTACTTGTATGATAAATAAAGTTTTTGAGTCAGATTCCACAAATTGCTGCAACTAATTATGTGTTAGATTCTTTTATCGACCATCTTTTGTCGACCATTGTGAAATTTCTTGTGGTGTTTTGTGAACAAATAAATTGATGTCTTTGGACTTTGATCGAAACCACGTACATATATTATTTTTAGGATAAGACCCATATTTCACTATTGCGCCCTTCAACCCAATTTAAAACAGTTTGAATTTTGTGACATAGATTTCACAAAATCGTTTCCTCAGGCGATTTATAATTGTTTTTAAAAAAGCCACTAAAAAAAATTAATAATTTCCTGTTCTTCCCTACCAGCTACAAATAAGAACGCATATATTACTATCTAGAAGTGAAACAACAATTCTACATTTAAGTCCCACAGTGTCGATTAGTGACTCTAGTTAACAATTTAAACTTATAACTGTATCAGCATTGACAAACAACGCCTCAGTTAAGGATTTAGATCATCGTGTTACAAAAGGAAAATTTCAAACCTGAATATAATTTACATAAATTTAACAGCTTAACATAAGGAATTGAGGGATAGATTAAATAAACGAAAATGTATGTCCCACACAAAATTATGTTCCACAAATAATTTAACAAAATTATTAAACTTCTTTCTTGCTAGTTAGCCGAAAAACCTAAAATTGAGCACAAGTTTCACAAATTTCCACTGTTTATAAAAATAGTTAATTCCCCTTAAAAGTGTTGTTCGATAGTCTCCAGCTTCAACATGAAATCGCGATAATTAATGAAAACTACAGAAATAAAATATTTTATAAATCATAAACAAGTAGGAATGTAGGAGTGTATATCTATATTCAGCCGTAGGCAACAAAATATTCCCAACAGAACAAATTGTATCTCCCATCCATATAAATAAATGTTACCTTTGCAATTAACTTCCGATTTGCACCCACATCTCTTATAGCTACCCAAGTTGCAATTATAAATGTATATATCACTTTACATTAATAAAACCAAATGAACGATTATTTTTGATTGCAAGATATAAACGCGCTCGATACCATCAGTAATTAATTAAATTATTTAGAAACCATTACAGAATCTTGACTTATACGTTTAAACAAAAGATGTTGAATTAACCCTTTGTTTGGATAAAATTTCAATGATTCCGCAATTGTGAGCGCACATGAAATGAATAATTATAGAGTGCCCGCGCAATATAATCCAAAATGTATATATCCCAGGTGCGCGCATTCATTAGAAAATACTCGAATCAATTACGTTGAATTTTAATCTGTATAATTACATTCAGATACGAGTACTACAGCTTGTACTAGTAACGATAGAAAATAATTAGATGCGGCGGCATATGCAAATATTTTTTATGTATATGTACTATATACAATTAGGTTTTGCTCGCAATTTTCTTATATACAAAGTATCGGGCAAAATATAACATTAAAGCTAATTAGTCTCATACACATATCAATATTTTGATTGTATTCCAAAGATTAAGAAATTGAACTTAATATAAAACCGGATGTAAAAATTCATTAAATTGATGATTTTACGTTCTTGTTTTTAATACAGTTTTCTTTCATTATTGTTATTGTTATTATTTGAAATACACAGCTTTGTTTGTAAATTTGATATAATTATTTTTTTTTTTATTGTATCCGCAGCTTTTCTTTACCGAAACATATAAAATCAATGATATACCAAAATACTTTTGATCACGGCCTGTTCAAGTGTTAAAACGTATACGATATTTTGCCCACAAAAATAAAAAATAATCGGCAAATTTCAAAACACATGAAACCGCGAGAGAGATGGCATACACGCAGCGAACAGAAGAAGAAAATTATCTTACATATGTATATGTATATATCAGCATCGCCGCATCACATCATCTCGCATGCAACCTATAATTATACCATATGAGACGTATTTGGCAAAGACTAACACCTTAAACACTTTTCGCACAAGAATTCGTCTTTAATTTTGTACCTTTTTGTTGTTTGTATATTTTTCGGCAATAAACTATCATCCTGACTGATGATGGTTTGGTTTCGGCTATTTTTCATTTTTCTTATATTCTTCGATTTTGATGCGGATCTCTTTTGCAAAGCAAAATTATTTTCTTGGTATTTGTGTGGATTTTTTTTTTTACTTTTTATGAGTTGGTTTTTGAAGATTTTTTATTATTTTTAATAATCTTTGCACCTTAAAAGAAAATCATATTAATTTGATCGTTTAGTGTGTTCCAAAATATAAGCGAGAAGATTGTGAGGAGATTTTTGCCGTCATCGGCCACTTTTATAATCCCTATTTTCATAACCTTATAATGTACGGTATTATCAGAATGGATATTTCATGCCAACGGTAACATTTTTTTTTTATCCAAAGCCTTATTATGTACATAACGAGTGGTGACGGAGTTGTAAAAAAGTTGGAGAAATTTCCTAAGTCTTTGAAAACGTTTGAAATTTAATTTTTAATAAATGACCAAAACATTATTTTCAAAATTATTTAAAATTTGCTGTTTTAAATTATTTATTTTAAATCTTTGTGAATTTTGTGGTTTTGAGAACGTGTTTTCATTAACTCGAGTTACTAATTAACGTCGGCCCAAACTCACACTTTTTTAAAAATAACATTTTAATGTTATTCTGTATTTTTATTTCGGCTTGGATCACAATACATCACGTTCTTTCTACATTTAATTTTATTTAACCAATTTAATCTGGACTAATGACTAATGGGCTAAACTATTTGCTTGCGATTTTCCTAAACATTTTAGAAATATGGGTTAGGACTGCTTTTGTTAATGAAGTCATCGAAGTGATTATTTCAATTTCTGTTATGGTTTCCAATATACATTTTAAATCGCTCCTTCACTAGGTATAATGAAGTGTGGTTGTAGCTTTACAGTGCGCCGGGAATCTATGTATATATTATAGAGATATCTATAGGTCAATGTATAGCTGGCAAAAGCATTGGAAGGATTCAGAAGGCTATATTAAGTCAAAGTGGCTCCGCTTGTACAAGGCTGGCAGACGCCATCTATATAACCAAATATTATGCACCTACTCTTCTCCATAGCTCAGTTAACAAGAGCACGTAAGGAAGCCTCAAAATCCCCATAAATTCCTTATTCAAGAAACGGGATACAAAACAACTAGATTTGATCTCTTGTTATGTACATTGCATTTAATATAAAAAAAACGATAGTCGGGTGGAATTTAATGACCATATGTCGATTTGTCGAAACTGTACCAAACTTACACGTAGAATTGGATCTGTATAAACCAATTTAAAATAATCGGTTTCAGCGAATCAAATTGAATTTAGAGGTATCAAGAAACGCCATCGGAGCACAATTGCAGATTTTTGATTTTTATGGCTTATAAAAATCGATAGATTCCGGGACCTGTATTTTTTGTGCCAAAGCACATTTAGGCTGCTTGATTTTTTCCATATATTTCATAGAAAATTCGATTTGTTTGAAAAGCACCTTATACCAAAAATCACTTATAATAGATTACGCATTCGTGGATTTCGTTTTCGTAGTTTACTGCGCATTACGTCGACTGAGAGTTGCTAGTAAGATATTGCAAAGGAAAGTATGAAAAATAAGGAATTTGTCTAATAGATGAATAATATATGGATTTATAGATGTATTATGGTTGAATATTTCGTTCCTCTTACAAAATACATAGGATCCATGCTTTCAACAATCTCTTATTTGTTGGAAAAGAATAAAAACTATATGAGCAATTATTTATATTGTTATTACAACAATTAAATACGGCGCACCACATTATTTATTTAATTTAATTTTTGGATTCAATTACACACAACAATATTGTGAAACAAAACTGTTCACTCTCATTTGACGTCATTATTGCCAGCCGTTTATTTTATGATCCAAATATGCAAAGTGCACAAGGCGTAATCTATTATAAGTGAATAGTGACCTTATACTATAAATCAGCAAATTTTGAACGAAACAAACCGAAAATCTGCAATTGTGTTCCGATTGCGGAAATGTTAGAAGATTTCGAAAATCAAATATTTCCACGCTTTTCGGTTTAATGCTCTGAGCACTCTTATAACTTATATTATACCAATAAAGTTATTTTGCATGATTTATCGCTGACTAATTGAGTTATTTCATGAATTGAAAAAAGCTATGCTATATGCTGTATTTGCATCACCGCCTTTATTAATACCAAAAGGTTGATTTTTATTTTAAAAAATACTTTTCCAGTTAGATTGTAAATTTGACTGTTTAGGCGGTTGTAGGTCAGGAAATGATTTATGGTTTGTAAATTGTAGTAGTTATTGTGATGTTTCTTGGCTGTCTACAAATCTATACGTCGATTTTACAAAATTTTTAGCTTCCAGTTAATAGCCATAATCTTTTTAAGTAAGTTCCGTTATCCTTTCAGATTAGACAAATATTTCGTAGTAAAATAAACGATGCTTGAATTTTATTTTGTTTGTTAAAGATTCAAAATAAATTCAGGTAACCCTCATATAACACGGTGTCGAAAATTTTGCTTAATACGATTTGTATAATACGATTTTACTAAAACATGGACAAATGTCCTCACTACTCGCTACTAAATTTTATGTTTTTGCTCATTTTTTTTTGTTAATTCATGCAGGTAGTTACTAACTATAGAGCTTTTGACCTGGTAAAGGTTCAAGCTGTCCAATATTTTTTACGTAAAGAAGAAATTTCGTATACAAATGTATGAACCTGTGTTGAAAGTGAAATTATTGTTACAAAGCATTTAGGATTCAAGCGATTGGTACAGTCAAATAAATTTTACATATAAACCATAAAGAAGCTTTCGACCAGAAATGTACACTATTGAAAAATTCTGAAATCGTAGGTATATAAGAAACTCATTCAACCAATTCTAAAAGCTTTGTTAAAACACTACCTGGCATTTAAATTAGTTCGATTAAACCAAACTACGCTGCCAGAGTTAACTTGTCAGTTAATATTTATTAATTTGAAACAACAAAACTGTCTAATTCTTATAACAATTGGTCCCATAAAAGCATATCGGTTCGACATTTTAAATCGAAATTTCTAATTTTTCACAAAATTGTCGAAATTGTTAAAAATTAGTTCAAGTAAATGTTAAAAATTAGTTCCGAAATTGTTAAAAATTAGTTCCGAAGTAGAAAGCCATCTATTTAAAAAATTTGTTTAAATTACAAAATTTTGCTGACCGAATTTCAACATGTCGGCCGATAAAAGTTAAAAACGTATTTTTTTTTATGAAACTTTTATAACTTTGTATATTATAAATTCGAACTAATTTTTAATAATTTCGTCGTTAATGAATAGTTATTTTTGTGAAAAATTTGAAATGTCGATTTGTCGATTGTCGACATGTTTTTATGGGGGAAGTCTTTTTTAAAGGAAAAAATGGAACAATATTTTTTTACAATCATGCCATAGACTTGGTCATAGTCACTCGTGTCGATGGCAGCTAACCATTTTCTTCGTTAAACGAACGAATTGGCCGAAAACGTCGGGTGGATCGCTTAACTATAGTGTAAAACTTCAAAATACTGTAAGATCATTCTTACGTGAAATGCTTGGGGTCGATCCTCTCATAATTTGTATGTAGCTCGGGCCATTTGCTCTATAGTATGTTCATTTTAGATATTAGAGAGTGGGTAGGAATTTATGAGAGGCTTTTAAAGAATTTTTGGAACGTACCAATTATTTTGCAAGAACCTCAAATCTCTTATAACACTCACTACCGTATGATGGTTACCTGTAAATACGTTAGATAACAATTCATTCGAAAATCACTTTTTGCTTATAATTTTGATTTTTATTGCACACGTTCCCTGACGGATTGTACCTTATGTTACATAGAAATATGTCATTTCGACCGTGGCAAAATGTCAAATATAAATACACCAAATATAGATGTCAAATTGACTCAAAAGTCAAAACGTTGTATTGCCTTACTATCTCTGTAAAGCAAGGTATATTCTAAATATTGTATATTATTTGATAAACTGTTGTGTCTGATTCAATATGAATAGACCGTTACTAGAGAATACTATAGAATGGGCTTTTGGCCGCAAAGAGCTTTAAGTAAAGAAACCAAAAACCTTTTGACTAAATGGCTGAGTTTCCACAACCTTAGTGTAGATATTTAGTTGAAATATCCGTTCGTTGTCAAGTTATTGTGAACACGAACGAACGGACCGACGGACGACAAACCGAAACCATTGAGCATTTTTTTTACAACAATTGCTGATAAATTGTTGAAAACAGTTAAGTTGAATATAAATTTTTTTATAGCCATTTTCAACTAAATATTTCACTGAAATATTCTCTGACGTGTTTGTTCACCTAGAATCTAATTAATAAAATAAAATTCATATAGGAACTGGATGAAGTTGAATCCATATTTTGCCGTATACCTCTTCGTTAGATTTTCTTACTCCATCGCTATCGACATATTACATTTTACATACTTGTAAAAACCAACAAACTAAAATTTTACTTGTGAATTCTAAAATTGCAAATGTTCGTAAATTTTTAATCGGAACAACCGCAAGTCAACCACTTATCGAGCGGCAAATGTATCCGTATATTCCTCGGTTTAAAATTCTGACTCTTGCTTTAAATGACTAAGAATTAAAAAAAATTCGTGATTAAACTTTGATATTTGTTTTTATACAAAGCCATATTAAATCTTTATCGGAGAACTATACTGCAGGAATATTACATTCGTTGGAATCACATCGGGTGAAATTGCTCTCTGGCAAAAAAAGGCGGTATGTGTTTAAAAAACGAGTTTAAGTAAATGAAAATAATGCCGCGTTTTTTCACCGTGCAAAACCAAAAAAAAAAAAAAAAAATGTGCGACTTGAAGGACGGAAGGACGGAAGGACGGACGGACGGAAGGACGGATACGACATTTTTCTGATCGGTGGTGTTTCGGGGTCCTGGTAACCTAATTCGTCGAGAAATGTGAAAATCTGGAACAAAATTTTTTTCGCGATTACAATACTTACCCAATATAACTTCGTTATAGTAGGAAAAGTAAAAAATTAAATCGAGAACCGTGGAAATTGAGGGACGAGTGTATTTACTATACAATTAGAATTTTGTTGTTTATGCAAGCGGCTTTAAATTTGTGTCTTTACGTAATTTGCCTATGCGTTAATCCACCCCTGTCATAAGAGTTTACAGAATGATTTCCATTGCAATTATGTATACATATTTGTTTGACTGATTTGGATGTGCAATTTTTTTTTTCGATACAGACTTCACGCGGTCATTTATGTCATGATCGGCTCCCATTTGAAATTTAATCGATACGCATCTACTAAATAAAATCATATTATAGATAACGGATCAATGAATATTATACACAACGATATTCAATTCGGAAGTCACAAATAAATCATTTTATGTTTACAAGCGACACAACAATAAGCTACTTACAAGGTAATAAATTTCGTTTTGTACAAACATTATGCAAAGTAAATATTACCTTTTCTTATACCTATATACACTCGTCGGTGGTTTTATATTTATTGACCTAGGCTGTTATATAACAAAAGCTTATTACATTTTGCAGGTACTAAGCGCATCATCTATACCTAAATAGTAAATAATCGTTAGTGAGACAAAATGAAGTCAAACAACACGTGAAATACACCACACTGTTTTTGTGTATTGTGTTATCAAGAAAATAAAAAGATCAAAGTATCGAGAATGTAAAGAAACAAACCACAAATAATCTTGATTTCTATTGTTAACAAAAATCGTGTGTTATCGCGCAAATAGTAATTTTTTGTAAGGTGTTGTGTCTAACAACCACCTATAAGAGATAACAACAAAAAAATGATTTTTGGTTCGATTTTTGACCAGGCAAAAATTATATTTTTACTTTTCTCAATCTTCGTTCGTATCTTCTTTTTCCATTTCGACGGTTTTTGGTACTGTGGTAATTTTAATGGGCTATAGAGAACATCATTTTTCTCACCTTCAGATATGAATTCTGTTTACTTTGTCGGTATTTTGTGCATTTTAAGATTCACCAAAAAAAAAAAAAAAGAAATTAAAATAAATGGTTTATTATATAGAGAAGAGGATCAATTTTAGAGTTTTTGGTGAGGTTAACATATATTCATACACAAACATACATTCGAAGGAGTTTTATAATAGTTTTGTTGATTTTTAATCATTTTGATGGATTTTTCTAAGAAAAATATTAAGACACACAGCGCTCTAAAATTATACACGGTATTAATTAATATTTTGTTGGAAAAATGATTTTTATTCAGCCAACATGATAAATTGATAAATTTTACCGCAATGAGTTTACAGAATTTATATACACCTTGAAAAGCTAAATTGGTTGCGCTTGTGCCTTGTAGCGCACGGCATTGATACGCGCGCAGTAAGAGATATCGGTAGCGCATACAATAAAATAATACAATGAGCTATAATAACAATAATAATACCAAACCAGTAACGAGAATACCAACTAAAATTCAACACTTTACCATTGTAATAATCACGCGCATCTTATATCTGTTTGTGCTGTGTCGCTTATCTGTCGATATTTTGGCATGCATAATCATGTGTAATTCCTTCAAATAAACATATACAACATACAACATCATTTTGTTTTTACACATTAAAATCACATCAAATATTATATATGTATGTGGATAAATACGAGAGAAACCAAACAAGAAATTCTTTTATATGATAAAGAATACGACTGCCGCAAAGAACAAGAAGATGCAAATAAGAAACAAAAAAAAAAACAAAAAACAAAATAATAAGATAAAAATGATAATCAAAGTCAAAAGTAATTATGTGTTGAAGAAAAAACCAATATGATAAAAAAATTAAAAATTAAAAAAAATCTTCGAGATGCTGCGTTTCTTATATGCATGGTTTCGTATATGTTTATGCAAACCAAACACAACCCAGAGAAAATTATTTTCCTTTTGGCACGTTTTTATTGTTTTGAATATATAGTCTTGAGTTACGTAACTATAAATGATTAGCGTTAAAAGACACAAATATAAAATTACATTGGTCAGGACTCCTAAAAAACTTGAGGTTCGATTAATCTAATAAATAATACAAAACTGATTGGAAAGGCCTTGAAGAATATGAGAGGATTTAAATATGAAAATTTTAAAATGCGATTAAAAATGAATTACCTATATATGAGATTGGGAAAAATGGCCAAAAATATTTGGTAGTCGTTTGGGACGTGGACTGTATTCGGAGGAATGTTTTGTTTGGTTAATTTCAAATGAGAAAAGAAGCGAAGACAATCTCAAAAACAATATGAACTTTGTTCACCAAAGAAAGTCACCCACTTTTAGTTTTAACATGTGCATTCTCACGGCTTTCCGATTTGCGATTTAAAAACTTTTATAATAGGTTTGAAGTTTTTCCCAGTGTTAGCTTCGCACTGCTAAATTGAATTCCAATTGGAAAAAATCCGGATTCCTATTGAAGTATTTAGGCTGCGTCCCAATAGTCGGGTAAATCATTTAATACAGTAAACTTCAATTTTAGTACATATTTACCTCAATGGGTGTACCAATTCTATAGAAGTAAAAATGGTTTGATGGCCACATATTATAGTTCGGAGGTTTAAAATCGCTGGGTTAAATATTTTTTAATATTTTTATTTCGTAAAATTAGCTTTGAGTACCTATATACGTATATTATTTATAATGAAAAACACGGAGATTTTAATAAAAATCACTGAACCGTCAAAAAGTTAACAACAACGTCATTTATTTTTTTCTCCTATTTTACCCAACTATTTAGTACAGTATTTCAATTTATCCTGTACACTGTTAAAAAGTAGGTAAAAGAGCAATTTACCCGACTATTGGTACGCAGTCTTAGTACTAAAATTTTATTTTATTATAAAAAAATAATTTTATTTGGTTTTTTAGCTTAATATTTCATTTTTTATTAATTATTTAATAAAAACCCGACGTTTCGACGGTACCATTCGCATGGGCACAATTTTTACTACAATTTGAAAGAAAATTTTTCACTAAGAAAGTGAACTAAATTTTATTTTATTACAAAATCGAAAAAAAACATTCGAATAAAAATTATTTCTGGAATGGAATATTATTTAGGGGGCCGGCGGACAAGAAATTAAAGGCCTTTTAACATGAATCGCGATTTTTCTCCTACGAGTAAAAATGATTCACCGATTTCTCTTCAATTACATGGTAAAATATTTACTAGTCACCTGAAAAATAGTAAGTAAACGATTTTGAATGAAATATCATTGACAATTTTTTTAGCAAACGCAAATTTCCTAATAATAATTGCAAAATAGTATTTTCTCGCGCGAACTTTCCAATATGGCGGCGATTTAAGCATTTTTGTAGCTTTTATTAGGAAATGTGCGTTTGCTAAAAAAATTGTCAATCATATTACATTCGGAATTGTTTACTTATTATTTTTTAGGTGGCTAGTTTAAATTTTACTATGTAATTTAAGAGAAATCGGTGAATCATTTTTACTCGTACGAGAAAAATCGCGATTCATGTGTATAGACCAGAGATGGCCAAGCTTCACTACACGTGTAGCCGCATTCCAATAATCTTTCGTTACGAGAGCCAACATAAAAATAAAATATCAATACCATCAGTTGTTATGGAATTTTTATTTTCTTGAATACACCGTATTTAAACCAATACTTATAGTTATAAATACATACGACCGCTATTGTTTGCTGGTAGATGGCATGTCTGTTTGTAACTTCGCCGTGAATTTTCTGAAATCGGGGTCATAGTTCGTTAGCGCGGTACTAATTAATTCCGTTAAATGCTCAATTGTAAGTTGTGAACGGTGCTTTGATTTTATAAACTTCATTGCTGAAAAAAGTGATTCACAACAATATGTTGTGCCGAATATTGACAGTAATCTGCAAGCAGCTTTTTTCAAATTGGAGTAGTTTGATTGAAACGCTAGTTTCCAAAACTCATTTGCAGATTGTGTTGATTTGTGGTGCATTTTAATAATGTGATTCATCAAATCGCAAGCGAAAGTCTTTTAATAATTCTTCTAATTTACTGTTGTATTTACTCAGTTTTTTATCATCAATTTTAGAGAGTCTATTCTTCAGACGAGGGAAGTGATTAAATATTTTTGTAATTATATCGCGTTTAAAAAGCTGATTTTTTTTAATAAAACTCAGAATCGTTCGAATTTATTTAATTTTATCATTTCTTTTCGAAAGCCGCATTCATTCTTTGAAAGAGCCGCAATTTGGCCATGTCTTGTATAGACCATTAGCCAGCTAATTTATTAAGTAAATAAATAACCCTTTAGTATTTATACCAAAGTTGTTGCGATTTGAAGATTGAAAATTGGAAGAAATAATTTATTTCGGGGGGGGGGGGGGGGGGGGGGATAACTTTCTATCTTGATGGGTCGCAAACTAGCCGTTAATGACCCTTTGCCGATTTCAGTCAAATCGCGATTAAAACATTAAAATTTGGGAAAAAATATAAAAAATATTTGTGGTATTCAGATGCCACGTGGACTATCAGAAATTGAGTTTAAAATTCGAAGCACATTTATTTCTCTGATTAGAGGATATACCTTCATAGCTTGATAGATGAAGAGTTTAATCAGATATTTCGGAAACTATCACAACTTGGGTCTAAATCTCTGACAAGGGGTGTTAATGTCCCTTAATCAATTTCATGCAACATCAATTTGAAGTTTAAAATTTGAAGCACGTTTATTTCTCTGATTAGGAGATACTTTCATAGCTTAATAGATAGAGCATAACTACACCTCTTGTTAGAGATTTGGACTCAAGTTGTTCACGAAATAGGTAATTAAATTCCCCATCCATTAAGCTATAAAGGTATCTCCATACCAGAGAAATAACTTTGCTTCGAATTTTAAATGTCAAATTGCGGTTTTACATGAAATTGGCCAAATTCCATTAACACTTGTTGCGACAGATTTAAACTCAGTTTCTGATATTATATGGAATACTTGAACAAATTTGCGGCCTTTTGACGTTTATTCATGTAAAAGTATTTATAAACTAACAGAGCATGCACATTCATAATGCAAAAACTTTTTACCTATTACTTACATATTTGTATGAATTTTCAACTTGACGAACAAAGATTTTTGCTCGTTATGTTGGAAATTCATACAAACCTGTACGTCAAAAGTAAAAAGGTTTTTTTTTACTGTGAATGCTCTGTGGTGTAATTTATTTTTTCTATTGGACAGAAAATTGGATTCTTATTGGTACAAATTTGTAATGTGATTAATTTTTGTAATATTCGCCTGCTTCAAACGAATTTCATAGTTGCGTCATCAGCTGCTGCAAAAGCAACTACATAATTTCTTAACGAAACACAATTTGAGGATTCTGGTGACACCAGAGGAGTCGTTAATAAATATTGTAAACAGTGCAGGGCCTATAATATGAAACCTTATGCTACATCTTTAGGCACATATTCCTTACAACTCCTTTCGTTATCTGTTACAATAAGTTGTCCATGATTAAGAAGGCGAAAGTTTAATCTAGGTTTGGAGTACGTTTTATCATTCGGAAATGGCAAGTCACTTTTAACATGATCTACATACCGCTGAAACGTTTGCACCGCGCTGCTTGCTATCTGTTTTCTGTGTTTTATGCAAAAAAAAATTAAATTATTGCGGTAGATTTAAATTTAGAAACTTTTTTGTATTGTTCTACGGCTTCGTTGAATTTAGTTTTAACATTTTTGAAGGAAAAAGGTCTTTAGTATTTTGTTGTGACTCAATTGAATTCTGAGACGAGACTAAAAACTAAAAATATTTTAATTTGCTTCAGCAAAGATATCAGGAAAAATTAATCCAATGCACAAAAAGAGTTGACTGCTTGTGCGAATTTCCTTTATATTTTGTATTTGATGTGTTAATTAATTTAACTGTTTATTTAAAATAAAATGAAACTTTGTGAAAATAAATAAAAATTAAATCGTGTTATCATTAAATTGGGTTGATTAGAAAAATCTTGGAAAATTATGACGAAAATTATAAAATGAGAATTCGAATTTTGGCAATGCAAATGGAACTTGGCTGAAATGTTCAACAGGGCTGAACATGTAACCCCTCTTTTTATTAACAACGGCCCTAAACAGAGCTACTGTAGTTTCTAGTATCTACACCACCACTTGTAAGTTACAATCGAAATCTTTTACGAAGTCGAAAATCCTGCGATTTAGCTTTTGTGTCGTTTACAAGTTGCAGAATAAGCATTGTGTACGGTTTTCGATCATTTTCTGGTGCATCTCCGTAACGCTTCTTTTCTCAATATACTTTCACATTTAATTTTCTTATGTATAAATTGCTTTTGATGTTATAAAATGTACCCGTAATTTTGGTATTGGTCCCCGTAATATCTAATTAGAATTCTCACGTCCAATCGCGATGTATTTATGAATCTCAGATGTATTTGTGAAATCTTGAATGTGAGAATATTACCACCAAGGAATGCTGATAGCTTGAAATAAGTCTAACAACCTCCCCACGAAAATACCGTTAGCAAGGCGTGACCCGGATTGAACACAGAACAGCATAAATCATACAGTTATGCTAAAATTTTCTTAGTACACAATAGAACTCAAAATTCTAAATATAAATTACACATTCCAAATATGTTACAGTCACAGTTGCATGACAAATGAATTTCGAACGCAAACAAAATTTCTATACAGGAAAACATTTATGACTTTTGTTTGCTCGCGCACAATGACAAAAATAAATCCAAATCACAAATATTGATTTTTCCTTTATCAAAACTACGATTAAACTGTGTGTATATGACAAAATACTAATAGATCAGAACACAACAGCAACAAAAACCTATTTAAAAAAAAAATTGGTTCAATCCATCTATAATGAATCGCCATTCAAATAGATCGAGTCAAACAAATAACTGCGAGCCAATAGAGAATCGTATATACAAACACAATAAACGTTTCATGTTCACACAAATGATACCGCGACCGATATTCGAACCGATTTCGACTAATTTTCTAACATCAATTCTCTATTGTCTATTATTATGTTTCAAATATGAATCCATTTACACGTTAAAAACATTTTTAATTTTTATTTGACCTGTAAATGTAGATCTGACATTTAATGTGTGGTGTCGGCTTCTTTAAAAAACTAAATTTCGACTCTTTATAGAGTAATTTTGTTTGAACCATTAACTATCAGTGTGTATGTTGTATATCTATATATTGATGGTCTATTTATAAGAAAGAAATAAGATTTCGGTCTTTTTGTCTTGTACTCGGTGCCCTACTATCTCTAGAAAAAGATCAAATTTTGACCAAAACAAATAATTAAAGATTTCGAAGATAATGTGGAGATCAATTAGATTCGCATAGAAATGTTTAAAAAAAAATATCCAAATTTGACAGTTTGATTTTCGGGTAGTTGTACAGGTATAAGATTTATGTGTGTTTTGATTTAGATTGATATTTTCGTGTGTGCGCGCTCAGTTTAGCCGTCAAAGTGTCTCTTGAGAGTAGTGCGTTCGCTGGGAGGTTTTAATTTCAGATTAATTCATTCGAAGCTATAAACATTAATTGTAAATACATGATTTTGATATGCATATCAAATTAGTGTAATCAATGTGTCAAGTATAATCTGCGGTTATGATTTTTGATATATATGATTCGCTTTGCCCTACCACTCTACATAAATCAAACCCCGATTCATAGAATTTTAATATATTCTAATTTTAACCAGCTTTTTCAGTTTTTGGTTACTCTTTATGGTTGGGAAATTTTATGATCAAATCAAAGTTCAGGAGTTTGCAATCTCTTCGATGCGTATATCTTATCAAATAGAATATTCAAACGGAAAAATATTACCTTACCCTATGTTTAACAAAATAGGTAGGTTCTAGAAATTAAATGCTGAGGTATCAGACAGGACATCTTTACGTATGGTATTCATATTTGTAGACTATTATTGAAAATGTAGCTCAGTGTAGCTCAAATTTCGATTTTAATGCGATTTGTTTATTTAGCATACTTAATTCTCAAGCTCGGCAGGTAGTTATGTATGTTATTTGTTGTTTTGTTTAGTTTAAATTATTTAGTTCAATTTGTCTAGACTTTAAGGAAAAGGATTTTGAACACTTGTAATGAATTTAGTCTTTACTGTCGATAAACTTACAATGCCTTACTAAAAATATTCCTATAATCTATTCCCGAACAACTTGTGTTTTTAATTTATATGAGTAAAAGTGACAACAGAACAGGAAATATTAAAATCAATGCAAGGGCTATTTCTAAAGAAATGCGTTAAAGTTGCTCAATATACCTCTAGTAAGAACAGGTTACTGAATATTCAATATAATACCTATATATGAATAAATGGATAGCCAATATTCTTAAAGTGTTGCTGAAATTTTAAATGCCAATTTTATTATGTTGCTCAAATTATTAGTATTTCGATAAATAATACTACAGAAAATGTTTTAATAATATTAAATAACAAAGTTGACTGGCATTTCCTTGTTACCGCACTTTTAATCAGCATTTACCTAATTTTATAAATAGCAAAATTCAAAATAATTTATTTATCCGTTAAATAATAGATTCTTCGGAAAATTAAGCAGAATATAATTGTTTATTTTTTTAATGAGTAGCTCAATTTTATATTTTTTTCTGATTCTCGTTAGTTTCCCTTGGAATAAATTGTGTCCTAAATTCTATTTAGATTATAAATTGCCCAATATTTTTTTAACATTCCAAAAGTAATTATTAAGGATATAAGAACCACACCAACTAAATACAAATACAAACTTATTAAAACGATACCAATTTTTTATTTTATAATGTCTGATTCATCATCCTGCTTCTTTCGATATTTAAAAATATAATCATCAAATTTAAATGTTTGTTTGTTAACATAACCGAAAAACATAAAAAACCCAAATTACATTAAACATTCTGCTTCTTGTAGTTAAGTGTTCTCGCTTGTATTTATTTATATGATATACATATTCCAAAGAATTTGTTTTATCATCGTAAAGCGGCCAAGCTTCAGCGCACACCTATACATATTTCTATATACACACACACACGCACACACATGCACCGCAGAGAATATATAATTCTTGCTTTAACTGGTCAAACCAGACAGCAAGGTACCATCATTATACATATAAACAATTCTGGATGTTTTAAATCATAAAAACATAACAATTGTGTATGGGGAAAGATATGCGCGGTTATAAAACATAAAAAAATGGAATTATTATCTTAAGACAACAAAACACGATTTTTTTATATTTTTGTTATACTTAATATATTATGAAGAGATGATGTATCATCGAACTTGTAAAAATATTTCTGGATAATTTTTTTTTTTGCTTTTATGATGATGATGAGACTTGGGATAACATTTTTGTCCGATCGTTCGTTCTTTCGGTTTCGTTTTATAATTTCTTTGTACATAGTTTAGTTTGGTTCTTTAAGTGTGAATCTCTCAGACAATGTGTCTACGGAGCGTTCGAAATTCGGATGAAGTTTTGAATCTTAAAAATGTGAGTACTGATGGGCGTTTTATGTATTAATATGAAGGAGTAAGTGAACTGTCTTATGTTGTTAAATCATTTTGGATTTGTTATTCTGACTAAAACTATTTGAAGACACAATGTCTAACACTTAATTTTCGATTTTTATAAATTTGACTTACAGTATTTGAGACACACTATCTGTAACCGCAGGTTCTCGTATTATTTACGCAAGAAAGAGATGAGAAATATGATTAATTCTTTGGGAAATAGCTGTGGAATCAAATTTTAATTTTAAATTTTGTTTTCAGTCAAATTTAGAAAACTTATGGAGTGTGTGGTTAAAATTAATTCGCGAAACACTAAATTGGATTTAAATTTGATTTTGAAAAAGTGGAAAAAAACAATTGTGTACTGCATTTTAGTAGTTGTACTGCATTATGTAGGTAATAAGTGTAGGTATAAAGGGCAAAAATTGAACAAATTGATATGCTGCGTTTAATTTATATTTTCAACTTTTAAAGTAATTTTCAAAATACAGTAGACTCGCGAAAACATGAATGCCGTATACCGTGAACTCCGGATAAAGTGAACGATTTTTTAATTACATGTACTACTCGGTAACGTGAATAATTAGAAAGCTCAATAACGTGAACTAGATTTTGTACACTCTCGCATGTCCATAATTGCACATATAATTCTTAATACATTATGTAATATATTTTCTAGTCTTCCAGTGGCGCAGTGGTTAAGCTACTGCGTTTGGATCGGGAGGCACCGGGTTCGAATCCCAATCGGGGAGGGATGTAAAAGGGATTTTTCATCATCTGATTACGATCGGTGATGACGATGAACACATCTATGACCTCCTGTTGAAACATTTACTCTTCACATGTGATGCTATCATCCTAAAGCAAATACACATACAATCCAGTAGCCTAATGCCGACCCACTGGATATACATCATGTAGCGGCATTTATCACGGACATAATAAGACCTACATTACAGTTAAGAACCTCTAGGGACGCACAATGACCCTCAATATTCGCAGTGCTCTGGGCTGCTAAGACACCCACCCTACATTAACAAAAGAAAAATATATTTTCTTATGATCCGGGGATTTCCAATTTGTTGCTTTTTCTATAATTTGAATTGAGTAAAGTTTAAAATTAATCAGTACCTACTTTGTGCGGTAGCCTATTGCACTTTATACTATAAATAGTAAGTGCTGAGTGATTAATTGTTCCTAATTAAAAATGGGTAAAAAGCAACAGTTTTAATATTAAAGATACAATCTGGAATTTTTGAATAATTTCGTAAAGGGGCAAGGTTACAAATTTATCGAGAAACTACAATGTTGCTAAGTCCACTGTTTCTGAAATTAACAAAAAGGGGGGGGGGGGGTAAAAGTTTTTCTGAAAGTGGCGATATGCCTTAAGAAAACGCAAAACTTTTACTTAGTAAAATAAAAACAAACGAGAGCACGTTCCAAGCAAGTAATTGGTGGCTACTATGTTTTAAAATTCGTTTTGGTGTGCGATTCCTTAAAATTACTGGAGAGAAGTTGCCCTCTCAACTTGAGGTTGTGTAGTCATTTAAAAGACAATTGCAACCCAAAATAATTGAAGTTGATCTGTCTGTAAACCAAATTTATAATGCAGATGAAACCGGCTTATACTGGCTTGTACTTTAGCATATTATTATTCCAATGCAAATGGAATTCATAAATAGGAATTCATCACGTTAGTAATTTTAAAAGCAAAAAATTCCCGATTATTTAAAAATTGTGACTGCCCTGTTGACTTTAAACATTCAAAAACTGCGTGGATGACTGCTAGGTAAAGATAGGTTAGATAAATATTTTGTACCACAAGCAAAATGTTAATTTATTGGTCTAAAAGAATTTAAGTAAAAAATTCTTTTTGACCAATAATTTAACATTTTATCAAATTAAAATTAGGTACGAACATTTTCGAAAAGTCATGATCTGCCAGTAAAAGCGCAATTATTTTTGGATAATGCTCCATCTGATGCATTGTATAATACCCAATATATGCAATGTGATACGACGTTAAGCATAAACCCCAATAGTTAGTTATTTAAACCTTCGCTTGCCCAGTGCTGATTCTATCATTTAAAAGCTCCCTAAGGCTTGCAGGGTTAGGTTTTTAAATGCTGCGAATTCAACTAATTTCCAGAATGAAAATAATTAGTATTACCTCGATAACAATTCATAATGGAGCAGATTTGCAAACGGCAAAGAGGTTACTGTCAATGGTTGCCATTAGCAATTATCTGTGTTATACATGTACAATGTATAAACAGTAAACAGTTGTTGCTGCTTGTTGCGTTTTGGTGGCCCGCAGTGTCTCTATAGCTAATAAAACCGTTTTTCCAGAAAAGCTAAGAAGTATGTAAGTCAAAATCCAATTTTTTTTTGGTACCGCGTCTGGATCTAACAGTCGCGTGTCTAATTGTTCAAACACATTATCCGGTACGTCTGTTGAATCTAACTTTCGATTGGTTAGTTCCGTCGGATTTAAAATTGCATTAGTGGCCTATCCTATAGGCTCCTATTCGACAAAACTTATGCTATTAATGCGTCAAAATAATTCGGTCTGATTTCGTCAGTTGCAGTTAACTTTTAATGGCCGCTGTATAGAATTCCTTGATAACAAATGTTGAATCTGCACCACTTTTGTGAAATACCAGGTACTGAAAATAGATAAACCAATCATTTCTACTTCCAATAACCAAAGATTGCCCCATTCCTTTAGTGGGGAAAGTAATCGACGGTAAAGAAGATGTTAATATTTAATATTCGTTGCCACAACAACGTCAATCAACATTTGCTCTGGTTAATAAAAATTTGAGTGACCTCATGGGAACACGCAAAAGTAAAGAATTGATGCTGGAATGAAAATCTTCCCCCTATTACCGATAGAAAGTAGCAGAGGAATAAAAAAAAAATAAAAACAGGAAGAGCGAAACAGGAATAGGAAGTAATTTAGAATAAGTAATTTAGAGTTTCAGAAACGTGACCGCTTTCAAAATTTGCAACTGCTTATGGACGGGCTTTGTTGGGAAATTGTGTCTTGTGCTTATCAATTTAACCGGGTCAATTCTGCTATTATTAAACTAACCTCTCTCTCATCCTTCGATCTTGTTATGGGTTGACCCGGCAGTCAGGTTTATGCTGACTAATTCACTCTCAGGTCTTAAAATTAAAATTGTTCTATTTAGAGCTGACTAATTTGAAAAATATCGTATATTTATTTCAAACTAATGCTCTACAGACTTGTATTAATTTTCCTGCTCACCACATCCTTTGTTAACCACATAACCACCAATATATACCTCTGATAAAGGATAAAGATAATTATCAGATAATTATAAGATTATTATTTTTAGATGGGGAATAACAAATTTGGTAGCTACTTCGACTTATTTTCAAAATTTGAACCTGCACACGCAAATAATGTGCAAAAGATAAATATAAAAGTGATTTGGATTCGCGCAAAACGAAGAAAAGTGTGGATTTTTTTTGGACAAAATGATTTGACGGCTCAACAAGGGTATTTTGCTTTTGAATAAAATAGGTCACATAAATTGGGAAGTTTGAGATCAATTTAGCAGAAGAACGCTGCAAGCTCTGGAGTTTTACTAAATATTTCCTTTGACGAGGGGTGATTATTTTCATTGTTTGGATGTTCAGTTAGTTATTAATATTCCTTGCCGCAGAGATCTGAACTCAGATTATAGGTAAAACGTATTCTCCCCTGCATATACTTCTAAAAATATTTTCGAGTGCAAAACGGTTTCGACACAGTTTTAGCGATGCAACTTACGACACAGGTTTTGACTGCATGACCCTTGCTCCTACAGAAAAAATTAGAGTAGGTAGCTGATTTTTCATTAATTTTTACTGACACCATTAAAGATCCATTAATACCCCTTGAAAATATTTCAATTATAGACAACAGACTGTAAATAAACAAACGTGTATTATTGTATAAACAATTATACATCACCAAAGGCGACCATTTATGCTTTTTAACTTCGATTACATTAAGTCTCTACTAATTGTACCTCTTTTAAATAAAAAGTTAAATATTTATCGTGACGATATTTATAGTGAACTTCAGAGTATTCCATGCGCAATTATTTATATTAAGTGTTGTAAAGTAAACATGTAATCATCATTGTAAAAAGTGAATGTACATCATGAATATCGCGTATAAATGCATCGAAATAATTGATTGAATTGTTAATGTCATAATTGATTTGATTATAACTTCCTGATTTATGTATAAGTACGAAACAGCTGGATGATTTAAATTAGCGTTAATTTAAAACTTGTTTTTTTATTGTTATTTTTGTATAATGACAGGTTAAACCAATTCACGAAATTATATAACAAAAAAAAACAAAAGTATCCTTCAATAATTAATTTGAATGTAATTATTGTTTGTGATCCGCCGGCACTCATTACCGTACACAAGAAAATTGTATCTCTTTTTGATCCAACTCCTTTATAATATCAATAAAAAAATATCGTGACCAAAAAAAAAAAAAGTTTTAAGGTGATTGAATAAATCGATGTTCTTTCAAATACAGACGCGCGGAGAGAACAATATAAGATTTCCAATTTTTATTTTTTTGGTTTCTTTAATAAAATGAGCGCTGCGTTATGCTTACCACTCTAAATTCTAATCTGTCAATCTATTAATTGTTCAATTTATTAAAATATAAAATCAATTATAAATCAATTTTTTTTTATAAAAATATATTTCGGAAGTTATATTTCATCATCGCAGCCGAGTTAATTTATAAAAATTACAAATAAAAAAAAATCGTTTCTTAAGGTTCCTCGTCTTTACATCAACTCTTTTGTATTTTATGGTTTTACTTCTTCAGCAGTTATTTTATTATTTACTTAGTTCATATACGTGTATAAGTTTATATATATATAAGTTCGAGACATTAAGTCTAGAATTTTTTTTTGTAAGACGGGTCGGGTCGATCGATTATAAATTTTATTGGACAATAGCTATCTGCTAGATGCAGAGAAGGCAAAAGAGGTGCATGAGAGTGAATCATTATAAAAATATATAATATACACAAAGTTATTTTTGACAGTTTAATTTTTTTAAGATGAGCTAGCAAGATTTATATTTTTGTTGTAATCTCTTTTTGACTCGGTAATAGGCTAATAATTGTAAGAGCGGTTATATATGTATACATAGTTAAACTAGCGAATTATTTTTGAATTTGAGTGAATGATGAGGAATGATCTATCAATATATTGTGCGGCGACTTTTGACTACTTCATAAATTGCCTATTTAAAAGTTCAATATACATATACATCAATCATATACATATACGGCATTTAAGTTGATTAACTTTATTGTAGATTTGCCCAGCAGTTTCTATACGGTTGCACAATTTTATTGTATAGCGCGCCGGCCGGAAGGCTATGTGGGAGATCACATACATGCTGTTATCAACGTTTGTGATGATGATGAAACTTACTATTACACCGCTTAATTTGTCTGCATTTAAGATCGTCTGACAGAATTGCTTATTGAAAATATTTGCTAATTAGTGTTACTAAGGTGCCAGACAGAGATTAATTGCCAAATATTAATATTTTTACTGGAACGTTCTCCAGTCCTTGCAATATCACATCAACAGTTTCGGTGTTGTTTGTTGATAGAAATGAATATTAGTGGCGAGTAAACGTTGAATAACTATAAGCTATTCCATTATATTATCCTATTATCGTTGTTCGAGTACGTAATCAATTTAGCAAATTATCATCATCAGTAAATTTAACCGTTGTTGAGTTTAATTGGCCACTTGGTGGACGAGGTCGCTGAGTATAGTTTTGATTTTGTTGGACGTCATATTATTGTCATATTTGAAGCTTTTAATTCAGGACACAATTTACAAAGTCATATTTGATATTTAATGAAATGTTTCAATTTCCTTTTCACAAAACACTATTTTCACTATCATTTGACAATATTGAAGAAACTGGAGGCGCTAATATCGGTATACCAACCTTCTTGAATTTAAAGGGCGCCTTCAATAACACAGCGAGGTTATGAATCCATGATCCGAAGGGATTTTTGTCTCCAATTATTTTAATGATCAAAGTATATTTTCAAGGTCCATATTCAAGATTTTTTTTTTTTAAATCTCGTGTAAGTTTGATAATACTTTGTATATTTGGGTCCACTGATAAGTTAGACGTTAGGGGCGGTATTTACAAATTTTTTTGCTGATCTGCATGCCTAAACTCTTTTCTCTGATACTCTTGTGTCAAAATATCTTCCCAAAAATTCCACAACAACATCATCGAAGCGGAAACAAAAGTATGGACTCATAAAACTCCTATCTGTTTTCAAATTGAAGATTTACATCTCGATAAATTTTGTAAAGGAAATCTAATAATCTAATCGGTAGTTACTATGTGCCACAATTTTACATTTTATTTGACAAAGCAATAATAACACCATCACACTTGGAAGTCTATTGGATACTGCGCAGCTGTTGCCAGTGGTGTAACTAGGTAGCCGCAGTACCCGCAATTGGGGCTTACGATAACTTACCAAGCGTTCAAATATTAATTAAAAAGATTGAACGATTTTGAAGAACTATTCAATCAAAATTTCTAACCGCGTGAAATCATTTTTAAATAATTGTGGGTATGAAATATGCAAAATAAGTATCAAAAAATGTGAGAGAGTTATGAGCCCAACTGTGTGCGGGAACATATGTGTAATAAATCAAATATTAAATAAATTTTTAAAAAGCAATTCAGATGACTGCATCTGATAAGGCGAGTCGAGTAAGATACAATCTCCATTCATTTTTATATTCCCAAGTCGATGTTATAGTGTTATGTGTAAATACAGTTTCAATCCCTATCTTGGGATCAACGAAATAACTGGTTAGCCAAAGTAAATTTATATATCTTAAAATGGGTTAGTATTAATAAGTAAGCAAATTCGGTCTAGTATTGCTGATTATGAAAAAATGTGTGGGGTTTTGATTCTGCCAAAAATAACATCAGTTCTTCCACTTTATTCAATTTCATTTGACCATAGCGATTTACCAAAGGGCACAAATTTGGCTTAGGTATCTACCAATCAAATCATCTTATCTAATAATCAAATTCCGAGCTAGCTGAACGTACTAAAAAATCTTCCTCGAAGAGGAAGTTCCTCGAGGTGAAAAATGGCCTATCTCTGTTTAAGAGTTCAATTATACATACTAAAGGGTTTAGTCAAAATTAAAGGATTTAAAGGTGAAAATAGAAAACCGTAATTAAGAAATTATACCCGTTTATGAACGGTGACGGTATACTGCGTGTGGATGGGACCACTGTAAGTAGTGGAGTTGGACTGAAAGTCCGCATTCACTTATTACATCAAAAATGTATCTTACTTGGCCTTGGTACATCCCGCTGCATGATTGCCGCAGCTTGGTCGGGTAAAGAAGGTGGTCGTGGAGTAAAGGTACTGCAAGTAAATCTTAATAGCCGCGTGGATCGAATAATGAAAAAAAAAAAAATTAGCTATCGCTCAAATAAGCTACGATTTGGAATGGCAGTTTTTAGGCTTAGGACTGCATGGCTACCTTAAGCTTTGGTATTGATATTTACCAAATGCCAAAGGTGTTATTATTGGTAATTAATCCCTAATAGTGGTTAGTAATATAGACTGACGGAACGTTGTCAACAGAAAGGCGGGAATAGCGGTTAACATACCATATGATCCTTGGCCGGTATTATAGTATTAGTGTTTAGTTCGGCACATATTTATCTGTTCATCTATTAGTTGGAAAAGTGAAAAAGAAAATCTAAACCTGACTTTTACGTCAGTTAGACGTATTTTTCTCTTATATAATTTTTTTAAATTTTTCTTTTATAAATTTTAAATTGCCAGCAAACGTTCAAACCAAGAGATATTATCCTATGAACATAGCAAGAATCACAAGTAATTTAATGCCCAAACCTAAAAATTAAAAATTATATTTGGATCATTCGGGTGATAAAACTTCATACGATTATGCAAATTTTCTCCGTGTAAGTGACGATTTTGGCGAAGTCTCCGGCTCGATTCAAAATCAAGTGGAACCATTAAAGAACTGATTAAATAGTTGAAGTTGCAGGATTGGCGGTGATACTGGCTGGACATACTGTTTTTTTGTTTTTACTTATTATTTTTATGTTACCTACTCACGTTTCTTGGTACGGTCTGTTATTAATGAGCTAATGCTCAAAATGGGACCGGAATATGTAAATTAAATAAGTAAATAAATAAAAAAAAAATTATTTTCCTTAGATTTGCTAAGGCAAACAAACACAAGACTCTCCCTCCAAAAAAATTGTCGAAGTTTTATCCAATTTTTAGTTGACTGATTAAGGGGGATCAAAACATAAAAAATGCTCTCTCCATAGCTCAATCGGAAAATCGTGTTATTTCCCCCTCCAATGCTTTTGTTGGTTATAGTGTGCAATAACAGCAAGATGAGGCACATTCAACGAAAATATGCCATTGCCACATTGGTTCTTGTTAAAAATGTACCCAGTTGAATAAACGTAAAATAAAATGATTGAGTAAGAAAAAAATGTTTTTATGTTTATTTACTGAAACCTGAGTGCACACTTTTATTTTGTGTGTATACAAATAAATCATTTATTAATCGTAAATGAAATCTGATTGAAGTGGCAAGTGCTGATAGCAAGAAGATGATTTACATTAACTCATCTGTTGATTATGAAACTTGATTTTTTGCATGCTTTTATCATGTAAATACAAACAAATTTGATAACAACTGACATTTATTGGGAATTAAGTACACTAATTATTCAGGTTAAAGTGCGCTTGGTTTTCAGGCCTCTAACACCTCTTTCTGAGGATCCGTTAGATTTTATGGCGTTAACTTACGGATAATTTTTAATTGGGGAACCAATTAACCGCCCCGGTGGCACAGTTGTTAGCATGCTTGCTTTAAGCTCCGGAGGTCCCGGGTTCGATTCCCGGCGGGTGATGAAAAAATCACGGCTGGTTAATGTAAGGATCAATGAATTAATCACTCATTATCTGTTGAAAAAATGATTACGAAACTTCACTATGAAGCGGCCAAGTCCCTCTATGGGATGTAGCGCCAGCGAAAAAAAAAAAAAAAAAAAAAAAAAAACCAATTAACCTGCTGCCCGAGCCATCGTTTTAGACGAAAACCGACGAAGTATAAGTTTCAGCAAATCTAACTTCGTTTATAACATTTTTGCAAACGGTAGTCGGCAGAATGCGGAATAGCAAAGTGGAAATAAACGGTTTGACAACATTACATTATTAGCTTCTTAGTGCTTCTCCAGGAAGACCGTATTCCTCCAATCAGATGATCATAGATCGTTTATTTATTTTTTTCTTCTTATATTTTCAAACCTGCAACTATCTGTGTTTGAAACCGGGTAAATTCTATAATATGAAACACACCCTTCCTACCCTTCCCTCAAGCTATATGTAAGAAAGTGTGCATGGTGGGCTTCACGAGGGGCTTGTTTATAAGCTTGATCGTTCACTTTAATACCAAAAAAAACTCGCTGTAATTTAAGTATTAGAGAATTTGCTGTTACAGTGAATTCGTTTCACATAACTCATATAACAAACCCTTATTGATAAAATGCCCTGATGAGTATGCAGCTCGAGAAATTTATAAAACATTCGCTTAACTACTGCAGGCTAACCAAAACAAGAAATAAATATCATCAACTGCTTAAAAACCAATTAATCTCTCAATCACAGTAATTAGCAATCAAAATATTCTTTTGCAGCATCACTTGTTTTCCTTTCAATTTATCAGTTCTCGTTGAAATTACTCTTATATACGAGTATATATGTACAGACACAGACAACCTAGCACCACAGAATCTTCTTATACATTTTAGCTTCATTCGTTCGTTCGCTCGTTATATTATTTAAGATTCTTCTCATTGTTGATTGCGCTCTATAATTTTTGGATTTTCTTCCATCGCATACTCCTTTTCTTGATCTTATATTGTATATACAGAATACACCAAAAAGAACAACACATCGAACGAAGGTACTCGGTAAGATAATTTTTTTTGTATATAGTATTGTGTGTCGGTAAAAATTTCTTTGTGCTCGTCATGATAAAATATTGAAGTGTTATTATTTCACACCATTCAATTTTTGTTATAATTTTTTATTATTGTTATTATTACCCTCGTTGTTGTTGTTGTTGTTGTTGTTTGAGTACATATATACACAACCACAACAAAACCTTTTTGGAATCTTGTATTTATATTCTTATTAAAATCTTTAAGATATTTATTATTATTTAAATTTGTTTTGTAGTTTTTTGTAAGTTGTATGTGAGAGTGTGTTGTTGTTGAAGTTTCATTTTCAAATTAGTTTTGTTAATTTATTACCGCTTTGCAACAACAACAACAAATAACGCGCGAGATAAATTAAATATTTTTTTTTTGCTTTTTTGTTGTAAGATGCTTATTTATACTTCTCGGCTTTATGAAGATGTGTGTGTGTATGTACGGTACCAAAAGAAAGAAAATTGTGTTTGATAAAAATTAGTCGATAATTAGATTCTAGTTACGAATTGATGGGAATATTACGATGATATTATGCCAATTATTTTGTGAATAGTTGCGCGCAGTGCAACGAGATTTTATGTGAATATTTATGTATAGTAGGCCTAATTAACAGCGCGATGCGCGTAAATCAGGTAGCCTCGAGCAATAATTTAGGTTTGTATTAATTTAAATGAAACTTGATCTGTTTTAAGATTCTCTATAATATACACATATTCCTGTCCTTATTCCAAAATATATTATAATGGCATAATGAAATGGAAACTCGTAAAATGATAAATTTTCTAATCGCTTACAAAAATGAATAATGGGTGATTGCTACTTCAAATTAAAGTTATTAATGATTTTTTCTTAATCATGTATATTCTTACGACTTGTGTATAGATGTATAGTATATAATATGTACATACATATATAACTACTTGTGTATAGTGAAAAGTTGCTGAGCTTTTTATTTTTATTTCTTTTTGAAAATAATTTATTACTTTAAAATTTTATTAATAAAGAACCAAATGAATTATAAATTTTTATGATTTTTTTTTTGATTTTTAGTTTCTACTTTTTTTATAGTTTTTCAGTTGATGTATTGAACTTTGTAATATAAATAATCATAATCATAAAAACAAGGAATTAAGAAATATTTCAAGATTTAATGGTTCGTATTATTTGAATTTATTGTCTATGTAGTTGGTTTAATTAATGTGTGCGGGGTAAGTAATAAGCTATCTGTTTACATGGAAATGTCTTCATTATAAGCTACAATGAACAAAATTTCAATCATTGCAAAGGTAAAGAAAGTCACCTAAGGCACTTAAGTTTTTCTAATTTGCATATAGTTAAGTTCATGTTGAAGTCTTCCGAAAGGTCCGAAAATCTGAACGAACCCGTTTTCAACATTTAAAAAAAAAATGAAAAATTTAAAATCTTCGATAATTCGAAAGACATAAACAGTTATTACGGGATATTTTCAGAATTTTTTATAAGGGCGACTTCAATTTTCTATGAAATGTTGTAAAATAATCGAAGGACAATTTCTAGAGAGAATTCAACTTTTCATGTTACTTGTGTAATGTAATTATATCGAGTAATTAATTTCTGATTTACCGACGGTGTTAGCGTGAAAACACAATTTTTTGTTTGATCCTTCTTTGTCAATTGTATAAGACAATCTAAATGGCATTTGACGCTTTGGAACTATAACTATTAAAATGGTTGGGATTGCTGACCAAATGGGAGGACAATATCAAGTAATTAAATAATCAGAAGCATGTGGCTCAGATCTTTAGTTTTTTATTAATTGTGGAAAAGCAGAGTGAATAAAAAGGTTTATGGATGATAGGGCAACAATTCAATGCGCATCGGTTAATTATTAGGTACATCAGACAACTGGTTGAGCAAAGACAGGACAGCTGTTGCGTCTATTCCCGGAAGTTGCCACTTCCGTTTGGCCGAATTTATCATTCAATGGCACCTCTCAATTTATGAAAAAAATTAAATTCGAAGTTTCAGCTCAATATAAGCTAAACCATAGGCAGATCGAAACCCATTTTTTCGAGCTCGGGTGGTGAGGCAAACAAACAACTTTCTTTTACGAATATGAAGCATTTTGAGAACCTCGCATAAAGCAAATTTCTTACAAATTTTTTTTTTTACATTTTGTTGTTAGTCGATTTTCTGTAATTGTTATATTATTTGAGATATTTACCAAATAAATGTCTGATCTATTTAAGTTACCACTTTCGGTGAACCGGCCGATACTACAATTGACTGGGACCTCCCAATTTATGAAAAAAGATTCAATATAAAGTTTCAGACACACTGATAAACGAGACATCGAAACCAATTTGTTGGATTTAGGGGACTCCAAAACGGCTAAATCCCCTAAAATATCGAGCTTGAAAATTTTCATGATTATACCAAGCATTAGTGAATAACGTAAAGCATAATGGGATACAATCAAAATAAACCCGTTTTACGGAGAAAGATACAACTCCAATAAGTGTAGTCGACCACTACTTGAACAAATCACCAATGGACAAAAATTTCCTCTTAATCAATTCGGATCGCGGAGTGTGGCTTAAAATATACTAAACGTGAGACTGAAAGGTCCCATCACAAACTGATGATTTATTTATTTGCGTTGATACATCCTATATATCATGCTGCAGTCTAACGAGTTTAACAAGTTTGTGAAATATTTCACATATTCATTCAATTTCCTTCAACCATTAAAGAAACCGGAATGTATTTTTATTTGGATAAACAAGGCAAACGTATAAGAACGACTACCGTGCCTCAGGGAAATATCGATGAACCGGACGACAAGTTAAATTATACTTGCCGCATTTTCCAGACTAACAATCAAACTCAAATAGGCAGAGATGACCACAATGTTTTATACTAAGCGGTGAGTGGAAAAATAGCGGGAGTTCAGATCGTTCAAAGGGATCGTTCGGAGGATAACTAACTTCTACAAACAAATTATTTTTGGTTTCAATTAAGACCATGCATAGACGATGCATACACTTATAGTGCAAAACCTTTAACACTTGTTGTATAGTTACACTCTTCATACTAATTATAAGACTTGTCAAGAATAGTGCCTTTATGTTGGAAAATTCGAAGGCCGACGGGAATTCTCTGAAAAAATAAAGTCAGGTGCTGGTGCAAATACTGGTTGGAGTCACGTCAAAATGCAGCAGACATTCTCCAACTGGTTGAAGTATTTCGCACAAACTAGGTATAGCTACTCAAATTAGCCAAGAGTGTAAGTGTGCTTAAAAAGTGAATAGTTGAAACGAAAAATTATAAATATATAGCAGGACCATGTATAGTCCAATATGTTTATCAAGTGAAAATGTCAAGATTTCCGAGTCAAATTTTATTATTAAGAAAAGCTTAAACTGTCCACTTTATGAAAATCAAAATATAGACCCACAGCTGGTACCATTTCTGGGGTTAGAGGAAAAGCCCATATAGTAGCAGCAATTTCAAACGGTTTAGCTTTTTTCACTAATCTAAAAATTTGTCAGACATCTCCAACCCCGTCTATTTAAATAGCAAAAACCTATTTTGGAAAGCTTGAGCTGTCCACTTTATAAAAAGTGTAAACCCATACTTGGTAACATCTCTTAAACTTTGAGAAATGGTAGTAGTATCAGCAGTTCTGAACATTGAAACATTCCCACAATTTTCAAAAATATATCGGACTTGCCCAACCTCTTTATGAAAATATACACCCACAACAGGTAAACATTTTACAATTTTCAAAAATTTCTCGAACATGACTCACCATTTTCACACCAGGTCACATCCCTGAGATTATGGAAATTGGAAACGGTGTAGCAGCAATTTCAACATGTTTCAGTTGAAACTGTCTTTAAAAGCTTCACCTGCCCTTTTTATAAAAATAAAATCCATGTCCACTTAAAACATAGGCCCACATCTGGTAAAATCTCTGAGATTATCGGAAGTGGCATTATTATATTAAAGTAACTTAAACAGGTTTAACCTTTATCACACATTTAAAAATTTGTCGAACATGATCGATCATTTTTATCGTAATAACACAAACATTTTTTCGGGAAGCTTGACCTCTCCACTCTTAATATGGGAATTTCTGTAGTGTAGCTGAATTTCAATTTGGGCCTTTTACACAAATTTTTAAATTCGAGACCCATTCCTGTTTATCTCAGTTTCAATTTTTTTTTTTCGGAAAGCGTGATTTTTCCACTTTAGTAAAATATAGACCCACACCTACTTAGTTCAGCTAATTATTTATACTTTCCCAGTACACTTCCACTTTTCAATAATTTATGTATCTATGGCGGATATTACATTATCACATTTATATAGTTATATAAATATAATTATATTTTTTTACAAAGGAAATACTGTTATATTTATCTTCAAGAAGCTAAATATAACAGTATTTCCTTTGTAAAAAAATATAATTATATTTATATAATTATATAAATGTGATAATGTAATACCCGCCTATGAGGGACTTTCCAAAAACCGATTTTAGTTCATTTGTCCTCACGCTTGGGCAGCGCTGACTACTTTTTTTTTTATTACGTGCAAAAACAAGTAAAATCATGTTTACTAATACAAGTTTCTTGTCTAAATTAGTGGATGTCCCCATACTTTTTTTTTATGATTAATAAAGATGAGTATATACACACATTTTAAATTTTTTTTTTTCGCCAAGTGCCTACTGCAGAAAGTGTAAAAAGTAAAGATGAGCATGTTGCGATTAATAATAAATATCAAATTTTAAAATTAATTTAGTCGAAATTAATATTTAATGAAACATTCAAACACATGTTTTACCATATAAAACTACATACAAAATATTTTAGCCGCCAGTCAGCAAGCGTTGGAATTCTATTTGGGAAAATCCCTAATACACTTTGTGTGAAGTAGTTCACATCTGTGAAGATATTTGAATCCACCAGTCGAACCTCGCATGAGAGGAACTTAGCCGCTTTGTCATCTTTGAAAGCCGTTAATAGCAACTCATTTATTTGGCCACATGACAGTTTATGGTTTGTAAAGATACAGACAAGTAAAAAAAACTTGATTTCCAACGTGGGCCACCGAATTACTAAACATTAACATCATAGCCTTTATCATCCTGATTAATCTAGAAAATTCCCGAATTTTCCAAATAAGGAATAGTCGTTCAAGTGTACCCCGCCAAAGAATGATATTTTAAGTTATACAGGCATTAAAACAGAGACGGTCGTGAGGAATAGATCAGTGATGAAAGGCTCAATTTTTAAAATATTTATTAGTCTACCTTAATGAGTGAAGGACCGGGGGAGATTTGTCCTTAAGTGAGCTTAAATTGCCAAATTAACCCAATTAAATTCGATTTTTGGTGAAACGGTTAACAATTAACCATTGCAATAGTAAACCTAATGTACGACCATGAATTTTCGTAACAATACTCAACATATTACCAACTACACGCTAACCACTATACATAAAATGTAAATCTATTTACAACCAGTAATTTTTTTATCAATAAACAAAAATCGATTTGATGTCAGCGCCTAAGCGCAGAATTTTATTCTTCAACAATGTTTATTACTGTAGGTGTGTGCGGTGTGCGCGCTCTCTTCAAATTCCAACTGTAGCCTCATTTCAATAAAATATTTATCTTTTGTATTTCTAGTGCTGTGTGTATACGGATACGGAGACGGGGGGGAATTTATGTATTGAAATGAAAACGCCTACAAAAAAAAAAAAAAATATATTCAATAGGAAAATATGTAATCGTAATTCGATTTTTCCAGTTTTCATTGTTTTATTGTAGGTAAAAAACAAAAAACAAAAAGAATTTATTGGATGCATTTTGTTGGAATAATTTATTTCTGATTGGATTTCAATGATTTTGAATGCTTTATGTAAAGTCATTTGCATAATGGTTTATAGCTACATGAAGATGAATATTGTTCAGATCAAATATAAGAACTGTTGACGTGTTACAAAACTACCTTCGCCGATTCGGTTTTATGATTGCAGAGAAATAAAAAAAATCCAAAAATAATCACTCAAAATATATAAATAATTTGAATAGGTAATCTTCAAGGTGTGATATTTCTACAGTTAAGTGATAGATCACGATCCATTGCAAAAATTGAAAACTTTTATTCGTATTTTAATGTACATACTAGGTATAGTTGTCAAATATTTTTCCACAAGCACGCTACAAGTACACATAGGTACTGATATCAAATTACCAAGCTGACCGCTGTCATAATGTCAAGTCTGTTATTTGTGGTGTTAAAATATTGACAAATTATTTAATATGTTGATTAAATAATAAATTAACATCTCTCCCGGTTTCGCGTATAGGGCGCTGAATTACTGCTTGTACACATATTGTACATAACATATACGTGTGTAAGATGCGGAATGAACATATAAGAAAATAATTGTTGGAAAAACATGATAAACAAGTTGTATTTGAATATTCAATTATATGCTCGCACCAGTATACATAATGTTTAAATAAGTAAACATTTTAAAAGGAACAACAACAAACAAGTAGCTTTTTTAAACATAGTAGCTGTTAATTTTTTTTTTAATAGTTACGATCTCGAATGATTAAATAAAATAAAAAACTAACATTTACAAACTACTCGCACGTATATTTCAAGAAGTGGTTTCGTTTCAATCAAACTAGAGTACACATAAAGTGTATATAGTTATGGTTGATTAATTAACTGTTGATTGGTTATTGGATTAAAAAATTATAACAGTTTATATTGCATTAGTTTCCTTATTGTAGCTCAGGTTATTAGTTATAGAGAGGGTGAAAGTATACACCGCACAAACTTGATTAATTTTAACTAAAGCAATTTATGAATATTATATTTTAAACATTTTGTCACCTAACGGTTTGGTTTTCACCAGTGGAGTAGCAATATCTCACCTTAAAACGTCTATTTTCTGATTTATTGATTATCTATGGTCACATTCCATTACCAATGTGAGAAAAACAAATTTTACGTTTGATAATATTTTCGATTAAATTCAAGCAACAACAAAACACTTGTTTATCCTGTATTGTCGAGTTCATATAATAAAAAAAATGGTAAATCCTCGGACTCCGAAGCTTTTTCATGGATTTTGATCAAACGTTTTGTAATCGGTTTAAAACGCGATCTGAAATTTTACTATCTGAAAAGGCTTGCTTATGTTTTGTTAATATTGTATTAATGTATCCGTCAATAAAATGACAAAATGATGCCTAATAATTAGTGTTAAACAATGAGGCTCGGTACCCAGAAATTTTTTGGCTGCTGAATATAATTTATGATCCAAATTTTCTAATTCAAGATGGCAAATCCAATATGGCCTCTGTATAATCTTCACTTATTCAGAACAATAAAGCCCGATTGTATGAACGAGGATAAATGATTAATTCTCTGATTTAGTGTAGTTTGCATTGTATGTAATCGATGATTTTTTTTTACCATCCGTTTTATCCTCTCATCAAAAAGATGACTGAATCAGAGGCTAAAAAAATGTATTTTTGTTTTTTTTGACATTTCAAATGTGGTGTATCATACAAACGATACGTTTTTATAAAATTTATTTATTTATTTATAAAATTTAAAATAAATTTTATTTTTAAAAAACAATTTAATAAACATCAACAAAGTAAATGTCATAGAAAAGTATTGCCAGGGGTATACGTCTTTTAGTAAAAAACGTTTCGCAAATGAAAGTTTGATCAAATTACTTCTAGCAAAAAAAAAAACGTATATGGCAAACATTTCTTTGGTAAAGAAGTATGAATGGCAAATTCACCTATGTCAAATATTTGTTTACAAATTTCTTTTTGGCAAATTATTCTTCAGGAATTATGAGGCATTTTGATTGCGCGATCAAAATGCCTCATAATTCCTGAAGAACAATTTGCCAAAAAGTGATTATTCTAAAATTTGAACAAAATTTCCGCGTGTCGCGCCTGAATTAATAAAAATATTTTGCTTCAAAATGAAAATTTAAATTCTGGAAAATGAAGATTTAATCTTGCTTTTCCAGAATTTCATTTTGAAATATTCTGGAAAATGGAAATTTCCATTCTAATTTTACAAATAAATCTCTATTTTCCAGATAATTCTAAATCCCCGTTCTCAAGCAAAAATATTTTTATTAATTCCAGTGCGGGTCATCCCTGTCAAATTTTATCACAATCAGTTCAGAAATAGCCAAGTTACAGGGTCATTGGCCATATTCCGAAAGATTATCCAAAAATCATGTAAGCATCCCATTTCCATCATACTTGTCGAATTTCATCATAATCGGTAAAGAAATAGCCAAGTTACAAGCTAATTGTGCATTTTCAAAAACTTCATCTAAAAATCATTTAACAATCCCATTTCCACCGTACGTGTCAAAATGTATCATAATCCCGAAAGAAATGGCCAAGCTACAGACTAATTTGCGACATTCCAAAAATGCACCCAAAAATCATTTAACAATCCTATTTCCACCGTACCTGTCAAATTTAATCACAATAGATTAAGAAACAGCTAGGTTATAGGCTAGTTATATTTCAAAAATGTCTTCAAAATCATTTAAAAATTCCATTTACATCATATACCTGTCAAATTTATAATAGATTTTTTGACCAAACATACATTTGCCATTCAATTTGTTTTGTCATATGATATTTGCCAAATAAATATGCAAATTTGCCAAAGATATTTTGATGAAACATAACTTTGTCAAATGTCGTTTGCCATTTAAACGGCTCTCATTGTCAGTCACACAAAAAACTGCTATAAAACTGCAATAAAAGAGAGGCTAAATTTGTATTTAGCATTGTTCATAGAATCGACGAAAAGCAGAATCCTTGAGTAGTGATTAATCATTACTCTCGGATTTTTTTTTTTTTCATTTAGCGGTGTTCATACAATCGGCCCTGAAATTTTATTCTCCTCTAAATAACCAAACAATTTTTTTAATAAACATCAACAAAGTTACTAGAAACTGCTATGAAACTGCAGTAAAAGAGAGGCTAAACTTTTATTTAGCATCGTTCATACAATCGACGAAAAGTAAAATCCTTGAGTAGTGATTAATCATTACTCTTGGATTTTTTTTCATTTAGCGGTGTTTTCATACAATCGGCCCTTCGTGCTTCAGAAAACATTTTGGAGGTCAAGGGTAACTGAGGTAAAACAAATAATTTAAAATGGCGGATCAAATATGGCCCTTTAAAGTAAAAAGCAGCTGGTTTATTAGCATATTTTGAAATGTCGAGGTTAATTGTATTCAAATAAGCTTTTGGTCAAAATGTTTATAGGAATAAATTCGTAATTAGCGACTCCAAAACTCCTGCCCATAAAATTTGCAGCAAAAATTCAATTAAGGATATAGGAAATATGGCCGCTGTGAAATCCATGAAAGTGGGTATTTCTTGAAGTATTCCAAAAGTTTACACCAAACTTTGTAAACAGGAATTTTGAGAGATACTAATTAGGAATTTATGGTCAACATTTTTTAAACATATTTCTTGTAATTTTTTAATTTTTTTTTTGATCAAAATATACCCAAAAGGGTTTTTGAAGTAGCCAATTTATGATCAAAACGCTTATTTGAATAAAATTAACCTCAAAAATCTTGTACTTTAAAGAGGTAATATTGGATCCGCCCTTTTTAGCTTAATTCTTTTGATCTCAAATTCGTAATCAACAATCTCAAAAATACGTTTCTATGTGGTTTTTGTAAATTTTTTGAATAATTATGAAACAGTTCTAATATGTAAAGGTTACAAAGTGCGCATATTGAATTATAAAATTTGGATCAAAAATTTGTAATCAGCGGTCAAGCAAACCCATGGATACCGAGTTTTACTGGTTAATATTAATTATTGAACACGATAGGTTTCATCAAAATTAATTTAGAAGCTTAAGAGTCTGAGGTAAAACCTTAAGGATCTCGACCTTAAATCTGTATCTTTCGATTTTTCGAGGGAGTCTGATTGGAAACAAAAATTCTTTCACATTACATCTCTGCCCGTAACTCGCTTATCTATTCAAATAATAAAAAAGGAATTTGGAGTAAGTGCTTTATCGTTTCAGTTGTTCAACAGAATCTAAACCCTTGTTAGGCCTTATACGGATAAAAAAAAAAATTTTGTTTTATGTTGGTGGCTGTGCAGTTGGCCAGGGCGCGCAACATTTATGATCGTATTTGTATATATTTCAAAAACCTAGAAATTTTTTAAGTCACCGTGGAAAAAGGTTTTGAGTAGAAATACAACCAATAATTTGGCAACATTACAAAGTCAAAATTAAGTTAAACAACATGATGAATTAAATATTAGACCATCAAAATGAACAGTCTTGGTCATAAAATTAGGAACAGCAATTAAATAAAACAATAAATCGATATTCAATAATTGATGGGACATCGATTATGTATAGTAATTGTACTTCGTTCTATAGTCGATTTAATTTGTGTATTTGGAGAATCCCCCTGAAATAGGTGAAAATGTCAAAAAATAGTGAACAAATAATTATTATTAATCATTTTTTAATAATTATCAAGGAATCATTATCTATAGTTAATATAAATTTGATAAAATAAATATAAATAAAACTCAAAAACTGACAGCTGCAGTTATGGGACTTTCGCAGATCTTGGACGCAAATGCTATAAAGTCTCTTATCAAAAATCGTCAAGATGGACATTTTTAAAATATTTGTTGATGTTAAGAAAGAGTTACATCTTGAAAT
Organism: Tipula helvola; assembly: GCA_963556165.1. Lineage (NCBI taxonomy): Eukaryota > Metazoa > Arthropoda > Insecta > Diptera > Tipulidae > Tipula > Tipula helvola. Next base: position 394,774,391 of record OY744482.1, read on the forward strand.
TAGTATGCGGGCATTTCGTAGCAGACTGGTAGAAAGAAATCTTTATGGTAAGCTTAAAGAACAGCCCGAAGAGTACCACTGTTGAGCAAAAAAATTTCAAGGAAAGAATTCGATTTGCGAAAGATTATGCTGATTAGAAAGGTGACAATAGCTAAACACTAATTTGGTTCCAATGGTAAATATGGAGGAGTTACTCTTTTACAGATATAATATTTAATTTGTATGTTCCAAAACGTTCGACAATCCGTTTCGAGGCCCGTTTTGCTAAATCGCAGTCAATTTCAGTATTCTTTTTTCTTTGTTAAAAAAACGGGGCGGTTCAACAAATCTCGCTCACAAATCTCGAGTCGGCAGTGGACTGCAATTAAATACATTTGGTAAGTATAAACATTTGTGTTGTTACTATAATTTTGAAGTGCCAAATATTCAGTCTTTCTCTCAACAAACATTCAACAAAATTTCTCAAATTTTAAACCATCTGTTAAAAACCACAAAACTATAAACAAACGTAACCAATTTCCAAACAATTTCCTACAAAAAAATGAAATTTGTACATATACACCTCATGCACCATTATAAATAATATAAATACGATGCTAATCAATCTAAACAGCTAAAAACAATGGCCATTTAACGGACGCATGCTGTAACACGCACACATAATAATACGAAAATTATAGGAGACTGACAAACAAAAAACCTTAACTCCAATTTCTTGGATTGTTCTATATATTTATTGTTGAAAATCAAATGCTACGGTTTAACTCGCTATTTTACGGTCTTGTCTATACACAGCCCAACCATTGTTTTGTCTTGTGTATACAATAACAAGTTGGATTTGTACACATTGGTAAAAAATTATCGATTTCCAAAGTGTTGCGCGTTTTTATGTATTTTGATTCGATTAAACTCAATTATAATACGAGTATATGTACGTACAATCGATTCGATTGAGAATTTTTGTGGTTTTGAAATTCGTTGAATTCAGATAGACGTATGCGGTTGGTTTATATATACGCGCAGCCATACATAATTTAATTCAACCTAAAACGAATCTTCTTAATCATATGTAAGATATATAATTATATATAGATCGAGTATAAGTTAAATATTTGAGGGCATGAGACATAACAAAAATAAATATTATCCCACCCATATATGCGGACAAAGTCATTAATTTCGATTAAATTTGAAAACCATTAGATTTGTGTTTAACGAGTCATGTAATAAATTAATGACATACAATCAACCGTACATAAATATATACAGTGTCTCATTCTTATACACCATTATCTAGGGTATGTATAATTCCTCCCGAATTGTATATATACATAAATACCTAGCGTGAACGAAAAATAGTAAAGCCGCATTAGTTCTTCGCGTTTATTTTTGTGTTTTCTTCTTCATTGTATTTCCACTTTAATGGGTCATGAAAATTACACTTGCCGTTTAACCAGTATATGCGCGCGCGATCCAACACAATACACATGATGATCATGACTGATTATTTAATGATTATGATTACTATAAAATTACTGTAATTTGTCTAATATCATATTTAGGTATAATTTATATTAAATTAGACATTATTTTTTGACAAAACTAAATTAATTGAGTAATTTAGACGCATACAGGCGGGACTCCAATTTATGACTAATAAACATAAAAAATGTCGCACAGAGTTTCTGTTACATAAACTAAAGAATTTAATTTTGCAAAATCATTTCGCGTCTAAATTATAATGTCGTGCACACAAGTGACATTGAGATTTTATTTAATTAAATAATTAGGTCTATAGATAATTAATTTTGTATTTTTATAGAGAATTCAATTTTCAATGTGACCGCGTACAGGTTTAATAGTTTGTTTTAATTGTGTTAGCTTATAATAGAAATTTTTATATGAAATTGGAATGTTATTTGATCATAATGGAAACAATGTAAAGATGTCTCAACACGACTACCTATACTTTTGTTGATTTAATTTCGGTCTGGAAGGACGAAAGTTATTGAAATCGCAAACAATTTTATTTGTCCAAAATCACTTTTCTCGACGTTTCGAGGGTCCCTGAGTCCAAAACAGCAAAAAAATGCCATGCCTCTATGCAAGTCTGTAATAAGTTCTACATCTAGAGAACGGCTGGCCAGATTTGGATTTTTTTTTACCAATCTGCTTCGACTTAGTTTCTTAAATAACTTGTTCAACGGTTGAACTGTTGAAATTCTGAGAATTATTAAAACTTGTTAATTAATTAGCTCGGTCGAATCGCTTAGAAGTTTTCAATACATTAAAAATCTTAAAATCAACAAAAAATTTAATTAAAATTAAATTGTTAAGAGTTCTGTAAATTCAGCTTCGATCTGACAAGGATTAGGGAGAACTTCCAGAGGCCGCCAAAGTGAGGTATATGAAATTTAATATTTTCTTCCCCACAAAATTTTATCACTTCAATTTTGTGAGATTCTAATCGCAGACAACAAATTTACTCGGAAATTTCCTTTACTGACCGTATGAAGCTCTATGAATTCCGCGTTGGGAATGTTATGTAACGTGGAATATTGAGATTTAATTTTAAAATTTCCAATTTAAATTTATTGAACAATTTTTCATTTCATTTAACGATTCGTCATTCTAAGAGATCTGTGAATGTGCCCACGGTAATGGCATGTATAACTTCGCTCACAAAAGATGGGAAGAGATTCGACTTGATTCCGTACCGTATGTTGCGATCTTTAATCGGAAACATTTTACAACATCGTATTAAAAACCCTCCTCCAGGTTCTAGGTAAATGACATAGATTTTCGAGATTAATAATCTGGCGGTACATTTTTGTTATATCAACCTTAAATCCAATTGCGTATTTTCGGAAGCGAATGAGAACAGAAAAAAGATCATTTTGAGTAGTGGGCACGTTCTTGAGCCCATCATTTAGAGAAATGTTTGTTGAGCTCTTTGCCGATGCATTACTACTCTCCCATTCATCCATAAATTGTTTGTATTAAGCGTATAAACTTTGTGGTTTTTTATTATTCTCCGTTCGTGAGAATTAAATTGGCGTGAGGCAGAAACATTTATACTACAATGGTACACTTCATGCGGCACATTGTCAGCATAATGATTCTTCCAAAATTTTTCTTCATTCAATTGACAAATTGTTAGGAAGAATACCTCCTTAATTTGCCAACCAATGTGCTAACGTTTGAATTTAAACCCTGAATACAACTACTCAAAAAACCAGAATAATAAAATTTTAAGGAAATAACACACACTATAGTTATCTTAACCTCCTCGCCTAACATGATATTGTTATAAATTTCAGCTCCGATCAAGAAGTTTTTTATCCGGAGTAAAATCAGCAAGCTTATTATGATTAGGTGCGCGATATTTTTGTTAAATGAAATTTCCAGTTAATTTTGACAATATAAAAATTCTAGTATTTATGAATAGTTTGACACGCAAGATGCCAAATTCCACTTTCATCGGACTTTTAGTTTGTAATCATGCAAGTTAATTTTGAACATGATGGTCATATATAATTGGTTTTAAGCACAGATCCCAAAATTATCGTAACGCTATTTCGTTGTGGCTTCCAATTCGATAAGCTTTGATTTAGTTCACACAAGTTGTTTCGAAAATGCGACCTATACTGTGAATCCGCCGGGTTTTTCTCTATTTTTAAAATTTATTCGAGATATTGAAGTTTCTCGAGATTATTCAAGAAGTTTGAGATTTTTAAGATTTACATACCAATCTTGTTTAATGTAAAATGGAATGCTGAAATTGAGCCAATAATCTTTGAGTTATGAATGGAAATTGGAATATCGAGCTATGAAAATTAAATTATCTTAGCTATGCTTCTTCAAAAGAAAAAGTGTAAAAAGGAGTGTCTAACTTATTTTTGGGCAACTGAACACCACAATATGGCTTAACTTTAGACTTATAATTTTGAATTTGATTTACACAACATGGGGTTTTACTTTCAACATGATTTAAATGTTGACCTATTTACGAAACTACATAGGATTTCACTTTCTGATTTGAATTGAAGAAGCGAATATTATTTCGAATGTAATTTCCATTTTTATTTTCAAATTAAAAATCGATTATCGCCAACTTCTGATTCAACTTAATACCATTACCTGTTTAAATTGCAATAAAATATATGTTCAAGTATGTATACATAAAATCGAAACAAATTGATTTTAATTTTAACTTTATTTATAAAGAAAAAAATAATTAATTGATATATGTCTGTTTTATCGGGGCTGAAGCAGTTAAAAATCTTGATAAAGCCACATTTTAATTGAAAAAGGTGGCAAAAAACAATTTTAATTGAAAATATAATTTACGCGCGAAAACCACATTCTCGCAGAAATTGTTTATTAGGATTTAGCTGTATATACGTAATATGTATTCTGGAAATAGATTCTGTCACCAGATTAAAAGCTTAACTAAATAGAGGTTTGATAATAATATTTATTTTGGTCGCACCGTGGACAGAGAAGATTGTTTGTGCAGATAACAACCGAGAGCCGGTTAACGCCTTTTGCTAGTTGATTTTAAAAGATTGATATCGTTGTGAAATTAATTTTTTCACCAGTATAGTTTCTGCACACCAAAAATATTATTCTCACCATAATATGTAACCACATCAAAGAGTTATATGTCTCAAATCAGATATTCCATATTTCCAACAAAATCACATCAAAATCATTTTTGATCCTCAATCAATCAAAAAAAAAAAAAAACTAAATTTTGGTTTGAGATGGAAATTGAACCGTGACAAAAATTGTAATTTCGATTCGATCCAAAATAAAAACTGAAGAAAATGCCAAGAAATCAATTCTCGTTATGTAGTGTATAAATATTAAGAAGAAGAGGGCAATCGTATATTAATGATATAAAATAACAACCAAATCAAATACACTATTCGGATGGGAAATCAAATTGTGTGTGAAATTTTTTTGTGTTCATCGAGATCACATACAACAACAACTACACCAAAAAAAAAGAGTTACATGGTTTGATTACCCCTTCAAATTTTATGTTTTGGTACGCGTACATGATTTCTTGTATCACAACCTATTAAGTAAATCGTCTTGTGCGAGTCAATTTTTTTTTGTATTTCTTAAGAGATTTTTAATTGACATTGATTGGATTAAATAATAAAAAAAGTAAAAAATAGACAAAGTTATAATTTAAACTCGCGCGCATGTAAAACGGTTTCTTCTTAAACGTATCGTGTCGCCGATAAGCTTATAAATCGAATTATCTCTAATAAATTTTGATTGATAGATTTTGTGTATGTGTGAATTCGAACAGTTCAGTAGGTATAGGTTATATGACTAATTAAAATTTTTAGTACCTCTTACAGCTGAAAACGCAAAATCATTCGAAAAATCAATCAAAAAACTTTCTCATAGTTCATAAATTATGTATAACAAAAAAATAATATTTTTACTATTATAAACATTAAACAGTAAACTCGCGGTGCGCCGCGGTTTATATACCACATACACACGATATGAAAAAACAAAAAATATCAAAATATGAAATGGAGGCAGTCAAAACCTCTTTTCAATTGAAAGAATTATGTAGCAGAAATTTGTTTCTCACACAATTTGTGAATTAATTATAAAATAATACAAATTTTTTTCTAATTCATTTGTTATGCATTCATGAGTCAAGTGACGCTATCTGTAATGAGATATTTTATTTTGAGGCATATTTAAATAAAATATTGTGACAATTCGGTTATTTATTTTGTAGATAAGAATTCTATATAATCGGGCGAGAGTTTTAATAGTAAAGAGTCCCTATATGAATGATATCTTACCAAAGTAACCGTTCAATACAATCATGAATAAAGATTGTGATACTTTGCAGAATTTGTTGCGGTGCTCAATGTCTTTGCCATGTGGCTTTGAATCATAACAAGCCTCAGTTGGTCCAACATAGAACATAGCTCATACAAAAGCATTTAATGTATTTACTTACATCATTACATTTGATCCACAAGATCCCAAAAATGGTCCATTAATATTTCGAACCATGTCTAACGATCCCGACCATTCTCTTAAATCTATTTTCATTTGTTTTCCATTCCTGCATGTAAAAAATGTCTATACTAAAGAAAATATATTTATGTTATGGGTTTAGCAGCATTGTGACCAGCTTCATTTGGTAAAACAGATTTATGAAAAGGTCTATAATTTGTTTAAATAATATTTAAATTTCCTGGGCGATGGTTTAAGTGTAATTAACCATTTAAATTTTCTTCCTGCATGTAAAAATGCAACTTAGATCTACTAAAAGCATTTCATGTATTATGTATTTACTTTTGTCAGAAAAGAATAATTTCATCCACTAGATTTCTAAACTGGTTGACAAATACTTTGTATCATATCTAGCGGTTTTTATTAACGTTAGTTTAAGACTAATCTCAAATTTAAGTTCTCTTCCTGCATGTAAAAAAGTTTATATTAAATCAAATATAATTTATGGATTTAGCAACATCGTGGCCTGTGTCATTTGGTTTAACATATCTCTACCCAGGGACCAATTCTTAGTATTTTATATGGATTTTGTGTGAGGTTAGACTACAATCTCACATAAATATGTTCTCTTCCTGCGTGTAAAACTATAACTTAGCTCTACTAAAAAAATTTAATGCATTTACTTTCACTAAAATAGGGCCAAAACTAGCTATAGATAAATAGTTTATCTCACCCCTACCGTTTTTAACCGTTAGTTTAAGACTAATTTCAAACTTGTAAAAAATGCCTTTACTGAACTATACCATAAACACATTTCAAGGATTAAGAAGCATTGTGGCCAGTGTCATTTAGCAAAACAGATCTCGAAAATGGCCCACAATTTGTTTGAAAATTTTCTGAGCTATGGTTTTAGGCTAATTTAAAATCGAGTTTCTTTTTCAGTTTATAAAATTTGTCTATACTAGCTACATCTTGCTCAGTGTCATTTGTTCCAACACACCACTAAAATGGTCCGTAATATGTTTGGATGTTTATGAGATTTTCTAAGTGACGGTTTAAGACCAATTTCCAATTTGTTTTCTCTTCCTGCTTGTAAAAAAATGTTTGTTCTTTACTATACACATTTTATGGATTTAGCAGCATCGTGGTCAGTCTCAACAAATCCACAAATTATTTAAAAAATTTCTGGGCGGTAGTTTTAAACTAACTTTAGTAGGTCTATACACTTAACTGAATACGCTTTATGAATTTAACAGCATCGTGGTCACTGTGAATAGGTCCAACAGATCTTTAAAATGCCCCATAATATGTTTGGGTTCTATATTAAGATTTTTTAAGCGATGGTTTAAGACCAATTTCCAATTTGTTTTCCCTTCCTGTTTGTAAAAAATTGTCTTTATCGCGACTTTTGTAGTTTTATTCACTAGATCTCTTAAACGGTACACAATTTGTTTGGATCTTTTTTCGATTTCCTGAGCGAAGGTCTAAGACTAATTTACCATTCTTGTTCTCTATCTACATAAAAACTGTACCATTTTAAATTCAATAAATTCATCAAATTAACCGTGAGTATTGATCAATGAATTCATTAGCACATCAAATATCTGAGGAGATTTATTGATTTAGCGGAATCGATTCTACGGTAGTTTTTCCTGACCAACAGTGAAAAGGAATAACCTGTAAGCGTTAGAAAAGCGGATCAAAACAGAACTGTTGGTATTTTGGAAAGAGCAATGCTAAAAGATGTTGACATATTAAGGGCCATTGAAGCTCGGCTGAAACAAATAAGAGGAATCTAAAAATAAGTTTAAACATTATTTGTAATTACTATGCTCTTTCTTATGTACATGCCTTAAAGTTGGCAGTTTGGAATGCTGACTTTATTAACAAATTTATGATCGAACTTAAGTTATATATAGGATTAGGATTTATCAATAAATTTACTAAAACGCTTGAATGTGTACCAATTACATATTTTAATTTCTTAAGATTTTGAATTACAAAAGAATCGTATAATTGATGAAATGTGCGGTAGCTACAATACGGTTAATATAGAACATATGTTAAATTATAATGATTTACAAATAATAATATTACCTATGTATGTATGTATGTATAAGGTGTTTAATATGTTATGACTTAGCTTTTTTAACCTGTCTACTTGCTTATTCCTGTAAAATATTAATTAAACATTTATTATTTTACAAAACTCGTATGTAGACCAACATGAAAAATTTGCACTAAAATAATTTTTTTTAATTTGCTAAATCATGTTTGATTATTTTAAGAATTTTCATTTTTAATTAATGAGCTCATATCGAATAAATATTTAAAAATCAAAATATGATTATCGAAATTCAGAAGGATGATATCTCAAAATTAATATATTTTAATTAAATTTACTGTGTGAGAATATAAAACGTTCGAATTTGATTTAACAAAAAAACGGTTACAATTACCAAAGCAGTTCATATTTTAAAACGTCCAATATCCCAAAAATAAATATAAATTACATCAATTTATGTATAGCCTTTCTCGTGTACATACAGTGGGTATGCAACAATATTTATAGTCCAATTTCCATTCAAAATTGATTCCCATTACAAATTACCCTTCAAGTCAACCACAATTTTTTATTTTTATTTTTATTTTTTAAATTAATTTAAAATCATAAAAATACAAATATTTTATTTTTCTATTTTTCTATGCTGTGTCAAATTTATTGTTGTGCCAACAGAAGAAAACTCCAACAACACAACCCCGTCCCAATATATTATGTATAATAAACACAAAAGCAAAAACCGCTGTTCTAAGCATATAATAGCACAATAGAGTTATGAAATGTATGCGGGGAAAAACAAGGTAGAATTTTTTTTTTTTTGGTTACGGTTGAAAATCAAGGGATGCATGAGCTGTGTTGTAGAAATGGGAAAATGTTTTATTATTTTTTTGGTTGAGGATACAAAAAAAACATCCTTGAGCTCATGAGAAAATTGATTTACTTTTATAGCAAAAAAATCTAAAGTGTGACTATTTTATGTGTTTTTCCAACTTTTCACTTGATAACAATGGTGTTGTTCTTATATGACAAACACAATATTTTTATGTTTTTCATAAATAAAATATTTTGTTATAAGAAAATTCGATTATTCTTCGTTCGAATACGCACACCAAAATGCGTGGTCGGTGATTGTGAAAAATAGCGCGCTCATTACAGTTATTACAATATTTTTATTTTTTATTATTTTTATATTAGAAAATGTATTTTGAAGAATCATGATTTTTTATGCTTTTGTTGATGTTAGAAAAGCTATTTTGTGGTGGTGATTAGAAAGTTTATTTTCTTGCTCGCAAGTATTATTTTCAATGACGGATGAATTTTTATTTAAATCACGTAATCAAATAATGGGTGTAATGCGTGATTTATTGTAAAAAAATATTGTTTTGACCAGTTGAAGGTGCTCCAAAGGTCGTACGTTATAAAAATGTCTTCAATAACTGTAAAGGATATTTTGACATTCTTAATAATCTTTGAATTTGATAAGATCTTAAGTATACCTCGTTGTACTCGATAAAATGTGTTACTTTAGCTCTACAGGTGTCCTTCTTAAGGTCTGTAAGAATAGCTCATATTTTACTCGCACAAATTTACCACCTTTCAATTTTTTTAGGTCCTTAAATTTGCATAAATGAGCATAAATTGTTTGATTAAGGAAGAATGATTCAATTCAAACACAACTATTGTAAGAACCAACCAACAAATGATATGTACGAGTTAATGATATTTTTGATCAATAAATAAATGTAAATTTTGAATACTAGATTGAATCAAAAACCATATTGAAGGCACAATGAGACAATTCTAAATATTATAAATAAATTGATGGGCTCTATGTGGAATGGAATGAAAAATTGAGGTACCGTCAATTAGGACCTATGGTAGGATTCTGCGATAACAAAAACCTAGACTGATTTGGATGTGCCATAATAATTCGTTTCCATCTGCAGAAAATTGCAACTTAGTATTGACTTTGAAAAACGTCGGTACTAAGCTACTTAGAAGCTATATCAATATTGATTCATTTGTTCATAACCGTTATAATGTGAAAATGGGGTTGGAATTTATTCGCTACAAAATTTGCTAAAAACCATTGAAACAAATTTGAATTTGTAAATATTGAAGTGTCCTCCGGGTTTAACAAAGAAAAAAAGCAACTCAAACGTGTGCTCAAGCAACATTTAATGATAAGCTTTAAGAAATTAATTTTGTGGATGAAATTTTGCCTATACCGTTTGGTTGGCTTACGACCGTTAATGTAACTTAAGGAATAGACGACCGGTATGATTTTCAAATAGCTGACATTCATATTGCCGATAGGCAACAACTGCAACCATTACAATGCCAGTATCTAACTTCGCCAATAGATTCACATGGCCGACGTAGCTAAATTGCCGTCAAGATAAATAACCGACACAACCACATAGCCTATAAGATGAGTATGGGTTTCATGGCCGACGCGAATAAATTTGAAGCACTTTCTTCTTGTTGGTAAACCGTAAAGATTTCCATGAAAACTGAGCTCTATTTTTTGATGACGATAATCGATTCGATAATCTAGAAGAGAAACATGACTACTTGATTCATTTTACCAAATAAATTTTTATTTCAATTTATTTTTTCCCCAAATTTTGTTTGGTTCGTTAATATTTAGTTTCTTTTATACGAAAAGTGCTTGCTTGCTGACGATTGGGTATTTGAACCAAAGTCAGTCAAAAACTTAAATTAATAATACGTTAATAAATTTGAAATCACGACTTAGGTTATCGCAGTTGGTAAACAGTTTGAGGCACCTTAGAACGGGGTCCGGGGAAAATTATAACATTCTGCTTAACCCTGCTAAAGTTTATTGAAGGAATATTGAACAGTACTACTACTATATAAGAGGATCTTGGCTCTTGCTACTTCAGAATTCCCTATCACAACATCTAATCTGACATTATTGTTGCACTCTTAATTTTGCTACAAGGGTTAAATTATAGAAAATTTTCTTGATGGCTTACATAATTCAAAATTCAAATTTAAGACAAAATAGTAAAAATCTTTAAATGAATAACAAAACATTTTAAAATCACAATTTATTTTAAAAATTTTGAAAAGTTTCAAAGATATTTTACAAGATTCAATACAGTGAACTCCCGTATAATGCGAATAATATGTTACGCGTTGTATGAAATCGCGTAATAAGAAATCGCGTTGAACGAGTAAAATTTTGTATAACGCGAATGATGTTAGAGTAAAATTGTATAGTGGCTAACATCATTTAAAATTTGATTGTACAAAATCAGACATTAGAAAAAATTATATTCATTAAAACAAAATTATTCAAATTGTATTTCTTACGGGAATTTATTGTACATATTATATAAAAATAGAATTTAACAAATTGAATAAAATGAATAAACAAAAAGGAATGGATAAAAATGAAATGAATGGAAAATTCCGGGTTTTTATTCTATAGCGCGTTATACGGGAATCGTGTTGTACGAATAAAGTGGTCGCACTTTTTTTAACGCGCTGTATGAAAACGCGTTGTATGAACTCGTGTTATACGGGAGTCTACTGTATTTTCAAAATTTTAATCATGAATACAATGTAAAATTTGGCTTCAAATTTCAATAATCAATTCGAATTCATTTCAAACTGGTTTAGGTATAGAATTTTGAATATTTTATGAATCAATTAAATGATATACAAAGAACTACACTGTATATATTCACCACTGTTTTTAAAAGACTGGACGAAAATAGTCAATTTACAAGTGGAACGGTGTAGCTAAAGTAGATCATTTGATAAAATGGGACTGTTAATTGCTGTAACATATTTCAAGAGAAATAATCCATTTTAGGATAATTTTAGGCTACAGTTCAATGCACGACGCGGCCTCAAGAAATTGTTTGTGACATAAGATACATTTTGTATAGGCTGCTCCATAGACATTTTTTGGGGATAAACATTAGCATTAATAATAATAATAAGGCGACACATATTAAATTTTGAAATCAATTATTTTAAAAAAGAAGAATTCTATAATTCCTCGGTAAATGGCGGGTTTGAGTAGCAGCTTCTATTCTCTAAGATATAGAGCTGTCCAACTTCAACATTTTTCGCGGGCCTAATAAATTTTTAAAGGTTAAGACAGGGCAATATATTATGTAGTGCCACAAACAAAAAGATTGCAGGCCGTTAGTTGTAGTTATAATTAGCGGCACGGTATTACCAAATTAAAATCTAAAGTCGAGCAGTTCTCTCAAATGATGGTATAATTTATATTACAATGTGATATTTGGTTTGCTTGACTTTAACTTTGAAATTATGAACTGATATTCCTAAATAAAATGGAGATAACCCAAACATAAAACATAATCTTACAGCTCAATCTCCAGAATGATAATTTTTTTTCTAAATTTGTTTAAAAATTACCTGAATTTCGATTTAGAGTTTAGACTTTAGATTGAAACGATTAAATTATCAATTCTGTCAAAACATTTTCAATTTACCGATTTTAGATACAATTTATGAAGAATACAACCATTAGAACCAAACATTATATAAGATAAGCACCGATATGCCTCCATTAACGACAAAGGTTATACAAAACATTGTGATTTATAAAATATTGACATAAATTTCGTAACCTTTACAGTTCAAAACAAAATACGAGCCCACATAAGCAACATTAATTCGTTATAATAACCATGAAATTACCACAAAATATAAGCTAGTTATATATACACGTCTCAAAATATAAATTACCTCCAATTCACAAACATCCAGTGAGATAATTTATGATCTCACCATAGATAAAATTCGAAATTAATTTCCCATTAAGTGTCACTAATCAAATTAAATTCTATTATCAAATCGAAATTTATCATCCCTAAACGAATGATATCGACTAACAACCGGATAACACATGTAAATTTTAAACAATACACTCCACAAAAAGAGATACAATACATAACTGTTAAACGAAGAATAATCATAGTCTTATTGTTGTTGCGTCGCCTAATAAAAGTTACCCCTAGCAGCTATTTCCGAATTTTACACAGTAAATTATTTTTATCCCAATCGAAAAATGTTAGGCGGAACTAACACACACATACATACATAGAAGATGATATTTTTGTTTATAAATATTTCCTTGAAACATTTTTGTGTATAGATTCGATCCAGAAATAATTTGAATATGTTAAGTAAATTGAGGAACTATTATATGGATTAAATGTTTTGGAAATTTGAGATATGATTCTTAATTCATGAAACGTTTATTATGATTATACACAAATAGTTAAATTTCCATTCAAATCAGAATAATCTTTCATATTTGGCTAAAATGTAGGAGTGGTTCTGCGATCAACTACAGTTTGATACATTTATTTAACTTTTCCAAATCTCTTCAACGACATTAAATTATTTTAAACCAAATTTCGAAATTATTCAATCTTCAAGTTGCTAATCTCCCACCAGATTCCAAGCAAAAGTGGTGTAGTGTAGTTTATCTTAATGATTATATCAAGGTAAAATATTTTTTTGCAGTCAAATTCTTGATTTGAAATGGTGAAAAGATAACGCAAAGTAAATTGTATTGTAGCTTCATTTCGAGGCATAAAAACCACAATCATCCATTTCTTCAATTTATCTGAAACCCATGACTTCTGCCCACTAGTGCATCCAAAAGACATACCCCTAAATGACCAATTCGTTGGATTACTGTAATAGCACACGCACGCATAATCTAGTCGAATCGTAACATTATTTTTTTAATTATTACGGTAACATGTTGGTTCGCACCTTTACAAAATTAATTTGATTTTAATATAACCTTAATTGACCTTTAGAACTGAAATCATGGTCAACTTTTCAAATATTTAAAATTCAAAATTAGTATGAGAGGGCAAAAATTTTAAGAATAACCAATTTTGAAATTATGAATTTACGAATAATTTAGAAATTCGTTAAGATCAGTGTTCAAACATGAAACTATATCCAATTTTTCTCAAATTAAAGTTCAAGTTTCAATATTTTGAATTAATAAATTTTATTTTAAAATTTTGAAACATAAGCAAACATAAATTTGAAATTTTAATTCGAGCTTTTAAATTTTGGATTTTTAACGAATATATCAATTCAATTTTCAAATATCAAAGTACCTAATTTTTTTTTGATCTAGTTTAACGAAGTTTAGGTTTTCAATTCAAATTTTATTTAACTGTAAACCTTTAGAAAAATAGTACCTGACAATGAACTGGATCCTTTGTTCTAATATCTTCTAGTATATAAATCCTTTTTGTTGATGGTAAGCCGGAAGAATATTCGGATTAAAATTTTGAAATATTTGATGAGTCATGTATCTTTTAAAGGATATAATTGATTGATAAATTGATTGAGACATGTATACGACAAAGCTTAAGCAAGATCCCCGGAATACTCCGGGTCCATCGAACAACCTTTTACAAATGTATTAGAGACTCGACCCGTCTTTTAACTATTAATATCATAAAGCCCTGCTTTAATTGATTTTTTAACAGTGCACGATAAATATTTGAGCCGTTAATTTTGAAAGTGGTGCAAGTCCATTTTTCAAAAAATTAAAGTTAATGATAACAATAGACAAATAAAAGTATAATCTTTCTAACGGTGAACAATTTATAGTCAAAATAAAAAAATAAAAAATCTCTAATACTTGTTCAAAAAATAAGAAAATTCAAAATCCCGTATATTTTTGCATTTATTGTTTTTCTATTCCTTCATTTTCTCGTTTCACCAAAATGTGGACTTGCCCCACTTTCAAAATAAACGGCTCAGTTATTTATTCGTTTAAACTTGGTTTTCTTCTTGAAAAGCTTCAATACATATTCATGCTTGCTTATTCTAAATATTACAACTTTACTAATAAAAAGCTCTCCTTTTAAAAACTATTAATAAATAAATGCTTTTTTGGCAGTGTCCTCTGGAAAGCTGCTTCACTTGAAGCATAACTCCAAAATTGATATTCTTGATAAATGTAATCTACAAAAATTGGAAAATGTTATATTGTTCATAAAAGCTTATTTATAATCAACTTTACTGATGGAAGGATGAAAAGCTGAAGCTTCTCTGGAAAACTTTTCTTTACTATCTTACAAGTTTGATGGAAAAAAGCTTTTGTCTAATTTATTCAAAAGGGTCTTTTAAAGCATTAGCTGGACACATAATAAACTTTTTTGTTATGTCAATGAGTTGTGGATAACTTTATGTGGACAACTTTAAAGCTCAAGTTTACTTAATTTGTTTTCTTAATCGTGCACTGATATTATTTAAATACAATAGCCCATGAATCGTAAACTATGCGTTTTGAAAAGCTCCACAAGAAAGCATGATAAACTTGGGAAATTTTTAAACAAACTTCATTTTTTCTTATTCTTAATAAATATTCCAGCTTATATATAAAACATGGAGAATATTTGTTCTTGAAGCTAATAAATCCTCAAATTTTACTAAGGAGAAGTTGTAGATTCACTGATAAAGCTTAATGCCATAGATTGGTCGTAAAAGCTTTAGAAAAGAATTCTTATTGTTATATTGGGTGTGTAAATTAATTTTTAGACTTTTTTTATAAAAAAGGAATGTTTATTAAAAGATAATGATGCAGTATATTTTATCCAATATATTCGCCATCGTTAGCTATGACTTCCTGCCATCTCCTGGGAAGTTTGTAGATTCCTCGTTTGAAGAAGCCTTCAAATTTCCCAGATATCCAGCCATCGATCCAATTTCGCACTTCTCCGGCGTTTCGAAAGTGTACGTCAGCCAGGCCTATTTGCATTGATATAAACAAATGGTAGTTGGAAGATGCAAGGTCTGGAGAATACGCAGGTTGTTCAAGCCGATCCCAACCGAGTTGCTCTACCTTGTTTTAAGCGGTTTTTGCACGATGTGGTCTGGCATTATCATCATGAAACAAAACTTTATAGCTTTTGTTCGCTATTGCTGGCCGTTTTTAGTCTAATGTACGTGCCAATTTATCCAGTTGGCGTCGGTAGCGATCACCTGTAACCGTTTCATTTGGATTTAACAGCTCATAATACACCACACCTTTCTGGTCCCACCAAATACTCAGCATAACCTTATCGCAATGAATATCTCGTTTTGGCTGCGATGGCCCTGCTTGGCCTGGATCGACGTAAGCTGCTTTACGTTTGACATGCATACTGTTCATCCAATAATGTTTGTAATTCGGCATCTTCAAACTTTTTTGGCTGACCTGGCCGTTCTTTGTCTGTCAAGTCAAAATCACCACTTTGGAATCGATGAAACCAATTGAAACAGCTTGCTCTCGATGGAGCTTGATTACCGCATAAGTATCAGAAAGCAATTGGGGAGCTTCAGCGGCAGTTTTCTTGGAATCAAAAAAGAAAAGAAGAACCCCTCGAAAAAACAACTTATCACGATCCATTTTAAATCGATTACAAAAAAATGACGTAATATGAAAAATAACACTTTCTGCTCTGAATTAAATTGACAATTGTGACAGCTACAAAATGCAATTGAAATTGCTTGTCAATGCTTCTCATGTCGAGTCTAAGAATTAATTCACACACCCAATAGTTTAAGTTGAAAAAATAAGCGATGCTTATTGTCAAAGCAACCTTGATTATACAAAGCCATAGTCTAAAAAACGAAGCTTTTATAAGGGAATTAGGCCTGCTTTAGACTATAAAAGATCTTTGGCAAAGATAATATTTTATAAAATATATTTCTCAAAGACTTTTGATAGTATAATATGCATATTTTATATTTTTTTTTTGTTTTATCATATTTCTTTTTTTATCTTTAGCTCCTTGCGGCTGAATATGATAAAAGATTGTGACGCAGCATTCTGGTCAAATTGAAATAAAAGCTTAAATAAGAGCACAAATGTGGTCATTAAGTCAATATACAATATAAATGGTAGTAATTAAAAATTTAGTAAAATCGTACCAAAAATTACCACCTGGGCAAATTTCAAGTTCAAAAATTGTAGGAAAAGCTAAACAAATTCACAGAATATTAAGAGCGTGTGATAATTTTGTGATTAAATAATTTTCTTGCGTATTTTTTTGTAAACAGCTATAGACATCTGACGTCTACTAGAAAAATTAAAGATAAATTTAGCAATAACTGTTTTACTTTGTCAGAGCCAACCTTGATGTATTTTTCAAAATGACTCGAAAAATATATTTTAGGCATAATTTAATTTTAATATTTCTGTAATTAATATTTACTTAATACCAATATAGCCTTCTTGTATATTGTTGCTAAAGATATAAAGAAAACTTTTTTATAATCGTTTTATAATATTTTTGCCTTTTTCATTGGAAAACTTGAAGCTGAAACACCATTTTTACTATAGATTCCTTTGAAAATCTGTGCAAAGTTATACCACAAATTTTTTTTTCAAAAAATACGTCATTATGATTATGGCTCTACTATGTTAATGAAACCTTTAAAAAATTGTAACTTTATTAATGAAAGCTCTAGTTTCACTATTAAATTTCTTCTGATACATTTCAGTAAGATTTTTAGATTCTGAAGCAATATTTCATTCCAACTGAATAATAAATCGTGAAAGCTTCTTGTAAAGCCTTGCTCCAATTACAAAAAGCTCAAACATTTATTATATAAATAACTTATGTGTGTTGGTAACTTTTTAATATCATCAACTGAAAAGGGCTAGAGACACTAAAATTTTTTCCTCTATAAGGATTCTACTTACTGTTTAGTTTAGATTTGAAAGGATCGATCAAAAATGTCTTAATAAAGGGGCATCAGAGATGGGCGACGTAGATTACGTGATGTAATCTACGCGGTTGTCGACGCGTTATCTAATACGTAGATTACTTCGCGATTTTTGGCGTCGACAACGTAGACAACGTCGACAACCTACGAAATTATTAATTTTCTCATTTATTTAGCCGGCTGATCATATTGGTGTCTGTTAATAAATAAGTCATTATCTAATTACCCTAGGGATCATAAAAATCACATAAATCACTTATTGGTTCATGAACTGACTAAGTTTTTCTATTGTTATAGAGATGGCACTGTCCAAATTTTTAATTAAGGTTTATATAACTAATATTTAATTTTATATGTTTTAGGATACATAGAAAAATATTTGTATTTCGCCTAAAATATTAACGTAAAACTATCTAAGCTAATATGGAGATTAACTACAATCTACGGAAACAGTTCAACATTAAACGACTGCAGGCACAAACAAGTTGTCGACGTTGTCTACGAATAGTCGAGATTGTCTACGAATAGTCGACATTGTCGACGAGTTGTCGACGTTGTCCACGAGTTGTCAACATTGTCGACGATTGTCGACGCATTCGCGTAAAAATTAGTAGTCGACGCGTAATCGTCCATCTCTGAGGGGTATTGCTATTAAGCTTTTCAGCTTCGTATAAAAAATACCAAGTATTAAGTATTTTCTAAATTTACTTTTAGAAAGATTGTAGCTTTACTAATATTAAGCTCTAACTTTTTTTTTTAAATCGTGCTTTTGTCTTATTGCCGCTTTTAAGCAAGAGTCGATAATAATACGCTTGTAATGCTGAAAATTACAACACAATACAAAATTACTAGAATATTTTTCATATGCTTACAATAAAAAAATATTGTTTATGCTTTTATAAACATGCATTAAAAAGCTCAGTTTAGACTTCTAAATAAAATCTAATTTGTAAATACAAAAGTGCATAAACTATTCGAGAAACCTTCGGATTATTTTTGCTTTGGTCACCTGATTTCAGCCACGGTATATCTTATAATACTAAACCAGCAAAATAATTGGATTAAAATTGCTAATTAAACAGAGGTGAGAAAACATGATCATACACACATTTTTAAAATTTTTTAAAAACACTTGTTAAATATTTCGCAAAATTACAAAAGGTTTAAAAAATCACTCGATCGATTTCGGCTTATTAGGCCATCATCAGGAGTATCTACTAAACTGTCTAGTAGATACTCCTGATGATGGCCTAATAAGCCGAAATCGATCGAGTGATTTTTTAAACCTTTTGTAATTTTGCGAAATATTTAACAAGTGTTTTTAAAAAATTTTAAAAATGTGTGTATTAAGTGTGTTTCGCCAAGTGCCTACGGCAGAAAGTATAAGAAGTAAAACATGATCATGTTATAAAGACTGATTCACCGCTTGATTATCATGTCGCCGCAGGATGGGGTTTGGTCATCTATTAAAACAGTACTCGGGCTCTTTGCCCAAATTGAAAGATGATTATGCTTTTGATAAACTTGCTTGGTATTTTTGCTTAATTAATATTCACAAATCGATATGGATAGCAATTCTCGAATCGACAGACAATAATAAAGCTTATTATACCCAACTTTCGAATTCGACTTGATATGTTATCATGATGAAATTTTAAAAACAGAATCTATAACTGCTTCTGGCAATTTACCAACTAATATTGAATTTCCGAACTTTTAACAGTAGGAGTAAAGCAAGATTCTTTTGAAAGGTAGATCTCGTAATGATGAAAAAGGAAAGCAATTTTTTCATATATATATAATGGCAAGCCCGGAGGAATTATACAACGAAGGCGTGTTGGCACCCATTAAATTGGGAAAGTGTTTAATAATTCCACTGCGTAAAAAATATGGAGGTAAATTTCACCGTGTCGGCCTTTACAAAATCCCATATCCTAATATATTAAAGCATCCACAAAATGTATGACTTTCTTTCAAATTAAATGATTTATAGTTCAAAATATTTCTTTAATTGGAATTAAATTAGAAAACAAAACTTTGCCTTTAAACCAATACTTTTATTAAGGAACAGAGAAACTATACCTAATGTTTAGAAAGTTCATTCAAGCTCATCTATAGACATAAAAAGTTCGGTTTTACCAATTCAGGAATAATTTAATCCATATAAACTTATAACATTTTCTGAAAAATCCTTGTATCATGACAAAATAAAATTAATTGACGGCATTACAAGACTGCGCTATTTACATGATATAAACGTTGATCTAACCCTTTATTGTAACAACGGGGTTATATAAACTAAAAACGTTGATCTAAAACATGTTGCAATTAACAAAGACTAATCACGGATCGAAAAAAATATTTGAAATGATACAATTAACCAAAGTCAGTTTCTTTATTTAAAAAAATTGCCACAATACTAAACAATTCCGCACAGTGTAGACAAATAAATAATTTTTACGATCCAGACATTAAATTACACAAATTACACGTAGGTTTTATGATTCAAGCCATAAAACCTTACACATCATGTTACAATTAAAGTTCTCAACCCTAAATACAAATAATCCAAATACAATTATGTATTCATAATTAAACAAAGGTAAACCTTTTTAGTTTTCAAATATTTTGATTTCAGTGTACTCCATATTCCCCAACATGAAAAACGAAAAACAAAAAAAAAATTTAATCATATACAAAACTGTTTAACCACATAACTTTTAAGCTCCGCCTTTATACATAAATATTTTTATGTTTCATTTTCTTTTTTGTTTGTCGTTTTTGTTGCTTGCTTGCTTGCTTATTATGTTGAGAAATAAAGAAAAATGAAGTAATTATTCTCCGCATACGAGCGTACACACATTCATATACGTAAAATAAAAACAATGCAAAACTAACTACATATAAGGTTATGATGTACACAGATAAAGATGGTAGGGAGTGTTGTTATATTTTTATAGCACAATTTAAGGGGAAATTGACGATTTTTGAGCAGTTACCAACTAAATATAAAAAAAAATTAATTTTAAATTCAACACAAAGTGTATGTTGATTTTAAATAAAACCAAAAAAAGAACAAATTAAAGTAACCAACCGTACTTAAGCGTATGCTATAAAATTCCGTTTCATAACTTTTAACGATGGTTAAATTTATAGAACAAGAAAAAAATGTACGATAATAATGTGTAAGATAAAAAAAAATATTTTTATTACTTTTATGATCATATAATAACCGACCGACCGGCAATATATTTATGTTTATATGTACGAGTATGTACTTATTTATATACATAAGTTTTGAGTTAAGACGATAAAAAAAATACCAAATCGTGAATGACGATCAAATAACGCGAAGGAACAATGCACAAAATAACATAAAAATTATGATACGCGATTGCAGCAAAACGTGAAGAACATTAAACAAGCTTGAAGAAAATTAAATTGACAAGATAAGTATTACGTTAATTAATTGAATGATTAATAAAACAAAAGTGGTTTTAACGGAATAAATTTGTATTTTATTTATTATTGTGGTTAAATGTGAAGAATATTAATTAATTGGCGAGACGATATACTAGCTCTTGCTGTGGCCCGAAGCAAAAAGTTCTATTTTAAATTTTATGAAATTCAGAAGCTTTTTTAAATTTTAATAAGACCCTTATTATTATTATTTTCAGCATAAATGAGCGCCTTTAAGATATTAAAATGGTAATCTACTCTTTACCACTTTTTCTATCCAAAATGCATTGATGTCGATTTCCATGTTTGTAAAATCAAAATTTAAAACTCAGAATGAATATAAAACAATTTCGTTTTATTAACTCATAGCGGCCACAAGGGGCGAATATGTACCCCAGGCCAAATCACCTTAATTTAAGTTATCAAAAACTACGAAAATCATACTTGTCGCCCCATAAATAGGTCGTTGAGGAATGTAGGTTACTTGCATGGTACATAGA